>WAAF01013255.1:359219-400715 GCA_013400475.1 Tricholaema leucomelas
GTGCCGGGGGAAGTTTAGGCTCGAGGTGAGGAGAAAATTCTTCACTGAGAGATTCATTGGCTACTGGAATGGGCTGCCCAGGGAGGTGGTGGAGTCGCCATCCCTGGGGCTGTTCAAGACAAGGTTGGACGTGGCACTTGGTGCCATGGTCTAGCCTTGAGCTCTGTGGTAAAGGGTTGGACTTGATGATCTGTGAGGTCTCTTCCAACCTTGGTGATACTGTGATACTGATCATAAAAGGAGATCAGGTTGGTCAGGCAGGACCTGCCCTTCCTAAACCCATGCTGGCTGGGCCTGAGCCCTTGGCTATTCTGTAGGTGCTTTGTGATGGCACTCAAGATGACCTTTTCCATGACCTTGCCTGGCACTGAGGTCAGGCTGACAGCTTTGGGTTGTGTGAAAATGTTAAGTTTTTCTGTGGGCTTAAAATGAGAGCAAAGAATCCAGAGGAAAGATACTTGAAGACAAAACAAGTAGAAAACGGGATGATCCATAAAATCTCCCATTATGTCACAGTGACAGAGAGCACTGTCACCAACAACTCAGGAGCTCTCAGCCTCTCTTTCTGATTTTTTTACTTCCCTGTAAGTACAAAGTTAGTGGCAAATGTGTTTTACAGGTAGAGACTTGTATACAAAGCAGATTTCTGTCCTCTCCTTCCAGTCCTGCGGTGCCTATAACCATCTTGTTGTAGGGAAGGGGAAATGCTGGATAGGCCTCCTTTCTGGGAGAGACCATATCCCAGGACCTAGGTTTGAATTGTGCCCTGTGAGCTTTCCTTCCCCCACACTTACCTCCTTTCCATTTGTTTTGAGATGGTTATGCAGGAAATGTGTTCACCATATGGAAGCACTAGTAATGTTATCCACATATGGGAAGTATCAGCTTGGCTACTTCCCAGTGAAAACAGCTCTCTTCCCACCACATGTGCCATAAAACGTTTGTCAATATTTGTTGCTTCTAGAGGATTGTGCTCTGTCAAAGAGGCGCAGGTCACAGGCTCATGAAACGAGCCCTGAACAACAGTGTCCTTGCCTTGTAGGGCTTCCTGGGTTTGCTTTGTTCTTCCAGGCTCTTCTGTCCTTGGAAACCTGAAGATAGGAAGGATGAAAAGACTAGCTGTTTTTTTCCCACCTGCTCAAGGCTGTAGTGCTGATGGCTCTCTGTGGTAGGATTTCATGTGCCTCAGTAGCTGCCTCTTAAGCCTCTGCGCTGCTTCCCAAGTAGAAGTTTTTATTTCAGACTTGCTGTAGACCCAGACTTCTGGGCTGCTTCAGGCCAAATAGCATTGTACTAGCCTTGTCAGCTGCGTGCTGGGTCACCTCAGTGTGTCACTTTTTCCATCTTTGGGATTGCTTTATTCTACTGGGTCCTGCAGGGGATTTGCAGTGCAGTTTCAAAAGGCGGGCAAGACTAGGGCCGCCCAAGTTCCACCAAAACTCAAAGCATAGAGCACTGAGCTCCCATGGATCCTCTTTTTGACTTCTGAGTGGGCCACTAATGTTCCTTTCTCAGTCTTCAGCTGATGCACTAGGAAATGAGAAATAAAACCAGTTTTATGTAGGATTTGAGTAAGGCTTTAAAGAGAGCACTACTTGCCCCTGCTTCCTGTCCTAAAGTGAGTGAGAATTTGGTGCTTTGTCTCTTCCTCAAATAAGATACAGGTATATTTCATGAGAATTGGCTGCTTTGTTTAAAATGGACTTTCAGTGCTGTGAAATGTAAAATGTCGGCATGTTTTTATTAGTAATTCAGCTGGGTGAATCATCCTCCTTACCCTGGTGCAGTAAGAAGTGCTCAAATGAAGAAGTGATTCAAATCAGGGACGTTTTCTTCAGCCTGTAGAAATCCCTGGAACTGGTGGTGTTAAAAGCTGCTACAGTTGTACAAAAGTATAGTTTGGCTTCACCTAAGGAATTACTTCTTGAGACTGGCAGGTGAACACCCCATCCCCTCCCCCCCAGTTAACGCCATTTACAGAGTATTGGGGGTTTGTTGTAGTAGGAATTTTCTGCTTTTCCTGAAGTTCTGGCATTATTGTGGTAATGGAAGATGACTTATGGAGAGAAGATGATTTTAATTTAGCTGTGTAAAGGTCTGGGCTTTGTTAGTAGCCCAGTAATTAAAACGTGTGTTGGTTTAGACCAAATGTACGTTACCTTTTTGTGAATTTCTGACATATTCTGAAGCCTTCTTCACTTGAGTGGCTGGAAAAATTCTCTTGATGTTTTTTGACTTGCAACAGGATCCACAACAGGAATGCGAGAACAGCATTCCTTTATTAAGGAATTTTTATAAGTTCAAGGGAGTAGTTTTTTTTATGGGATAGGGAAAGATGAACAAAGCCTCTATCTTCTCTAACTTGAAAAGTGGAAATGAAAGAAGTAGTTTATCCTTTCTTTGCAGGTCAGTATAACAGTCCTAGTCTGCATTTCAGAGTGAGTTTTTGAAAGGAGTTGCAGAGTATGCAATGAGTGCAGGTCTCTAGAGTGAACCTAGAGAAGATAAATCTTAGCTCAAGTTCTGAATAACTATAGAGTGGATAAATTTTCTTTCCTGCGTTGATGTGTCCTGTTTCTACTAGGTTTGCAACACACTATCAGGAAAAGGGGCAGGGAAAGAAAGTGTTTCATGGTTCAGTGGTTATTTTAATTTTCTGGTGTGGGGGTGATTTTATTGACTTTTCTTTAAGGGAGGCTCAAATTAGGATGGATTTGTTGCAAAGCAGTGAAGTCTGTTGAAGTTTATCTTTTACTTTCAATTCGTAATGGGTAACTGCAGAGTCCTGCAAGGTCTCCCAGGACTTTGCTGAGTCCCATTACTCCCATCAGAGGCAGTTGTTGGTTAGAAGACTGGGAATGGGAAAAAAAAAAAGGCAGGAATGACCTTATTTTAGAGATGGGTGCCATTGAATGAAGCTCTTTGGAGTGGCAGGGAAGCCAGGAAGTCTGTTTGCTGGGTCAGAGGTGGGCAAAACTGTAACTATCTCTACTGGTATGGTCATGAGGACAAAAATCCTCTCTTAAATCCCAGATCTGTCCATGTGTTTTATCTGGTGTATGTGAAAGATGCATAAACAAGCATCTTGGAGGTTTTCATGCTGCTGGAAGGCACCTCTAACATCCTGTCTCTGTACCTGGCTGGCTGTATGATGTCTGGGAGGTGTCTTCTAGTGACCTCGACTGCAGGGTGGCTCAGCTTCTTTGTGATTCGCCTCTTGGAGTGAGCCGAGTGCTTTGAAATGGGTTTGGATGTGTGTGTGGCTGAGATTCTGTAGCTCTGCTGTGACTCACGCAGAGCTGCACCAGTGCTTGCTGAAAGTGCAGAGGAGCATGTGTGGGGGCCGTGCAGACTGGTCCCAGCTGCTCTGGCAGAAAGATCAGTCCTGAGTGTGGCTTTGCAGTTTATCTGCAGGAGCTTAGGGAGAGCAGGCCACATGTCCCTGCCAAGTGCAGTGGAGGGGGGTATTTTGTTCTGGCAAATAAATGTCAATGCTGATTCTTCAGCTTGCCCTCTCAATTTCTCTAGGTATGGTGGTTAATTAGGAGCCCTTCTGGTCCCTTGCCAGGCCTTTTCACTCCAGTTCTCCAGCCTGTATCTAGTCTCCTGATCACAGATGCTGAAGCGCCTTAGAGTCAGACTGTGAAGGCATGTGCTCCAACCCGTGTAGTCTTGGGTGTTCATAGTGTGAGAGTCTAAGGGGGATGAATGGTTCTTGAAACAGACCATCAGGCCTGAGCTTTGCCAAGATGGAACTGTGCTGGGGGAGAGAGTCTGAGGTACTTCAGATGAAGAAGGGTAATGAATGATCAGTCCACAGGCCTGACTGTCTGTCTGTTCTGTGTTCTCACCCACTGAGTTGCCAGTACTCTGTCCCTAGAACGTGAATCTGGTACCTAGTTGTCTCCCTCCTCGTGTTTGCTACGGCTTCAGTGTGTCTTGCCTATTAGTGACACAGTGCTACAGGTTTTCCCTTGCGCTCATCTTGCATAATAGCCAACTGCTTTGGCCATTGCCTATGGCTGTGGTCACTTCTGTCTAGACCTCCTATTACCGGGTCCAAAGTCCTGTCTTGGGCATATCCTGACACGTGGATGACTGCTTTCGCTGTGCTGGCAATTTCAATGCTGCCTTTTGTTGTATTGAGTCTTTTGAGCTTTCGTGTGAGCTAGGGCTGTGAGCTGGTTGTTAGTCCGGCTGTAACCCTGAAAGTGTTGAAGTCCATAGGTACCTGGGGAGTCTTTTAGGAACCACTGGAGCTACAGTTCTGAAAACATTGTCATCCAAAGGTGGGGCCTGTTGTTGGTTGGATCCCTTTGCTTTCCCTGGCTGGGTCTGCTCTTTTCTTGAGGAGTTCACTCCAGAATGGTGGTTGTTACAAGTGGCTCCCAGGGCCACCTCTCTGGGCAGCCTCCGTGGAGTATCTAGGGAATGTCCTTGTGTGGAGAGCATGGGGTGCTCTGGAGGTTGGGTGAGGAGGAGGAGGGTGGTTTCCTGAGAGGCTTTGTTGTTTTGGTTGCTGGGAAAGATTGTCACAACTCTTTTCTCCATTTTTCTTAGTCTCGTATAGCAAAGCGAGGAAGGAAGCTTGTGGATTATGACAGTGCCAGACATCACTTTGAAGCTCTGCAAACTGCAAAGAAAAAGGATGAAACCAAAATTGCAAAGGTAAAGTAAGCAGCAGGATGTGCAGCTATCCTTTCCCTTTCAGAGCTCTGTATTTGCCTACTAAGCAGGTTTTAAGTGCATCTGTACCTCTTCACTGGATGTGTTTTCATAGAATAGTTTAGGTTAGGAAAGGACCTTTAAGATAATTGAGGGGTTGTGAAACAGTGAGGTTTTGCTTCTCATCTGTTAAGTTCCATCAGTCTTAACCTCTTGGTGGCCAAGGCCCACCATGAGTGCTTTAGGTACTGTGGGACCAGTAACCTCTGTCAGAAAAGCCTCTGGGGAAAGCAAAACCTTGCAGTACCCTAGAAAAAATTTTCAACTTGTCTGCTTTTTGGGACTCTCTCCCATCTTAGAGCAGTGGTGGGAGTAAGCATTACTTGAGCTTGGCTTTGTTTTCAAAGTCCTCTGATATCCTAGGATAGACTCTTAGCAGTGTGAGCTACATTGATGGAAATGCATCCTATGTACACTTGATGACTGTGTTCTGTTGGTCACAATAATTAGATAATAAATGTGGCTGAAAGCAGAAAACTGGGAGTTTTCTCTTGTCAGAGTCTTTTTTACCTATGAACAGCTTGATCCAAGGTCAACTGCAGAACATGCCCAACATGCAAGTGAAGAATTCTATTTTAATACATTTGATTAAAAGTAAAATTTAATTTTTCTTCTTTTAAATTGAGGTGAAGAAAGGTCAAAGTGTTGATGGTGTTCTAGAGGAGGCAAATAGTTGGAATTCCTGGCCAAAAAAAGATTCCTATATGCTGAGTACCCCAAGTTGCCCTTTGAGGTGGAGCATGTGGGCTCAAGTCTTGACACAACAGGATAGTCCAGGGCTGGAGAGACATCTTTAGTTCTCTTGCATGTGGGCCATGGCACATCAGGACTCTGCAGACTAGAAGCTGCATAGGAAAATGTGAGCCTGAATCTTTACCTTTTAACCAGGATGAGTAGAGTTGTCAGACCTTGCCTGTGGTGATTTGTGGTAGGAGGAAAGAAGGGCTATGTGAGAGACACTAGTGTTTCTCCTAGATAGAAGAAATACAGATGCATCTCTCTCGTGCGTGAAAGATCTGCGTCTAATGGCCACAGTACTTATTTTGTATAAGCTGCAATTTGTCAGTCATCTGCTCACCCAGTGCATGCACTATGATTAACCTTGACCTCTGAGGAGAGAGACTAATGGCTCAAGTGTTACTACATCATTCGTGTGGCAAAGCAAGTCTTGGTTCTGTATGCAAGGCATGAGGCCCAGCTGGTTGTGCCTTCTGTTCAGAGCCTACACGGTGTCTGGGGCTAAGAGCAGAATTTCCTGGAGCATGGTATTGTTAGTGGTATGTGCCTGTGAGGTCTCTGCTGCAGTGGAAATGTTTTTTTGTAGGAATCAGTCAGCTCGGGTTGGTATCTGGTGATCTGTACCGAAGAGACTGGCTTTCTTCCTTGTTTCTGCACTCACTTGTGTGGCCCCAGATGCTCACATAAAACCTTACTAACAAGGGATTGTTGTTTGCACTTCTGTTAAGTATGAAGAACAGTGCAATTTCAAGTGTGCAATGTTGAGATTTAGGAGTTGCTGCTTTGTTCCCGGTTCAGTCTGTGCAAGCATCCCTTAGTACATGATTGGACTTGTTTTGTTAGCCAAAATATACACTGGATCAGATCTTTTTGCCCTCTTCTGTGCTTTAATCCATAAGATCATGTGTGAGATACTGTGTGACACGTGGCAGTATCTTGGTGCTATAAAGGTGGGAGCAGTGAGTCTCTCTAAGTTCTGTAGGTGCGTAGGTTTCACAGCCCAGCCTGCAATCCCACATGAGCTCTACAGGGCTCAGCATGCACTAGGCTGATGCAGAAAGTACACTTGTGTAGGGTGAACCTTCTGAAGTAGGATTGTTCCAGTGCATGAGGTACTTTGAAATATGCTAAGAGCCCCTATGAAAGAAAAATCGTGCTTGTGCCAGCATACAATTTGGAGCTGACCTGACTGACCTCACATGGTATGGTAACAGAAATAACAATGAGAATCCTTCTTGGAGCTCTGTACGGTCTCTTTTTTTCCTCCTCTCATAGGCAGATGTTTATTTCCCGCCCAGGACTCCTACCACTTACTGCTAAACTCACAATCTGCCATTAAAAGAAAGCACTGTGGACTTTCAGCTGCTGCATGCAAATAATTATGGTGGTTAATTAATCCTGACCTCTCTTTAAGGAGCTCCCACTTCACAGCCATGGCTCGGAGTAGAGTTGTTTGTGTGCTAGGTCACTAACAACTGTATCTGTTGCTCTCTGCAGCTGTCTGGCTGGTCTGCAGTATCCCAGCCCACACTGGAGCATTAATTACTGCTAAACTTGGCATGCCTCAAAGGATTCATAACTGATCGGTCCCAGGATGTTTGCTTTTTCTCTCGCCTTGGTGATACTGGTTTGGCCTAGCCTCTAGATACACTCTGTTGTGATTTTAACTTTTTTTTTATCCTAAAAGATATATATTTGTGTCTATCTTGTTCTCTTTTATTTTTTTCCTGTTTTCACTCAAACATGCTCCCTTCCCCCAGCCTGTTTCGCTGCTTGAGAAAGCTGCTCCTCAGTGGTGTCAAGGGAAGCTACAAGCTCACCTCGTTGCGCAAACTAATCTGCTCCGAAATCAGGTGACTGCTGATCTACCTGGCTCTAACCCTGCATGTGCTATTTTGAGCTCTAGATTGTGCCATGCAACTAATCTCTAGGCAACGTTCACTCTAGTCCCTTCTGTTAAGTGTGTCCTTGATACTCCTGAGCCACAGTGGATAAGTAGAAATTGCTGACCAATGAATGAACCTATGCCTGCCCTATTGACTTCTAGTAGGTGTGTTAATACTGAAGTTGTGCTTCCTCTCACTAAGATGAAATGAAGATGAAGAAAGGCTATGGAGTGCCAACGCAAAGGTTGATGTGGTATAGTTCCTTGAATTACTGGTTTCTTTTAAGACAAGTAGTCTATTTTTATTGTTGCTGTTCAAAAGGAAAAAAAAAAAGGTAAGAGGAGGAAACACTGAAAAACTGGCATCTGCATTTGTGCTGAAAGCCAGAAAAACCTCAGTTGCTTCAGAATTAGTTTCTATGGCTGCTGAGTTAAGTTGCTGTATTCTTCTGTTGTACAATCCAAGTTTCAGAAAAGGGTGATATCCTGGCTTTGAGATCTGAAAGAGCAGTTTCCAGACACACAATGTTTGTCTGCACAGGAGGAGAGATGAGCCCAGACCATGTAATTTATACCCTGTGGTTGGGACCATGAGTATATCATGTGCCTGAACTTGGACGAATGTTTAGGTTATAGCATCTTGAGGGACATGAAAGCAGCTTGGAGAAATGGCAGGGACTAAGAATTTCAGTCCTAGTTGCATAGACAAAACATGGCTTCCTGCTGGAATCCCCCTTGGTACTTTTCCTTGGATCACCTTAGGGTATAAGAGGAAAATGACAGGGAACAGTGAGAATAAAGTGCCTTCAATGGGCAAGGGATATTAAATCATTATCTAGAATGAGAGAGTGCCAGCTACCTGCTCACTAGCTCCTGGTGAGCTCATCTGTTCTCATTCAAATGCTCTTACATTTTCACATTCCTTGTCAGAGAATCAATTGCAGTTTGGAAACACTAACTCCATCTCACCTTGTAAAGCACCTGGGTTTTTCACAGTCAGTTTGTGAGTGCAGATCAGGGAAAAGTCTGGATTGCCACATCAGTAAAGCCTGGTGAAAGAACAGCTGTTAGTAGGTCTGCTTAAGGTGCTAGCGAAGGGAGGAAATATGTTTGTTTTTGACTGAAAGAAAGACATTTGACAGACTGCTGAGGGCTTCTCCTGTGCCTCCCCTGTGCTGTGAGCGATCTGTGTCATTCTGGTTGTTGACTGGTCTGTTTAGCTGGTGGTATTTGTGGAGGACAAAAAACCCAACAGGAATGGGAAGTTTCTCAAGGCACAGGTAGATAAATCAGCTCTTAGGTATTTTCCCTCTTCCCAGCCTGGCTGGGGTGACTGGGAATAACTGCTTAGAGAAACTACCAGCAAGTGCTCTCTGATCTATTGCACTCTGCTCTCAGGCTGCTGCCCATGGATTGTTAATTTCCCTGTACTGGGTTACTTTGCCCTGAAGGAGGTGACAAGGGAGTACATAATATTTTCACCTCCTGCTACGTGCACTACTCTTTTTCAGTCACTCCAGGTATTTTCAAATCAAATTGACTCCTCCTTTTTATTTTACCTTTTTAATTCCTGAACTAATTAATACTATTGTCAATCTTGGGTGCTTTTTATTTTGATTCTACTTGTGCATGTCTTATTTTTCAATCTTTGTGGGTTTTTTTTTTGTTTTAATAAAAAAATCAATAAAGAGGATTAGTTTCTACTCTGAAATGAAGTTTCCCCAGCTTTTCTTCACAAAGAAGAGCAGGCAGGGAAAAAAAAATACTTCAGTTCTATATTTGCCTGCCAACACTAAATCTCACGAAGCTCTTGATAAAAGCAGGAAGGCTGATGGCACCGCACTTACTGAGGAGCTTCAGCAGGCTACGGCCAAAAATAAAAAGTCCTTCCCCCTAGCAGCAGCTGTGTCGTTTTCTCTTCTTGCCTCACAGCTTTACAATCTCCAAGCAAAAATGAGGTCAGCAAAACCCATTTCCCCCCAGCGTATGAAGTGCTGGCTTTTTAGGTCTTGGCAAATGCTAATAAGAACAACATAGTGGAGGCTTTCTGTAAAGGCTCCTGGAAGGTTTTCAGGCATAAATTTTGGTGACTGCACTTTTTGAAACAAAAGGAAAAATGGCTTAGAATGGCAACTTGTTGCCTTTCTGCTGAGCTCCTCAGGACTGCTAAGTACAAACTGAAAAGCAACATCCTTGGTGCTGTAGCACTAGCAGAAAGTTGTCTGTCTTTGGAAGGAAGCCAGCAGGTGGAGACCTGGACACGCTGCCCTTCTGAGAGGCAGGTCTGGTCTGGCCTCATGAGGGCTTGGGCCTGGGGTGGGGCACTCAGCTGGTGCACAATCACCACAGTTCACACAGTAGTGTTGGAAGAGAAATGGTCTCCACGTTTCCTGAAAGCACCAGGCGGGATGTTGTCAGGTACTCATGAGTGCTGGGATACGCCAGGGTAGGAAACATGGGGAACAATTCCTGCGCCTCCCCCCTCACAACCTAACTGGTTATGCTTGTCACTCCGAGCCTTGGCCGGGGGAAAGGTCAGGAAAGCACCCGTGTTGTCCAGCTCCTGCTCAAACCTTCCCCCTTTCAGGCAGAGAGAGGAGAGGAAGAATTTTCTGAGCTCACATTTCACGGGCCCTTGAGCTTTACATCCTTCTGCCTCAGCTCTCTGTTAGGTTGGCAAGGATGACAGATGAAATAAAGCACACAGGTATAGTACAAGCAGTCTCTGCCCAGCAAGCTGTGTCTTTGCTCCCTTCCCCACCATGCTGCATGAGCTGGCTTTTCCAGCTTCAGCTCTGTCTGGAAGCGGTTAAGACTACCCAGTGCTTTTCAAGCAAAGTGAATTCCACTGGTGATAAGATCCCTGGGCTGACAAAGGAAGGAAGAATTAATTCAGTGCTATCTGTGGGACTGGGAACACTAGATGGATCCCTGATCCCTACAGCTGCTCTGGAGTGAACGTTGCCTGTTGCTGACTTTGCCTTTACCTCGGGATGTCGCAATATTCCCACATTCTTCCTAGGCCTTTTAACCTTCTGAACAGATAAAATGAGAGTGGGAAAACTTGTAAACATTCACCGTATCTGAAAACTGAACAGCATTTAAGGTGCCTTATTTCCCAGCTACTCCATCGCCTGATGATGTATTGATCTGATTCCAGTCTGGTTTGGAAATCAGAGTACAAAAAAGCCAAAGGAAAGGCTGGATTTCCCCCCCCCTCCTTTTAAAGTGTTTACTTTAGGAACATTCATCCGTAGGGTTCTTTTAAGGCAGAATGAGCCTTTGTGATCATTGTCCCTGAACCCGCATAAACTGTCTCAGTTGTGACAGGCATTTTTGGGGGGTTTGTGCCAACACTTTGAAAATGTTGGTGTTAAGTGATTGTAGCAGAATAATAGAGGGATTTTTTTGATAAACTCTTAGCCTGACCTTTGGCAGCAGTGAGCAACTCGCTGAAAGATGGAGCTAGTTGGAAAGCAGCAGCTTGCTCCCGAGTCTGTAAAGAGATCGAGGGTGTAAGAATCCTACGCAACACTGTGAGGAACAGGACTCCAAATTACAACCTATTTTAGAATCCTTTCTTCTGTCAGTCTAGTCTTTGCATAAACTTGTCCTTAAGGAGTAGTAAGCTGGATTTCTTTAAGCTGGCACAAGGAAGAGATAACTTCATTTCATAGAAGGGGTGAGAATCTGACTTCGTGTTCATAGAAAGATCACTTCCCCACTGCCTCATGGGCTCTCTGCAGAGCCCTGTGGCATTGTGACTTCCCTGCTGTTGTCACACATACAAGCAGGCACTTGTGCTGACCTTCCTGTTAAGATGTGTCATCAAGGTGCTTATTATACAGGGGTTTATCACCTTACGTCCCACTGCACAAGGTTATGGAATAATGCTGCTGTTACAAATCACCAGATAGGAACATTTTAATTAGCAAGCTTTGAGTTTTAAGTTGGTGCACTGAAAAATGGAAGAGGTCACCTAGGACAAGTATGGGAAGGAGAGTGTGCTTGTTGCTACTGTCAGCAAGAGAAACTAGGATCATCCTTTTTGTCACTGACACCCAGCAGAATTCACACACCAGTGCTGGAATCTGTTGGTGTCTAGGTCCAGTGAATTAATCGAGTTTCAAGTCCTGAGAGAATGAGGTCCCGTATGAGCCATATTTCCTTTTGTATTGGCACCCACCAGCCAGAGATTAGTCTTGTATTAGATTCTTGCTGATAAGAGCACACGAGACTGCAGAAATCGAGTCCTGCTGCTCAAGCACTCCAGCCTGGCCTCCTGCTGACACAACTCATGCTTTGCATACCCTTCCTTGCTTCTCCAAGTAGCTTTGTGAGAGCGCTGTATGAGCCAGTGATGCAGACCTCCTCCCTTCTTTGGAAGAGATGGGGCTTTGCCGTGGCCTTACCCAAGCAGAGAGACTCCCTGTGAGGGAGGACTCTTCTTCACTGCCATTTGGAGTGGATTTCACATCTTTCAAAGACTTGGCAAGGGGCAGAGATCACAATTATCTTCACCTGTGTCTAAGCTGGAGTTCAAACTACCTGACCAGCTCGATTCAATTTTGGAAGCTGTGGAAACTTGTAGAACTTAAAACATATTATTGGATGTTTGAATTACTTTCTGAGTATCCAAACAGGAAAATCTATTGAGAGGAAACCTGAGTAACACATGCAAGCTGAAGGGGCATCAGGTTACTTGTGATGCAACTCTGGTTCCTGGTACAGTCATTTGGGATGGGGATAGCCCCATACCAGAATTTTACCTGGTCTCCCAAGAAAAGAGCCACAGTTGTCTCAGCCTTGCAGGTTCCTTGTCTGTGGTGGAGCTGACAACCTCCCTTCTCTGTTATTAAGGCTGAAGAAGAGTTAGTAAAGGCTCAGAAGGTGTTTGAAGAGATGAATGTTGATCTGCAGGAGGAGCTGCCTTCGCTATGGAATAGGTGAGTGATGGAAGTTTTCCCAAGGGCTAACTGGAAGGAAGCAAAGACCCAAACTCTTGTATCAGTTTCCTTCTTAGCTTAGGCTCAGTGTCTGCTCAGTTTGTCTGGACTTTCTCAGAATCTGTCCTAGGATTCCCCCTAGCAGGTTCACTCTTAGCTTTCTGGTTTTACATCAAGGTCCTTATGAAAAAAAAAAAACACAAACAAACCAAAACAAACAGTTTTGATGCACACCAAAGCTGTGTTTCTGTGCTGTGCCTTTGCCTCACCAACTCTGACCAGTGTCTGTTATGGACAACAGACAGAGCAAGCTGAGTCACTAAGATTTTGGGTGGGTGTACCAGCTGGCTGAAAGGAGTATCTGCAGCTGAGAGGGTATGTCATCTTCCCTTAATCATAGACTCATAGAATGGTTTAGGTTGGAAGGGACCTTAGGGATCATCTAGTTCCAAGCCCCCACCGTAGGCAGGGACACCTCCCACTAGAACAGGTCGCTCAAGGCCTCATCCAACCTGGCCTTGAATACCTCCAGGGAGGGAGCAGACACAGCCTCCCTGGGCAACCTGTGCCAGTGTCTCACCACCCTCACACTGGAAAGAACCCTTTCCTAACATCTAGTTTGAATCTCCCCTCTGACAGTTCAAACCCAGTCCTCCTCATCCTGTCATTACAAGACCTTGTCAATAGTCTCTCCCCAGACTTCCTGTAGGTCCCCTTCTGGTACTGGAAGGCCACTATAAGGTCTCCTGGAAGCCTTCTTTTCTCCAGGCTGCAGAGCCCGAACTCTCTCAGCCTGTCCTCTGCTGCAGCCCTCTGAGCATCTTGGTGGCCTCCTCTGCACTGCCTCCAACACTTCCATGTCCTTCTTGTGTTGGGGACTCCAGAACTGCACACAGGACTCCAGGTGGGGTCTGAGGAGAGCAGAGCCAAGGGGCAGAATCCCCTCCCTTGCCCTGCTGCCCACACTGCTCTTGCTGCAGCCCAGCACAGGGTTGCTGTCTGGGCTGCACTCACACTGCAGGCTCATGTGGAGCTTTGCATCACCCCAGACCCCCAGGGCCTTTTCCTCAGGGCTGCTCTCAGTCATTTGCCACCCAGCCTGGAGTTGTGCTTGGGTTTGCACCTACCCATGTGCAGGACTTGGCCTTGTTGAATGCCATGAGGTTGACCTGGGCTCACCTCTCCAGCCTGTCCAGGTCCCTCTGGATGGATCCCTGCCCTCTAGCAAGTCAGCTGTACCACACAGCTTGGTGCCATCTGCAGACTTGCTGAGGGTGCACTGATTCCTCTGTGTCACTGACAAAGATGTTAAAAAGCACCTGGTCTCCAGGTGGACATTGTGCCCTTGATCATCACTCTCTGAGTGCCACCATCCAGCCAATTCCTTGTGGTTGGATCCCCTGCTATTGAAGACTGAGGGAAAGAAGTCATTGAGCACCTCAGCCTTATCCACATCCTTTGTCACCAGCTCTCCTTTTCCCTTCTGGGAGGGTCCCACATTCTCCCTTGCCCTCCTTTTCTCACTGATATACCTGAAGAAGTTCTTCTTGTTCCCCTTTCTGTCCCTAGCCAGATTCAATTCCAGCTGTGCTTTGGCTTTCCTAACCTGAGCTCTGGTGGCAGACAATTGCTTTATATTCATCCCAGGTTCCCTGTCCTTGCTGCCACTCTCTGTAGGCTTTCTTCTTGCATCTAAGTGTGTCCAGGAGCTCTCTATTCATCCGTGCAGGCCTCCTGGCATTCTTACCTGCCTTCCTCCTGTTTGGGATGCATTGCTCCTGGGCCTGGAGGAGGTGATCCTTGAACACTGACCAGCTTTCCTAGGCCCCACTTCCTTCCCATTTTTTCCCATGGCAGCCTGGCAAGGAGTTCCCTGAAGAGGTTGAGGTCTGCTCCTCTGAAGTCCAGAGCAGTGAGTTTGCTATGCACCCTCCTTTGATGCCTTGAGGATTTTAAACTCTACTACTTCATGGTCACTGCAGCCGAGGCTACCCCTCAGCTTCACTCCACTCACCAGCCCCTACTTGTTAGTGAGGACTAGGTCCAGCACAGCACCTTTTCTTGTGGCTTCCTCTACCACTTGGAGAGGGAAGTTATCATTGGTGCATTCCAGGAACCTCTTGGATTGCTGGTGCTCTGCTGTGTTGTCCTTCCAACAGGTGTCATGGTGGTTGAAGTTCCCCATGAGTACCAGGGCCTGTGATCATGAAGCTTCTCGTATTTGTTTGTAAAGGCCTCATCTGCTTCACCTTCCTGATCAAGAGGTCTGTAGCAGACTCCTCCTACAATGTCACCTTCCCCTGCCGTCCCTTTGACCTTTACCCATAAGCTCTCTGGTTTTGTGTTGCACGTGCCCAGGTGGAGCTCCATGGACTCCAGTTTATCATTGATGGAGAGGGCAACACCCCCTCCTCTTCTCCCCTGCCTGTCCCTCCTGAAGAGTCTATAAGCATCTATCCCCAAGCTCCAATCATGAGCTTCATCCCACCATGTCTCAGTGATGCCAGTGACATCATAACCTTGTAGGCTTGCACAGATTTCCCTTTCTTCCTGTCTGTTCCCCATGCTCCTTGTGTTAGTGCAGAGGCATTTCAGTTGTGCCCTTATTGGAGCTGACTTGTGACTGATTTTCCCTTACCTTGATCTTTGGGCACTCTTTTCTCAGTCTGTACTCCAATCCTAGGGGCAGGTCCCACCTGTCCCTGCTCAGGCACCTCTGTAGCTATCAATCTATCGCTACCCTTATGTCATCACTACCACATGATGTTTTCCTGTTGGCAGCTACTACCTAAAGGGGATGGCTCATCTCTGCAAGACTTGGACTGCGTTATTTTGTCCCCAGCATGCTTCTGGGCAGCAGATTACTAGTCCCCCATTGCTCCCACACTGGTGTGTTCTCCCACACCTTGCCACATGGAAGCCTGATGACTTTATCCCTCTCCCCCTTCACATCCCATTTAAAGCCCTGATTAATGATTAAGGGAAGATGATATACTGGAGGAGTTTATATGATTACTGGGGTTAGAGAGTGCCAAGAGATGATGTCTTGATCATTGTATTTTGCAAATGCAAGCTTCTGAATGCATGGTGAAGCAGCAGGTTTGACACAAGAGGGCAGATGAGAGGACAGGTTGTTGTGCTTTGGATGCCACTTTTGGATTTGGGTAGTTGGGTGAACAAAGATAAGGAGAGGATCCTGGTTTTCTCTTGTCTCTAAATGTGATCCTGGCAGTGTGACACAGAGCACAGCAAGAAGCTGGTTTGTAACTGTACTACTGTGCCCAGGACAGCCCGGGCTATTCTGGGCAGAGGAAGATGCCTGGGAGAATGAGACTTGAGACTGATTTGCTGTACCAGTGGTTATGGCAGTGAAAAGGGAGAAGAAAAAAAACAGGCCAACATCCAGCTTGGAGGGTAACAGAAACTGACATATGGCAAAGGCATGGTGAAGAGCAGTCAAAGTCCTCCTAAGTTCATCCCAGTTTCTTGTTTTTTAAATGCAGTGATCATATCTGGGTTGGCAGTGCTGATGTATGGGGGATGAAGAGAGTGGACAGCAGCAGTGGGGGGAAGCAGAGTATTGATGTCTGTCTTCACTCCCCTTTCCTCCCAGCTTGGGTCAGCACTCTGCTCAAAGCAGCATGCAGACTTGTCTGATGAAGAGGCAGAGAGGGATACAGGCATCTAGGTGGTCTCATGTGCAACATGATGATGCTCCTGGCCTTAGAGAGCATCTGCCTTCTGCTATTGCTCTTCCCTCTAGCAAGCTGGCTAGAGGAAGGAGGGTGGCAGGTGGCTGCTGGGATTTTAAGATGTCACAAGTTGTTCACAAGCTCCTGCTACCCAGATGATCCTTCTGCTTTCCTGTTGCTCTCTGTGCCTATCCTCTGCTTTCTTACTCTTTTGCCTTGGAAGGAAACTGTTCATGGTGTTTTGCTTCCTCTGGTGATGAGGGACTTAAGAGTCAATGAATATGTCTTTGTGCTGATTCCCCTAACTCTCTCCATATTCTATCTGCATCATAGTCTCTCTCCTTTTCCATCACCCTGCTACTGGCCTCTTTTTTTTAACCTTCCCTTTTTTGTCTTTCCTCCCTGCCCTGTGCTTCTCTCTCCCTTTAGCCAGCACAAATTCAGATCCTATCCTACCCGTCCACCTCCTCGCCATGGACATGTTTGCCTTATACCTTGCCTTGGCTGTTTTCATGCTTCTCGCCACTCTTCTCTTCCAGCACGTATCAGACCTGACAGAGTTGAGCTTGAGTGGAAATGGTGGGTGAGAGGTGCAATAGAAGGGTTGAAAATTTTGGGGAAAACATTGTGTCCATTACATTCTTCTGTCTCGTTTTTCATTTGGCAGTCGTGTTGGTTTCTACGTCAACACATTCCAGAGTATAGCAGGTCTAGAAGAGAACTTCCACAAAGAAATGAGCAAGGTAAGGCAACTAAACAGTATATCCTACTAATACAGCCTCTCCTCACCGTTAATTAAAAACCCAAACAACAGAAAGAAACAGCTGGAGAAAACAGAGTAGTTGCCCAATGCCAAAGGAAAATGTTAACCTTTAGTTTTTTCTGAGGCACTAGAAGACAGTAGTGGTGAGGGATGGAGCACAAGGGAGAAACCACAGAGCTATGCAGCAATGAGGAGTTTGTGATACTTGGCAGGGCTCATTTGCTGATCCACAGAAGAAAGAGAAGCCACTTTCCAGCCTATCTCTTGATGGGGTTTTTTGGTTGTCTGTTATGGATCAGTAACCTAAAACATGGGCACTTTCATCATAGTGTCTGTTTGCTCCTGGTATCATCTTTGCCCCCTTCTCTGCTCCCTGGCAGTAAGTTGCTATGAACCCTGATCTGTCTATGGGGGCTGGAAACAGCAGGGAATCCACCAATCTGTGCATCTCAGAAGACTCGAGACTTGCCTCACTCTGGTGCCTCAAGACGGTGCTTTCCAGCAGTACCTCTCTGCATTTTCACCTTTCCTGCCCCATTACCCAAAAGAAGGCATTTAAGTGCTTAGCATGGGCTACCATTTGGCCACAAAGTGGGAACTGCAGCAGTAAGCAATGTTATCATGTGGTGGTAGCAGGTTGGATCCTGGTACTGTGCACCGGCATCCAGCAGAGACTTCAGACTTTGGGGAAGCCCCTGCATTGCCACTTTAATTTACAAATATGTTCTTGTTTTATTCACTTTAAAGCTGGAGAAGTCTTGAATTCCTTAGGTCTGCATGCTGCTCCTTAATGCTGCACACTCTCTGTAAGTGTTGTACTAATCTTCAACAGTGGCTGAGAGCCCAGCTGGAAAACTTGTATTCCCTCCCCAGTGTCATCCTGACAACAAGACAGCTGCTAAGCAACAAGCTTACATTACATTACAGTCCTTCAGTTCCCAGCAGCCAGAGGCCCTCTGCCGTGGTGTAATGCATCAGTTTTGATCCCTGCTGACACTTCATGGGGACCTTTCAAATGAATAGCCTGTTTATCTCCACTGAGGGATGAACTGATTGTTAAGAATAGGGAGGATTGCTATAATTACCAGTTTGTTGCTGTTAACATACATTCAGCAAAACACTGGAAAGGTGCTTGTTAGACAGGAGTTCTCTTGTATCATGTCTTGGATTTTTCTTTCCTGAGGAGTTTTATGTGAGAGCATGGCTTTTGCTTTGTTCCATAAGAACCATCTGTTTCTTATTACTGCTGTAGCATCTAATTAACTGCTGGTGTTGCTGGCACTATGCCTCCAACATTGATTGCATTGGATCCCCCTCCTGCCAATGGCAAATCTGGCATCTCATCCCATTGATGAATTGGCTGTTCCAGAATAGGAGTGTCTGGAGTGAATATTGCAGCCTTTGCAGTGAGAGTTTAACCCCTAATACTGCATTTCTGCAAAGCTCTCCAGGTCCTGCCCAAACCTGGATAGTGCGGGCAGCTTGTGAAGTCAAGGATTACTGTTGGCTAGAAGTCCATCTGCCTTTGGCTCCACAGTTGAGATGACCATATCCCAAGATTTGTAAGCAGGTCTGAGGGACAGCTATGGCTAGAAATCCAGAGTGAAGCTTCAGTTCTAGCACTTAGGTCCTTAGGTAAACACTCTGCCCACTTGTGCAGTGGTACCTGCAGTACGCCTGTAGGGGTCAGGTGACGGAGAAGGTAAGAGAATGGTCTGTAAGGGAGATGGAGCATTCTCATAGGTGCTAGCAGCTCTTCAACAGTTGGACTTCTCTAATATTTCATACCACATAGAGGAGTGGAAACAGATGTAGGGCTGTCCTCTCTTGGGATACTGTACATGTGTACGTGCCTGGGCACAAGCCTGCGCAGGCCAGACCAGACTGTTCTGGCATTTTGGCTCTTTTCTTATTATTTTTATTTATTTTGTTTTTGTATTTTGCAGTTGAACCAAAACCTCCATGATGTCCTGCTGGGTCTAGACAAGCAGTACTCAGGCAATGCCTTCCCCGTTAAAGCACAGCCCAGGTCAGTAACTGTAGAAGTAGTGTCTTTCCTTCAGCAATGGAAGAGGGACAAGAATGTCTCCACTGGGGTGTTGAAATCTCCATGTTGTCAGCTACTTGCATGTAGCCAATCGGTGCCATCCTGAGACTCCCTAGAGCATATCCAAGATTTGTACCTTGAGACTGGGTGACACAATGCAATGCCTCTTACCTTTCTAGAATATTGTGTAAGGCATAAACTTTCACTAGAAGCTGGTATTTAGGCAACTGACTCATAGCTGTGCTCTTTTAAAGTTCAATTCCATGCACTGTCAGGTTGTACTGAGCTGTCTTTCCTTCTGGGTCCAGTTGCCCAGCACCTGGCCTGTTCTTTCCCTCAAAAGCTCCCAGCATGTACCTACAGCTTGTAAGCTTGAACACCAAGAGCCCCATTTGTTCCCCCAGCCTCTTCTTTGGCCCTCCAAACTTTAAAGCACCTGTTTTCCAAAGCCTTACACCCTTCATGCCTCTTCCTCTGCGTTGTGGATATAATTGCAGCAGGATATAATAACATGAGGCCTTCTGATCTCAGAGCACTTCCAACCTTTACATGTGCAAGGAGTGAATCCTCCAGGATTTTATTTTTTTTTTTTCTCAGTTGAGTGCATTCTCATATGGTTAAGTGCAATCCTGCACATTCTCTAGCTCTGAGAGGAGAGGGAGAGGTTTAGCTCAGCTGTCTGGCTCCCATCCAAATGTGTGAGTGATGAAATAGTGTCAAGCTCTGGCTTCCAGCAGCTGCTAATCCCACGTGCTGGGTGAGCAGGAGCACAGCCCAAGTCCACAATTGGTGTATTGTTGGAGCGAGGAGGTGAAGTCAGCATGAAGTAAGGGCAAGCTGTGGTTTGAGTGCAGTGCTTCAGAAGGGCTAGATCAGCTGTTGAGACCCTTGTGCTGCCTTGTTTCTCCTCCCAGTTTAACCTCCTGTTGCAGTCACGTATAAGATGACTTGTGTGTCGTGTTCCAGCAGTGTGTGTGGTATTTGCCAGCTGTAAAGGAGGAGGGCATTTCAGTTGTATGTGGTCCTCGAATTTTGGATTGCTAACACTGAAGATGACACAAGATGCTAGTAGGAATGCTTCTTGTGAAAATAATACCTTTTTTCCAAGTTAGCACATGGCATCTTGGTCATCACAGCCCCACAAGACTGAAGCCTGGTGAGGAATCTATGGTAGCTGTCGTCTCGCTGCCATGAATCATGGATCCGAATAGCAGTATGCTCTAGGGTCCTTGGAAGAGAATGAGGTAACAGGACAGATGAAGGCTGTAGCTGTCACGTTGTCCAGCTCCTTCCTTTCTTCCTCAAGGAAATTATTGTGGAGACAGCCTGGCCCAGACACACTTGTTATTGCGGCATGAAGTCTCTAGCCTCAAAGAGCTTCCAATGAACAAATTACTTATACTTGTGATTCCTATTTCCACAAAACTGCTCTCGCTTCACCTGTGGCTCCAGTTCTGTGCTCTTTGACTACAAGACCACATGGCCCTAAAATCTGGCAATGAGTATGCACAGATGTCCTGTCTGGATAACAATATGAGTGCTGCTGCTTCATTGCTTAATCCCTGCATTTTGGCTGAGATGATAGACCTGTCCTAGAGCGACTCTCTTCCTCCTGAGCACAGTGAAGCAGGGCGTTGTAGGAGGATGTGGCAAAGGTTTGCCAGGGTAGTGAATATGTTTTGCAGTGACCAGAAAAGGCTGTGAGGCACTTCTGTCACTCCTGCACATCTGGCTTCTCTTTTTTTTGGCAATGCTGGAGCAGGAGTTTACGGGAGGAAATAGCCCTCACTGCTCTGATTGCTCGCTGAGGTCTGCAGCAGAAGCAGATGCTTCCCTCTACTGAGAAGGGAATTGGAGAAGGACACAATGGCAGGAAATGAATGAGGAGGTGTGAGAAGATAAGCAGTTATCTGTGCACGATGATGATGATGACATGCATGAATGTCATCTGATCATGATGACATTCATGCAAGACTCTACAGAAATAATACATCAGATGAGTCTGATGCTGGCTGTGTAGCACAGCAAAACAGAGCAGCTGATGTATTTTTGGGAACCTCACACATGTTTGGGCTTTATTTCTGAAAGAATTTGAATGTTGAGAAGATGCTGAGAAGACCTAGGAAATCTGTAGCATTATCCTAGTATGACTGGACAAACTGGAAAAAGGCATGGTAGGAATGCTGCTGATTAGCTTCCATGTATAAGACTGCACACAGATTCCTTACGTAAACGAGAATGAGGAACGTGTTTCCTGTGTAACAGTATTTACAGGGGAGAGTCAGGAGCTGCAATTACCATTGTAAAAGGACATTTACAGTTCCGTGCTTGTCTGTGCAATTTCCTTTTCTTCTCCATGTACACCATGGCACCATATTCCAAAGAGCACTGAGAAGACTGGTTTTTTCCTATTTATATAGGTCTTTGACAGGAACAAAAGGGCCTCTTCTACCATCTCCAAAACAGACTGTAACTTTCTTGGAACGAAAGGAAATGGATACTTGTCTCTGTGTGTTTGTGTGTCTCTGTGTCTGTGAGACAGAGAGAGAGATGTCCTGTCATCTTGATTACTGTGCATTTTGTGGCACCAAATGAATGGTTGCTCAGAAGCTTAACTTGTCCTCTCTGGTTTGACTGTGCCATCCTGTAACGAAAATGATTTGTGTGCCATCCTCAACAGAAAGAAAACTAAACTGTTCGCCAGGCTGAGGAAAAAGATGAGCAGGTACCGGTACGGAGAGCAGCACTTCGATGTGTTTGATTTAGTTCTTAAAACAAGTGAAGCTGTTACTGGACTCTAACAGCCTGGCACGTGTTAACCCTGTGATGGGAGAGGAGTCCTTTGCATGATATGATGTGTTCATGGCCTGTTGGGTCCTGCTGAGATCTTTCTGTGTCTGGATAATTGCATTAATTGCTTGTGTGCCTGGTTTGATTCCTTGCTGCTTTTCCTAGCTAAGAATGCAAAGTGAAAGCTCAGACATTGTCTGTTCTGTTGTTCTTGTATGACTAAGAACACAGCACTGATTTCTCCATGGGTAATACAGTTGACTTTTGTGACTAACAACTTTTAGGTTTACATAGCCTTTGACACTGTCTGCTGCAACAAGCTCCTGGCCAAGCTGGCAGCTCATGGCTTGGGCAAATTCACTCTGTGCTGGGTCAGGAACTGGCTGGATGGCTGAGCCCAGAGAGTGGTGGTGAATGGTGCCACATCCAGTTGACAGCTGCCACTAGTGGTGGTCCCCAAGGATCAGTGCTGAGCCTGGTCCTGTTCAATATCTTTATTGATGATCTGGAAGAGGGGATTGAGTCCAGCATCAGTAAGTTTGCGGATAGCACCAAGCTAGGAGCAGAGGTGGATCTGTTGGAGGGTAGGAGAGCCCTGCAGAGGGACCTGGACAGGCTGGATGGGTGGGCAGAGACCAATGGGATGAAATTTAACAAGGCCAAGTGCAGGGTTCTGCACTTCGGCCACAACAACCCCAAGCAATGCTACAGGCTGGGGACAGAGTGGCTGAGAGGAGCCAGGAAGAAAGGGACCTGGGGGTACTGGTGGATAGTAGGCTGAAGATGAGCCAGCAGTGTACCCAGGCAGCCAAGAGAGCCAATGGCATCCTGGCCTGTATCAGGAACAGTGTGGCCAGTAGGAGGAGGGAGGTTCTTCTTCCTCTGTGCTCAGCACTGGTCAGGCCACACCTTGAGTGCTGTGTCCAGTTCTGGGCTCCTCAATTCAAGAGAGATGTTGAGGTGCTGGAACATGTCCAGAGAAGGGCAAGAAAGCTGGTGAGGGGCCTGGAACACAAACCCTATGAGGAGAGGCTGAGGGAGCTGGGGTTGTTTAGCCTGGAGAAGAGGAGGCTCAGGGCAGACCTCATTGCTGTCTACAACTACCTGAAGGGCGGCTGTAGCCAGGTGGGGTTGGTCTCTTCTTCCAGACAACCAGCAACAGGACAAGGGGACACAGTCTCAAGTTGTGCTGGGGGGAAGTATGGGCTGGATGTTAGGAGGAAGTTCTTGCCAGAGAGAGTGATTGGCATTGGAATGGGCTGCCCAGGGAGGTGGTGGAGTTGCTGCCCCTGGAGGTGTTCAAGAAAAGGCAGGATGAGGCATTTAGTGCTATGGTCTGGTTGACTGGATAGGGCTGGGTGCTAGGTTGGACTGCATGATCTTGGAGGTCTCTTCCAACCTGTTGGATTCTATTTTATTCTATAGTGGGGCTTCTCTTTTTGAACAGGTCTGAAATGCTGCATTCTCATTCCCTGCCTGGCTAGGGAGGACTATTCTCATAAGTCCTGTCCCATCCACCAGTTGCAGCTGCTGAGGTGGGAGGACACTTCCAGCTTTGCTCCTTACTTGCTCTGCTCTTGAGGATCCTCACTGTCTTGCTCCATCCATTAAAGATTTTGTGTAGGGCTGAAGGAAAAAGAAGTCTGTTATTTTGTGTAAAGACGAATGTCAGCACCTTGCCTTTCAAGACTGTGATGGCACTGAATAACTGAATTGCTACAATGCCTGGAGTTACCATTGCTACCATAGCCAAGGTCAAGGACCCTGATAAGAACATGCATAATGGCGTGGTAAATTCCCTGATTTTATTTTTTATTCTCTCTGCTGGTGCTCCTTGCATGGAGTCACTAGAGAAAGTAAAAAAAAATAATCACAATTCTCAAGATTGTATCCTACCAGCAATAAAAGCACAGGCTGGTGGATTAGGATCCTTGCTTTTCCGATCTTGGCTTCACACTGACTAGAGCAAGTCATGCAACCCTTCTCTTTGTCACTGCTAAGCATCTTTTTTAAAGTGGGAAGCTGGAGGGTAGAGGATGGTAATTTCACAGGGAAGCTAGTGGGCAAATCTTGATTTCATATTGTCAAATGAAAAGTAGTGTAGAAGTCTTAGGTTATTACTGTTCTTAGGTTATTACTGTTCTTCTTAGGTTATTACTGTTCTTCTTAGGTTATTACTGTTCTTCTTAGGTTATTACTGTTCTTCTTAGGTTATTACTGTTCTTCTTAGGTTATTACTGTTCTTCTTAGGTTATTACTGTTCTGAGGTCTTTTACTGTAGGAAAAGGAGAATTCACAGGAGTACTTCTGGATGTCTGTCCCTGTCCTTGGTTGGAATAGTGTTGTACCTGTGCTAGGACGGAGGTCTAGTGTTTCCAGTCCCTGAGGACAGATGTGCTACAGCAGAGGAAGGGCTAGTAAATCTCACCTTGACGAGCTCTAGCCACAATGTCCTTCTGCTCTGCCCCGATGAAGTCTGACTGGCCCAGTGTTTGAGGTGCCTGACCTGGGCTGTGCTCATGGTTTCTGCTGTCTGAGCAGCTGCTGGGGTCACTGAGACATGTGCAGCCTCTTGTGAAAGAAAGAGAGGGTCTAGTGTTTGGTCATTCTTAGGTCTGCAGCAAGAATGTACATTTGTGCCACCACATGTTTGGGTGTGTAGATGCTTTTTGTCCTCTTGCTCCCTCTCTTACTATTAATTTTTAGAAAATAATTCTCCAACCTACTTTGGTGCTAAAGAATAAATTACTTTTGGCTAAAAGCAGCCTTGTCTGAGTCTTAGCTGAGGTGCTAACTTTTTTTTAATTTTTAGCTTGAGAATTTGTCAGGAGGTCACTGGTCAGTTTTTGCCATATTGGAAAGTAGATTTCATCTTCTAATGTAGGATTGGTACAAGCACATGGAAACCCATTTGCAGATGTTACTCCGCTCTTCCAGAACAGATGAACCAGTCCTGTGAGAAGTCTGGGAGCTCAGCAGTACTAAATGAAACTAGAGGATTTTGGCTTTTTTCTTCAGCTGCAGTAACTGCACTAGACCCTGTTCCCAGCCTTCTATTAGCAGAAGAAAGTTGACACTT
Organism: Tricholaema leucomelas; assembly: GCA_013400475.1. Classification (NCBI taxonomy): domain Eukaryota; kingdom Metazoa; phylum Chordata; class Aves; order Piciformes; family Lybiidae; genus Tricholaema lacrymosa; species Tricholaema leucomelas. Next base: position 383,885 of record WAAF01013255.1, read on the forward strand.
TCCCTTTCCTGCCTGATATTCTTGTGCTAGTTGCACTGGCTAAATGTGTGCAAGGCAACATGTGCAGGAATGAAGGTGGCACTCAGGGGGCTGGAAACAACTCAGCCAAAATTAGCACTGGCATTTTGCTAGGGGAATCAGCCAACACATCAAACAAACTGTAAATAGTAGTGACTTAATGAAGGCTGAGGTGTGGGGCCCTCTCAACCCTTGTAGGATGAGGGGAGGAAACTGGGCCATCTTTCATGTGGGAGCCTTTTACCAATATATCTCCAATGAGATATATATATATATATATATATATTGTTTCATGGCTTTTAGAAAGCAAGCCTGAACTCCTTTCTCAGTGAGAGAGATGGTGTCTTTCAGGTCCTTGGAAGGGAACAGTCCACACTTGTGTTGATAGGCCTGCTAATAGCCAATAGTCCCAGTATTCCCAGTGTAGTCTGGACATTTGAGGAATCCTGGCATTCTAGATGTAGGTTGCTGTGTTCCCTATCTTCTCCAAAGTGCTTTCAGCTCTAGGGAAGGTAATGTGATTTCCAGCCCCCTCCACTCTAGCATCAGAGGACATATTTTGTCATTTCCTGCTCTTCCCTGGTGACTTCAATTTAGAGCAGGGCTTCCTTATTTTCACCCTCCAACTCTTAACTATTATTACTTCTAGTCTGTAGAGCAGCCCTGTCACTTTTGCAGAATCCTTCACACAACTGACTGTGTTGAAGCGATTGCAGTGTACCTCTGAGGAAGGACACCTGGACACCTGGAGGAATATTCAGTCAAACCAAGCTCTATAGGGGCTAGTGTGCATCTTCCTGAGGCCCTCTTCCTTTCCCTGGGTGTGTGTCCCCCTGGTTGAAAGCTGCTGGCAGAGAACCTCACTGGGTTTGTTGCATCGTGTTGGTGTGCTGCTGGCATCAGTGTTATCAGAAACATCTGACCTGCATGTGGACCTGAGAACAAGTGCTTTGTGGGGAAATGTGCCTGTGGGGTGTGGATATGGGGAGAAAGCGGGTGGAATGGGTGAAGGAGGAATGAATGAAGAGGGTATGAGATGGGGAGCTTGAAAGCTGGAATGCCAAGCAGGGGAAAGTGCTTGCTTCAAAGGGGAGGTTTGTTGAAATGCTTTTCTGTCTCTTCTTCCTTTTTGCTATCCCCCTACTCATGAGTCTTTAGGAATGAGACTGTCATGCGTGTTAGCTAGTGATCACCACACCTCAGGCTTCCAAGTTTGAGTGGATGTAAATGTCTGGAGCTCAGAGCTCTCTTGGGACAGAGCAAAGAAATAATCACAGAATCAGGTCTGCATTGCTCTAGTCCTGGCTCTATGCCAGGATTTATTACCTCAAGTTGTAGGAAAGGATATGTTCTTTTCAGCCTTCTCCCAGAGCATTTAACTTTCCAAGAGCTGCAGCTTTCTAAGTGGAGGAAGTATTACTCACTGTAGATGAGGTTGCACAGCTCTCTTACTGTATTCTGTAACATTCTGGTTTTCAGCTGTGCACAGTTTTGCCGAACTATAACTACTGTGAAAATATCTCCTACCGTGGTCTGTGCTTCTGCATGACTTGAGATAAATTGATGAGTTGCTTTTTGAGGAGCTGAATTTCAGCCAAGATGATTTAGCTGTTTCTGAGAATTAGCCTGTTGAAATTTTCTGGTAAGCGGCTCTTTACTAGATGTCTTATGAGATTCCATGCTGACATGGTACTTGTCCAGAGCATGTCCTTAGGGGAAGGGGTGTGCCTCTTGTCAGTCCTTTGGTGAATCTGGTTAAATCTGTACAAATTGTAAATCGACAGATGTCATTGGCATATGCTCCTTGCATCTTAATTCCCTGAAGAATCTCTCTTGACTTTGTATCCGAGTCCTGGAATAAGGGCCAACTGGAAGGGCAAAGGCAAAAGGTGTTAAGCATTGAAAACATAATGGACTTCCCATAATGGAGAATTCTTTAGGAGCCACAGTCTTACAGTTTCTTTGCTGTCTGGCATGAGCTATGAAACCTTTGACTACTTTGCTTCTCTTCCTGTTTAACTGGTTTGTACCACATGAAAGAATATGACACTTCACAAATACAGCCTTAGTTGAGGTGTTGCAAATCCATTAGTCATAACCCATGCAGCATTTGGTACACCATCATGCAGAAAAATTCTTAGCAGTAGAATTTAAAACTAAATAGGCTGCCAGAACTCCTTCCTCCATCTGCTTCCCCACCATTAGAAGATTATGACTTAACTGTGCTATATTCTAATATAACTTCCTTTAAGGAGGCATAGTTGTTTTTTTGGGTTTGTTTTTCTGTCTGAGGCAAAGTGTATCTGTAGAGTAGGAATTTAGTGAGTAGCTTGTTGCAGAGTAATGCTGCTGTAGTATGTTGGACTGCAAGTGACTCAGCAAAGATGTTTCTCAGAAGCTTGTACAGGCTTCAGATGTCTTCATCACATGTCTGGGCAGTGAAGCAGAGAGATAATGGAGGCCACTAATACGTGCTGGTTAGCACAACTCCTCCTAAGCCTGGCTCAAACTTCTTTCTCTCTTTCCCCTCTTTCTCCCTTTCTCTCTCCACTTCCTTCAGTGACAGCACCCCAGCGAAAGCAAATAAAAGCCCCTCGCCTCCACCAGATGGATCTCCCATCACCAGCCCTGAGACAAAGACTGTCAACCATGAGCTGGAACCGTCCACTTTGGAAGCATCTGGGGCAAGCATCCCAAAGTCGCCATCTCAGGTAGTGTCCTCATGACATTGACCATGTCTTTGCAGTGTGAACACTGGCACATAGAAGAGCCAAGGACTTCCATCAGTTGCTTTTTTTTCCTGGTCCTGAGCACAGAGATAGGACATGATGGCTGTTCTCCTTCGCTGCCAGTTTCTGAGAAGTTCCTGAGAATGCAGGTTACTCACTGATCATTTTTGTATCGTGTAGGGAAGAACTAAGCTGTTTTTGAATGCCTGTACAGGAGCAAGGCTGGTAATACATTGTTCTGACAGGTAGGATGGTCAAGAAGACCCAGGGAGAATGGAGTTGTTGCTAGGTGAAGAAGTTTGTTCTTTACTTTTGAATTAAGCTGTGGAATTCAGTGGCCCATTTATTTCTCAACTTTTGTAACTGAGGAAAGTTCAAAGAAAAGTTTGATATTGATGAGGAGGAACTCTGCTTTGCATAGTTTTAATTTTGTCTCAAGATAAAATATTATGCTAAAGATAAAGTCATTAAGTTCTTGTGCAATGAAGAATTAGGTGGGTACCAAGAAGACTCTCCATTATATGGAGTCTGATACCTTCCACGTGGACTTTGTTAGTCCTTTCCTTACCCAGGAGGTATCTGGTGGTGTGTCCAAAATAGCGGATGTAGCTCTTGGCACTCAGCATATCATATGATAGATTTTACTTTGAGATTTAGGAATTCTTTTTTTCTTTCCATCTTTCGATTGCTGAGTGCTGGAAAAGCTTAGGAGAGAAAAATAGTAACTAGGCCAGATTTATGGCTGAAGTGAGACAACAGGAAGGAGTCTTCCAAGAAGAATTCAAGCGGAGAGATGTAACTGTTAAGAGAATACCTATTGCTTCTGAAAAATGGGTGCAACCCGAGAACTTCATTGCTGTTTGTCCTATGTAGCAGTGTGATTCCCAGCCCAGGCTGGTGAGGTAGGCTGTCTCCTGTTTCCAGACAGCTTCTTACAATATTTTTCTCTCAATTTCATTTTTAGTTACGTAGGGACAATGTTTGTATATTGGCAAAAGGGTCTTTTCCAGCCCTGTGAAATGCGTGGATGCCTGGCAGTGACTTTTCAGGACTGCTTCAGGGTCTCTGCACTGTTCAACATTGCGCAGCCTAGAACAGCTTCACCACCACACTGCACCTTGGAGTGGGGTTATGTGTATAGGAGAGAGAGGATAGTGTGTCTGTGATTGCCTGCCTTTTTTTTTCTTTCTCAGAGATTACCATAACATTACTGAAATTTGGAACAAGAAATTGTACAGATTTATTGAGTTATTCACTGCAGATTTCACTCACCCTGCCTGTGGGCTGGCCTTGCTGAGTTTGCCTCTCCTCTCTCCTTTAAATAGCATGGATAAGCCTTGTTTTTGCCAGCCTGCAAGTGCTTGCTCATGCATTTGCTGCCTTCCTGCCCACAGGAATGGGGCTGGAGGCACCTCTTGTCGAGCAAGCAGAGTATTCCAGCACAGCCCCAACTGGAACCTCAGATGGGCCATGGGCAAGACTGTGATGTTATTTGCGGCTAATGCTGCCACTGGCTGGCAGCTCTTCCCCACCTATAATTCATTTTCTACGGCCTCACTGCAGTAAAGAACAAAGCTCCACTCCACAGTTGCACTATTTGCTAAGAGATAGAGATGACTCCAAATGGAGAGGAGAATTTTCATACTCAAAACCAAGTCTGGGGTCTGTACAGATAAAGTCTAGAAACTAAGTGTGTCAGCTGGAAAATGCAAGTGTCTACACTCTAAACAGTGTTCAACTTTAATACTGAAATCTTCACAGGTGTCACTTCTTTTGACTTATGGGTAAGTGATTTGTTCTAGAGTCCTCCTAGGTACTGGGGGCCTCATCCTCTGGAGGACAGTGCAGTAAGAAGCAGCAAGCAAGTACAAATCTCTGGCCTCTTCCTGTGTGAAATACTAATGCAAACCATAAGCAAAAGCTGTGGAGAGAGACAGCAAACAGGAGAGACCAAATAAAATACTAACTAAATGTTGAACTCTTACCTGTGCCAAAACCAATAGAAACCAACTAACCAACCAACCAAAGAAACAAGTCAACAAACAAAAAAAACCAACAAAACCTTTTACTGTGCTTTAATTCTCAAACCCAGCTTATTTCTGTCTTCTGTAAGAAGCAACTGCTATTAGCTATCCACACTGAGTAATGTGATGGTGACCACAGGGCTTCGGAGGTCTGTGAAATTCCAGAGGTCAGGCTTTTGCTCTCAGTTACACTGTTGAAACACTGTAATGACACTTGTGAAGTCAGTGAAACTACGGTGAATTCAGACAGATAAAGCTTTGTAGGACCAAGTCAGCAGGAAAATTTTCAGAAGATTTGTTTTATGCCACGTGGCAAAGTTATTTGTATTTGAATCTCCAGGTATAACCCAACATCATTACACAGTCTGATTGCCTTCAGAATACGGTTTTAGAGGTTGGAGGTAATGCTGGATGCCATAGAAGTGTTGGAGAAGGAAGAAGACTGATTATTTTAGAGAAATAAATAGCAAAAGGGTTGGGATCTTTCTGACTTAGTTCGCAATTGGAGCCTTCTGTTTCTGCACATAGTGGCTCTGTTCTGAGAGAGGGTCTTGACACTGATGTACTGGGTGCCCATTGTCAGGTGTCTGAGTCTTGCTGCTTTGGGATCCTAGGTGTGATGAGAAGATCAAGTAACACAGCAGCAACTCATCAAAGTTTGATTTCAAATAGCAACAATCACTGAATCTTTGGCACAAGACAGTGTGGAAAAGATGTGGATGAGTTGATCTAGAGAAGGCTGACCATGGCTTCTCACAAGGTTGTGGATGCAGTGTCAGACTGACTGTTTAAACATGATGATGGATATTGGGATGGGTTAGAGTGACTGGGTCAGATTTTGTTGTGCATCCTCCAGAATCTCCATCTGAGAAACACGACTTCATTAGTATCAGTGCTCATTGGTGAAACTGAGAGCAGAGTTGGACCCACAGGAGGTCATAGCCTCTCAGGAGTTTGAATTGTTCTTGTCTAAAGCTGAGAAGTGGTAGGATACCATTAAGAATTTCTTCAGACTTTTCTTACTGAAAACCAGTGTACCAGCAAGCTGGTACTGGGCATGTCAGAGTCTGTTGTCATGGTTACCTACCCATAATAAGATAAATCAAGTCTGATTTCTCACTCTCTTGGGCACGGTAAGTATGGCAAAGGCCTCCCATTGCCAGGCAATGCTGGCCTAGTCTATTAAATCATGTTCTCGGTAATTAATCTGCTCCCTGCCCAGTGGTTCTTTGGAAGGTTGCACATGCTTTAATTACGTATGCGTGTCCTGTCAATACATATTAATCGTGTTACGCTTCTCCTCTGCAGAGGGAAGCTTACCTACAGCTGAAGTGTAACTAATGGTGCCAAACCTTCTCTAGGGGCATGATATTATTTGTTTTATTTTAATTCAGCCATTCACCCTCCCTCCCTCTCTCTTTAGATGGTGCTGATTGGACCCTGCTATGTGCCTGTGGTTGTGATTTCCCTCACCGTCAGTTTTTGTGGCTAACCTGGTTCCTGTCTCTGATTTTTTTTTTGGGTGTCATCATCTGTGCTGTGGCTGTGTGCTCACTTGCATGCAGTTGAGGAAAGGGCCTCCGGTGCCTCCGCCTCCAAAAGTCACCCCCTCCAAGGAGATCAAGCAGGAGAACATCATCAGTCTGTTTGATGACAATTTTGTCCCTGAGATAAGTGTGACAACCCCTTCGCAGGTTAGCTGCTATGCCCTGCGTTATACTTGTCTGCCTCTGGACTTTTCCTTTTGACTTGTCTTCTCTTTGGCGGTATCAAGCCATGAAACCTGGTCAGGTGAATGAGGAAGATGAGCTCAGCAGCGGACCTCAGAAGGCAACGAGTTAGATAGGAGACTAACACAGAGGAGAGAGCAGCTAGAAGGCAGCTTTCACTAACAGATTGCCTTTTATAACCTTTCAGTCATGAAAGAAACAAGAATAATGAGGCTGGTGAAGATGCCAAGAGCGATCACTGTATTTGTTGTATTTGTTTAGCAGCAATGCACATGGGTTACAGGTCTTCTTGTATCCCATGATATGCTCTCTCCAGAGACCCTTATCTTGGGTGCAGATGAAGCATGTTTTCTGCTTTTGTGCATCCCCAATTGCTGACTCTGGTATCCGTTCTAGTTCTGGGAGAAGGCAGGTTTGTGCTCTCCATCTGTCTTCAGGTATGGGCTTTGTGGTTTAAAGCACACACTAGGGAAGGCTAGCAGGAATTGAGTGAAGCTCTGTTTGCAGAGAATAGCTGCCTCCACTTTAGGTGAGCAGGACTGTGCGTGCTGTGAATTCAGCACTGCTGACACAGACTGTCGCTCTTCTCTAGCCAGTGGCTCGCATAAGCATATTCCTTTCTTCTCATGTGACTTTTGAAGCCCTAAAAAGGGAAAAACATTTTGAAATGTTATAAATAAATATCTTCACTTTCCTTTTGATTTGCCTCTCTGCAAGAGAGGATGCTGAGGTGGGGAATTTTGTGTGAATCTTGGAGAATGGCAGTCCTTATGTATATAAGACTGGGGGTCTGGGTCGACGAGAAGCTCAATATGAGCCGGCAGTGTGCACATGCAGCCCAGACAGCCAACCGTGTGCTGGGCTGCATCAAGAGCAGTGTGGCCAGCAGGGCAAGGGAGGGGATTCTCCCCCTTTACTCTGCTCTCGTCAGACCCCACCTGGAGTACTGTGTGCAGTTCTGGAGCCCCCAACACAAGAAGGACATGGAACTGCTGGAGCGGGTCCAGAGGAGAGCCACGAAGATGCTCAGAGGGCTGCAGCAGCTCTGCTATGAGGATAGGCTGAGAGAGTTGGGGCTCTGCAGCCTGGAGAAGAGAAGGCTTCGAGGGGACCTTATAGTGGCTTTCCAGTATCTGAAGGGAGCCTACAGGAAAGCTGGGGAGGGACTATTTACACGGTCTAGTAATGTTAGGACGAGGGGGAATGGGTTTAAGCTGGTAGAGGGGAGATTCCGACTGGATGTTAGGAGGAAGTTCTTTACAGTGAGGGTGGTAAGACACTGGCACAGGTTGCCCAGGGAGGTTGTGGATGCTTCCTCCCTGGAGGCGTTTAAAGCCAGGCTGGATGAGGCCTTGAGCAGCCTGCTCTAGTGGGAGGTGTCCCTGCCTATGGGCCTAGGTCCTTGAGGTCCCTTCCAACCTAAACCATTCTATGATTCTCTGATTCTGTGATAAGAGCCTGACCAGATTTCTGGCTATATCATGATACCTGCATCTACTTTTAATTTATATATACATGTTTTTTTTTTTTCCTTAAATGCATATTAAAGCATAAGTAATATCTCTATCAGAGCTTAACTGTGACTCATTCTCTAACTTTTCCTTCCATCATGCTGCTCCATTGCCTCTGGTTTGCTACTTTCTATCCAGCTGCTGAGGTGCAGTTCATAGGGAAGAGAGTCCATGTTTGATTTTGCAATGATGAAGCTTGCAGAGCAGAGGGACGATTTTAACAGCAGTACTGGAAAGTGGGTGCCACAGGCAGCTGAGCAACCCTCTTACATTTTCTGTGCTTCCTTCTCCTGTATTGTAACGGACAGCTTTACCTGCCTCATGGTTTGTATTGTGTGTTTTCATGTGAGTGCTAGCTCTTAGTCAGACGTACACTTCTACACCAATTAGTGCTTTGACCCAGGATTGGATCTGCTGTGGCTTTCAATCAGATGGGAAAGTTCTGAGAGCAAACTCTGACAGAATAACCTTCACCAAAGAACCCAACAGCTACTAGTGTTCATTGTGTGGCCCAGTGCCACTCCTGTCAGATGCCTTAACTCTAATGAACTGTTTTGTAGGAGATCTGAGTAAACGCTAGGGGTGCTAGCCCTTGCATGTAGGTCTTGAATGATAAGATTATTCCTTGACTGGAGCCTTTGATGTCTCGCTACCAAACAAAAGATTGGAGTTGGAGCCTCTGTGATGGATGGCCTGGGTGTGCTGGAGGAGTGTACTGGAATGCCAGTTGGCTTTGCATACTGGTCAGAGTTTATTACCATGACATGGGTGAGCTTGGCTCCTTGCCCTCATTCCGGTGATTCTCAACAGTTCATAAGTGAGAGAAAAATCTGTTAGAACATTGGAGTAAGAGGAAACTAGAGGTGATGAAAGTGAGGATGTTGTGGGTTGTATTCAGAGGACTTTCTCTTAAATGGTATCTCTTGCTACATTTCAGGAGTTTTTCCATTGTGGAAAAACTGTGAGAGAGACCAACCTGCCGCACTTTGTGTTGTTGCAAGGGTAACTGAAGTAGTAGGGCCAATGGGCTGGCAGGTTGGTGAAAACAGAGCCGTATCTTCCTAGAGAGGGCAACTTCCTCAGAAGCTACAAAGTCATGTCTTGTAGTGGTTGTGTTAAACCTAAAAACCCCAAAAGTGATACTCAGTTTTGAATAATAAAGGTTCTTGCCATTCCTAGTGTTTCAGTAATGGTTACCAGCAAATATGCCACCATTGTCTTTAGCTAGAGTGTTAAACAAAGAAGAGAAATCAAAGAAGAGAATTGTTTTGCTAACTCTGAGGACAGTAGCAAAGCTTCTCAACTTTATGCTTTGTTGGAAGATTCATGTGTGCCTATTTCTGGGATGTCCAGAAATGCAAACCATTGAAAACAGCATTTTTGGACTGAGGAGCTAGGGTGAGAGGCTGCCATATTCTGTCAGAAGGTAGGAGAAAATTAAGAGCTTTGGGAGTCAACTTGATGTTTCTCAGACTTGCCTTCCATTAGTTTGAGTGCTTGGATCTGTGTTCCTGAGAGAAGTTGCATTGATGTCAGCTCTTCTATATGTTTCCAAGGGAGTCTGTCCAGGACCTTCAGTACAAAGGTATTTGGATGAGATCTGGAGCATTGGTGTAAGTGGAAGACCCTCAGTGGCAGTGATTCTTTTGACCACAGCAGCTCTGGTGCTTAGACCTTGTCAGCTCATCTGGCCAGGTGGGAAGGTGAATTAGTACTGTGTAAGAGGCTCAGGTTTGGTTTCCAGTGGCACCCATGTGAGCTGCCCATGATCATAGGCACCAAGCAGTCAAGAGTCACATCAGACGTTCGCACTGTCACCACATCTTCTGTGCTTGCAACTGTAGCTCCTGGCCACCGCATACCCTCCCTCTACTGTGCACGCGCCTGTGTGTCTAATGCTCGTACTGCTTTTCTTCCTTACTGCTGCCAAGTTTGATGCCCCTGGGCCCTTCCAGGAGGGAGCCAGCCTGTTGGATCTGGATTTTGATCCCATTAAACCAGATGCCACTGTGGGGAAGAACCCCACGCCCGCCTCCCAGGTTGGTTCCTATCACCATTCCTTCTCCTTTCATAGCTGACTTGTTGCCAAGTGCGGCATGACCCGCACTCACATGAATGGTAATGTTGACCTGAGTTGTGGGTAGCTGGGCTGGGTGCCCAAACCTGTGCCTTGCAGGTAGGCACTTTGATCTTCTCTGTTGGAGGTATAAGCCCAGTGAGAATCAGGTATCTATTAGCCTAGCCACAGTCTGGCGCTAGTTGTTTGTGGGATGTTCTTTGTTCCAGTGATCTATTGACTGACAACTTGTTCAACTTCATGTATGTTCTTCCTTGATTAGCATCCTGTGAATGCTCTGTGGATTTAAACTGTTATTCTCTGGATGGGAGTTCAGCCTCTGTTCTGTGCTCCTGCTATGAAATGCTCTCAAAGACACTGATAGTCTGCAGATACTTAAGGTCAATAGAGCTATAGATAGATATTCAAGTCACGTGAAGCCCTTCTTTTTCAGGATATAACATAGCCTCTGTTCATAGTTAAGAAGTAGCTTCCCTCCCTGAGCATACTTGCTGCACAGTGCACTATTAAAAAGGAAGATGGTTAATTCTAGTCTTGTCTATACCTTTTTCTATCCACTGTCAGAGGCAGGTGGACTGTGCTTGATTTTATGTCTAAATGGCTGGAGATGTTGAAAGGCATTTTGAATCTGGGTGTTGTCCCACCAAGACTTTCTATTTCATATGTATGACATGGGTTTTTTTTTTTTTTTGTATGGCTGCCATAAAAATTAGTAATAAACATAACTGGGATGTTTTTAGTATTTCTGCAGTATCATCATGTGAAGTAGATCCTATATAACACCGATTTTTGTAGCAGTAAGACCTCATTTATTAGAGAAACCAAACATTAGGCATTTGATTCTTCTAAACTAAAATACTGTATTTTCAAGGTCGTAGTTAGTGTCATAGTTTGATACACACCAGTATGGCAAGTTACCACTTCCTTTAAGTGGGCAGATTGGCATCTTGTGTCTTCTTGCCTTAAAGAACAAGCTGCATGCCATGTTATGCTTATTTTTTCATTTACTGGGATTTTTCTTCCTGAATTAACACTTAGAGCCTGGGCACATTGGTACGCTGGTGCAGGACATAAGCATATATTTAACTTAAACCGGAATTATTTGCTGCTCTTCCAACAAGCAACAACTATTTTGCTGAATGAGTTTTTCAAAATTCCTTAGCAGCAGCATATTTGGTGTTGTAATGTATTTTATTATTAGCTTCAGAAGTCACTAAAAGAAAGTCTGAAACCAGTCAAATTATTTCCTGTAAAGTGGGCACTGTGGCAAAGAGTAGCCTCTCTGATATTTCGCTACTGATCCAAAGACACTGCTTCTGAAGTCTTATTTAGTCAAATGGGTATGGCTATATGGGAACATATTTAACCCTGAGAGACCACAAACTCATGAAGGTTTGGTGGTTGTTTCGGTTTGGGTTTTTTTGTGTGTGTGTGTGGTTTTTTGTTTGTTTGTTTTTTGTTTTCCTGTTTGTTTAGTTTTGTTTTTGTTTCTTTTCTGTCTGTGTGATCTGCCACTGATAAGTGAATGTAGCTGGACTGTCTCCCTTCATACCACAGGAAGAAAAACCCCTTACTCAAATGCCTTGGTGCTTAAGTTTGAATATATAACAATGGAAGGGTTGTATAAATTTGGGTACTAATAACTAATTTAAAAACATGTAGAGATAAGTGGTGTTGAATGTGTATGTCTGCTTCAGTCTGATCAGCATCTGTAATGTTTGTACTCATTGAAATAACCACATATAAATGTTTTATTTTTGTTGCTCTTTGACACGCTTAGTCTTTACCTTGGGATTTATGGGAGGTAAGAACTTCACGTGGCTTTCATCTCTCATCACGTACTGTGCTTGTGCCAGTGCCGTCTGTGTGCATACTTGTTTCCTTTCCCTCGCTGCTATTCCCTTCTGCAAATGCCAAACCAAAGTTGCTCTGTGTGCTGCTGAATGTACCTTGACAATGACCCATCAGCAGCCAGATGTTTGCAAATCACTTCTGGCACTCTGAACCTTAATGTCACCGTCAGTGCACAGCTTCATTGCTTTTCCATACTAACTGACTCATCTTTCCTTTGGCATGATGCTGCGACACTTCTCAAAAGTAATCCCCCTGTGACATCATGCTCACCCTCCACACTCCACTGTTGACTGAACTCTGTCCGTCCTCTTGGTCTTGTGCGCAATGCATAAACGTCTCAGCTGCCTCTCATCCTTACTGCCTGTACAACTGGGCATACATACATGTTTGGAATTACCTGTGGTATTTGCTGTTCCTTGACCATCATTGCCACAAAGACTGATGTGAAATAGCTCAGCCTGTGGCTATGCTGAAAATTAAGTTCAGGCCCAAGACTTACCTGGCATCTGCTTCAGCCTCAGCTTTGAAGCTTGCTACAGGTTCTGTATCTGAACCAAATCCAGACCCCATTTTATGCTCTTTATCTAAAGTGTTGGGCCTGGGAAGATCTCGAATTGCTCCAGGTTAGACCACCGGGAGATACTCAAGCACAGCTATTTTTGAGCCCCTCTGGACAAACAGCCAACAGCATGGACAAAAAACATTTGATCTGAGTACTCCGGCCTGCTACTTGAGCCAACTCTATCCTGTGGGGTAGATGTAATTACAAGCCCTTGGCTTATGCTGGGCAATTAAGTCCTGCCAACATTCTCAAGGGCCAGATCACTGCCTAGAGTCAGTACCTGGGAGAACACAACTTAACTTTTGCTGAGAGCCTGGCCCAAGGACTCACTGTGGCCAGTGCTCTGCTTCACATGAGCTTGGGTCACGTTGAGAAAAATCACACAAGGGAAGTATCTATCATCTGTCATTCCCCTGTATGTGCACTGTCAGTCTGTCTTTCTAAGAAAGAAAGAAGTCTGTGTTTTTGGAAGGAAAGATCTTGTGCCTTTTAAGTGGATGTGTTTTGGACCATTTCTCTCATCCTGGAAACTGATTTCACCCAAAGGACAATTGGGGCAAACAGGGAATGCTAGTAGACAAGATGTTCTCACCATGTCAGTCCTTGGCACACAGGGTTAAAGAGCAGAGCTCCCTCTAGCTGGGAAATGTTTCTCTTGCTCTCTAAATCTTCCAAGTATTTTTGTGATAATGTTCTTAGCTGTTGATTACAGGGGACTTGTTGCATGGTTACAAAGGTTAAAAATTGCAGAGAAACTTGGATGCAGCAGAACTTGCTTAGTTCTACAGACCAGCAAACTTGCGTTTGGTGTGTATGTTGCTGCTGTTGGAATAAGCCAAGCTTTCAAATCTGACAGCAGCAGTGAGAAATTCTTCCTCTTTCCTGTATAGTATTGTTCCATGACTGTAAATGCATTTGTAGGCCTTGGGATGCCCAAGAGTACAAAGAAAAATCAGTAGCTAGCATAAGAATGCCCTTTGTGGAAATACAGGGGATTAATTTAGATTACATTTCTGTAGTTATTACATACTGGCTTTGCAAATCAGCAGCTGTGAAGAATGGAGTTTATGTTGAGGATTTTTTTTCTTGTCCACATGTTTTTTATGTTTGGCCAGATAGAGTTGGACTGGCATCTGGCCAGTTCTAGTTTTACTGAATCCAGATAAAAAGTAACCTGGGAGTGAATCTTACTGAACAGGAGAATCCTTTGTAGCATTTCATGTGTGTGCATTTACCCTCGCACTACCAAAGCTGCTGTGGGAATCCGCTGCAGGATGGGAACAGCTCTGCTGTTTATGATATCCTCTGGTAGAACAGGCCTGTAGACATGGTGATGATGAGACATGAGGAAAGAAGTGCTAGGAGAGGAAAGTGTGTGTTAAATGGCACCACTGGAGCAGCTGAAGGTAATGTAGCAGCTTATTGTTAAATCAAGGATTTATGCTTTTGATATTGCAGCTGTTATGAGAAACCTACTTGGAGCATTGTGCCACTGCATAGATAGGTGTACAGTTAAGGGTTGTCATGGTCAGTACTTTACCCTGGGCTTTCGTAGAGTTGGGACCATGACAATTGCCATGTTAAGGGATCTGGTACAATGCCTTGTTTTGAAAGTGGCTGTGTTCAGGGCTAGATGCATTTACCAAATGCAGACAGGCTCAAGCTGATGTATGATGTATTAAAAATGGGAAATGTCTGTATAGCAATCTCTATTGTGCAAGTAGAAACTGAGTTTCTGGTTAAGTTCTGCAAAGAAGTGCGTGTGCTATCTGATGTAGAGAGCAAGTGGACATAGACTGACCATGAAAACACTTGGAATGCAAATTAGGCCCTTGACTTTTTTTGTTAGGAGTGGTCCCAGGTGCTGCCTGACCAGTTTTCCAAGGAGCTGATGTGCAATATTGCTGCTACCAGATCAACTTTCTGCATTGCTGCAGGTTCTGGAAGGGACAAATAAAGGTCTTTAATTTTGTGTAAAACAGAGTTAGCCTGACTCCAGGTGAGGGAGGATAAAAGTTTGAGCCTCTGGAAATGTATCAGAGGTGTTTGGTTGATCTTTTCTTGTGCACAAAACCCCTATCCCTGGGCTTTCCAGAGCAGTCTCTAGCAGGCAATAATTTGTAGGTGGTGCTGAATATCTCTCCCTGGTGGTGGCAGCTGTTGTGCGATAGAAGCTTCCCTCTCCGCTCACACAAATGTGCGTATGTGTGTGCACAACACATGCAATGTTCATAGCAAGTTCTTAGTAACAGAATATTCACCACAGAATCCAAATTTATGACTCTTTGAGCCTATTCAAAAGTCAAACTGGGTGACAGTTACCACAGTTTTCGATTCAATTTAATTCACTACTGATACTACATAGATGCTGGGTTACAGAATCATAGAATGGTTTAAGTTGGAAGGGACCTCAAAGCTCATCCAGTTCCAACCCCTTGCTGTAGGCAGGGACACCTCCCACTAGAACAGGTTGCTCAAGGCCTCATCCAACCTGGCCCTCGAACACCTCCAGGGAGGGAGCATCCACAACCTCCCTGGGCAACCTGTGCCAGTGTCTCACCACCCTCACTGTAAAGAACCCTTTCCTAACATCTAGTTTGAATCTCCCCTCTGCCAGTTTAAACCCTTTACCCCTTGTCCTGTCATTTCTTGTTTATTGTTTCTGCAAAGCAGCCTATTTAGAGATCCTTGTTCCTTGGTGTGAGAGAGGATTTGTAGTCCCATACAAGTAGGCAATCTATATAGTGATAGGTACTGGGCATGTATGAAGTGGGTCTGTGATTTAGATTCTGAAAATAAAGGTGCACAGGATTTTTTGGTGTTCTGTTGATTTCCTCTGCAGTATTGCCTGCTGTGTGACCAGTGAGGGAATGCAGGCTTTACTATCATTGTCCTGGGTTGCAGAGAGAGGGAGACAGTGCTCTTGGAGACTCTGAGGCTTCTCACCTATTTGTCAGCAGATGGCAGCAGTCAACAGCATAGAGCACTTGGGCAAACTGAGCTGCACTTTTCTGCACAAGCACGCAGCCGCAACGAGTGTTAACTGTCTCCCTGGGTGAATTTTGTCTTGTAGTCTGCAGAAGCAGCCCATGCAGGAGCTGAAGCAGTTGGTTCAGAAGCAACAGCTGGAGCTGAAGCTTCTAAAACTGAAGCTGATTCAGGATCGGTAAGCACCATGACAGACAGCAATCCCTTCTCTCTGTTACATCTCTTTGTCATACAGCAAATGTGGACGCAGTTCACACTGCGGAAAGAGATGTGTGGCTGCTTGGAAAAAGACAGCTCTGCCACTCCAGCAGTCGCAAAGGTCTTATTCAGAGGCCAGACTTTCTGGATTTTATCTGTGCAATGATTATAGAGAAACTCTTGTGGAAGATCCACAGAAAGAACTGTCCCTTCACCTGTGTTGTAAAGCCATCCCAAGCTTTCTCTGCTGTCCTCTTTGAAATGCCTTTGTCACTGACTCATGTGCTGGGAAAGCCTGCTGAGGCCATGGGTAGGGTGGGGATGTGGATCCTCCAGGGTGGACTTAGAGCTGCAGTTTTGGATTCTCTTTTCTCACTGCCTTTTTTTTTCCTTCCCTGACTGCGCTGCCTAACAGAGCTCTCTGCCTGCTGTTGTTGTGGAAACTTTCCCTGCTACCGTCAATGGCACTGTGGAAGGAGGTGCTTCATCTGAAAGAGCTGACATGCCCCCAGGATTTCTCTTCAAGGTGAGATTGTGACAGTGGGGTAACAAATTCCTGATGACTTTTTTTTCCTAATGAATGACCTACTTCTGCTCATCAAGGCCATGGGCTATGCTGAATTGAAATGGAGAAAGGAAGTTGAAGGGGAGATACATCACACTCCCCAGCATCCCAGCTTAGAATCATAGAATCAACCAGGTTGGAAGAGACCTCTGAGATCATCCAGTCCAACCTAGCACCCAGCCCTATCCAATCAACCAGACCATGGCACTAAGTGCCTCATCCAGGCTTTGCTTGAACACCTCCAGGGATGGCAACTCCACCACCTCCCTGGGCAGCCCATTCCAATGCCAATCACTCTTTCTGTCAAGAACTTCCCCCTAACATCCAGCTTAGACCTCCCCTGGCACAACTTAAGACTGTCCCCTTGTCCTGCTGCTGGTTGCCTGGCAGAAGAGACCATTCTCTACCTGGCTACAGCCTCCCTTCAGGTAGTTGTAGACAGCAGTGAGGTCTGCCCTGAGCCTTCTCTTCTGCAGGCTGCACACCCCCAGCTCCCTCAGCCTCTCCTTATAGGGTTTGTGTTCCAGGCCCCTCCCCAGCCTTGTTGCCCTTCTCTGGACACCTTCCAGCACCTC
>WAAF01013255.1:401268-413932 GCA_013400475.1 Tricholaema leucomelas
AGGTGCTTTGTGATGGCACTCAAGGTGACCTTTTCCATGCCCTTGCCTGGCACTGAGGTCAGGCTGACAGCTCTGTAGTTTTCTGGCTCCTCCTTTTGACCCTTCTTGTGGATGGCATCACATTGGCAGCTTGCAGTCCTTGGGGACCTCTCCAGCGAGCCAACTGTTGATAAATGATGGAGTGTGGCTTGGGCAGCTCAGCTGCCAGCTCCCTCAGCACCCTAGGATGAATACCATCTGGTCTTACAGACTTGTGAGGATCCAAGTGGCTCAGCAGGTTTCTTACTTCTTTCCTGTGGATTACAGGAGGACTATGCTGGTCCCTGACTCCATCTGCCAGCTCAGCAGGCCAGTTGTCCTGGAGGCAACCTGTCCCACTATTAAGATTGAGGCAAAGGAGGTGTTAAGCACCTCTGCCTTTTCCTCACCCTTTGTCACTCTGTTCCCCTCTCTATCTGATAAGGACTGGAGCTTCTCCTTGCCTTTCTCTTGCCATTAATATAGAAACGTTTTTTATTCTCCTTATCAGCAGTGTTAGCCTAAGCTCTAAATGGGCTTTTGGCTCTCTCATTTTTTAACTACAATACCTAGCAACATCCTTGAACTCTTCCTGGGACACCTCCCCTTGTTTCCAAAGGCCATAAACTCTCTTTTTTATCTTTAATTCCTTGAGCAGCTCCTTGCCCATCCAGTCTGGCTGCCTCCCTCCTCGGCTCCTCTTTTGGTACAGTGGCACAGCTGCTCCTGTGCCTTTAAGAGTTCCTTTTTGAAGCAGGTCCAACCTTCCTGGACCCCTTTGTTTTTAAGGGCTCTTTCCCAAGGCACTTTCTGAGTTAGTTCCTTAAATAGGCTGAAGTCTGCCCTTGGGCAGTCCAGTGGGGAGGTTCTGTTGATGCCCCTCCTGGTTTCTCCATATATTGAATACTGTTATCATTTCATGGCCACTGGACCCCAGGNAACAGACTCCAACCAGGATGTCAGCCCTTTTGGCCTTCCCCTTAATTCTCATCCACAGGGACTCAACTTGTTCATCCTTAATCTCTACCTCCATGACATCCAGAGCATTCCTAATATACAGAGACACTCCTCCACCCCTTCTCCCTTGCCTGTCTCTCTTGAAAAGTCTGTAGCCATTGATCACAGCACTCCAATCGTGCGAGTCGTCCCACTACGTTTATGTGATGGCCACGACATCATAGCTTTCCTCTTGCACTAAGGCTTCCAGCTCCTCTGGTTTGTTACCGTATTCCATGTGTTAGTGCACTTGCACTTCAGCTGGGCTGCTGCTTTTACCCCTAGCTCTGGCCTAGCACCCTCAGCCTCCTTTCGTTTACTTCATGCACTTCCAGATCACTCAAAGGACATATAGGAGCATCAGTGTCTAAATGCCTGGTGTGCTGCATAGCAAACTTCCTGCTTCTCTCTCCTGCAGTTATTTCTGGTGGTGTGGTAGTGTCAGTCACAAACTATGGCTAGTAGATAAGAAATTGTGCTCCAAACTAGAAAGGCTAAGCTTTGATGCAAGTGGCAAATAAGAGTTGGAAACACCAGTAGGGACATAGAACTTTGTGTTTGAGGAAATTGGAAAGCTAGGATGAACATAAAAAAAATTACAGGATTAGAAAAGGCCAGCATGGATGCACAATGCCCAGAGAAATGATAGTCTCCTGCTATAGGAGTGCTTTTCTTCTGCTTTGGTCATGCCCATGCATCATTTTACCTTTTAAATTTTCTTTTACCAGGAGTTGGGCACCAAGAGGAGAAGAATGACAAAACCGTGAAGAACAAACACATTTGAACTGTTTACAGGTGGTGTTATAGACTTTAGTGCCTGAAGAGGAGAGCTGTGGTTTGAAGCAGAAAAGCTGTAATGGAGATGTTGATAGGAATTAGCCTGATTACCAGAGAGAAAACATGGTAGAATATAATCACTTGAAGATCCAAACTGATGCTCTTCCCTACACTCTAGTGGCAGAGATAGGAGACTGTAAGCTCCAATGACATTGAAGTACAGCTGTAAGAAGAGTACAGGCTGGATGTTAGGAGGAAGTTCTTCACAGAGAGTGATTGGCATTGGAATAGGCTGCCCAGGGAGGTGGTAGAGTCACCATCCCTGGGGGTGTTCAGGAAAAGCCTGAATGAGGCACTTAGTGCCATGGTCTGGTTGACTGGATAGGGCTGGGCGATAGGTTGGACTGGATGAGCTTGGAGGTCTCTTCCAACCTGGTTGATTCTATTCTATTCTAAGAGTACAGGGCACCATTTTAGTGAATTCAGGCTTTTTTACCCTGTGAGGCTTTTAGGCCCATACCATGGTAATTCAACCATGTTAAGTAAGGATAGGGATGTGCTGGTGCATAAGAAGTACAAAGAGACTCACCAGGATACCCCTGTGGCAAATGTGAGCTGCATTCCAGGCTGTATGAACCAGCATGTAGCCATGTAACAGAATGGTTATTGCCACAGATGTGACATTTGTGGTCCAAACTTGCCTTGCTTCAAGCAACAGGATGGGTCAGATGGCCTCCAAAGGTGTCTTCCAACCTGGATCTTCCAACAGATCAGTGAAGAGGAAAGCCTTGTTGCCCATTCAGAACTAGGTGAAAAAAAGTCTGGCCTCACCTAAGCTCTTCTCTCCCCATAGGTTCAAGCCATGCATGATTACACAGCCACTGACAGTGACGAGCTGCAGCTGAAGGCTGGGGATGTGGTGCTTGTGATTCCATTTGAGAACCCTGAGGAGCAGGTGAGTGGGGAAGACAAGGTGTGAGCCTGGCTTGAGAGAAGCCAAGATGATCTCCAAAGCTGCTGCTTCCTCCACTAACAGTTGGCTGGCTGGATGTGGAGCCATCAGTTTATGGCTGGGAGCTGGCCAGAGAACAGGTTGTCCTTGAGCTTGAGATTAGTTTCCTGCAGAGCGGAGGACACTGCTTGTGACTGGAAAGTGAATACATGATCATGCATAAAGCATGTGAAATAGCCAGGGCTTCCTGTCTGTGTCAAGGCATTTAAGCCAATACAATGGCTTCCTTCATCAGGGACCCCAACGAGCCTTCTAAACTTTGCTCCAAAACTTGATGCACATTACCTATGAAACTGCAGACTGTGGCATAGCCAGGAGTGACCGACTTTCGATAATACTTTTTTCTCTTGAGGAATAGTGGAGTTCTGGGAGAGCATCTTGCCATGTGTGATGTGTTGCACTTGAGCATAATCATGGCTAGGACAGTGTTTGGTCAGCAGATGGCAGGACAGCCAAAGACTGGAGCAGGTAACTCAGCCTTACAGAACAGTCTTACTGTCAGTCTCAAACCTGAATTTAATCACTGATGTTTGTCTTCAATCCGAACTATTTCTAGAAGTCTTGAGTAGAACCTCCTCAGTTGCTGTGTTTCAAGACTTCTGGGTGATAAAGTCTGCAGCAGTTTTACTACACTGTTTGAAGGAGGTGGTGATACTATAAAATTCATGCTCATGTCTCCAGGTTTTTTGTTTGGAAAAGGAAGGGAATTCTCTGAAAGGATTCAGTAGTCTCCATCTCTTTGAGTGTGGCCATGCCCAGACAAGATCTGGATTCTACAAAGAGTAAAGGGAGGGTGATAAAGTTCACTTGCAGTAGATGATGTGGATCCTCTTTGTTGTGGATTAGCTGGTGGCTTTGTGAATTATGGAGGCAGATCTCGCTGCTGCTTGTGAAATGTTCCTGCAGTTCCCGCAGAGCTAGGTGCACCTGGGGGGAAGGGTTGTATGGGAAAGAGACAGAGATTCCTTCTGGAGACAGGACTTTTCACTGAGCGAGACTGCCCTGCACAAGTGTTTGTGAGCATTTCTTCCTCAGAAAACTTTCTGGCTGGGAAATGAGCAGCAGCTCCCCTAGTTTCTGTGGTATGAGGTGGCATTTGCGGAGCAGAGTTTTTCAATGCCCTGTGTTTGCACTCTAGCTGGATGTGGGTGCAACAGCCATGAACTCGAGACTCTCCAAGCTGCAGAGGGTGAGCTCTGAGTGTTGCTAACATGATGCTGTAGCTGTACCAATGCCCTCTAACCTTCCTAGAGTGTATCTTGTGCCACAACTCATTTTCCTAACCTGGACCGTATGCAGCCAGAAACTGTTAGCTGTTAACATGTGCATGAGAACTGCGCATGTGAGTGGAACAGGCTTAGGATAATAGACTGTGATCTATGTCCCCAGCTTGCAGCTCAGTTGTCAGTTTGTGGGTGCATCAGCCAGGTCTGGATTCCTCTCTCCTGATAGAAGCAATGGTGGAGGACAGCCGTGCTTCTGAACTGGCACTTCAAGTGACGTGGTTCAGAATTGGCAAGGGTTAGTCTAGGTCCTTGTGTCTAATTCCCACAGATGAGGAGACCCTTTGTAGCAGGATGCAGTGGGAGTGATGCATGCTGTATGGCACAGATGCTATGTGCAAAGGGATGAGCTTTTGCATTTGCCATGCTGTGAGCTGGAAGCTGCCTTCCAGACACTTGGGCCCAGCATCTTCTGCCTACTCATTTCCTGATTTATGGCATGCCAGTCCTTATGCAGCCCCTGCAGCTGGCTGCTGCAGATGGGCTCCTGTCTCATGCCATTCTCATGACATCCCCTGAATACTCAGCTCTAAGTCAGCAGCAAAGGCTACCTGAACCTTCAGGAAGTGGGGAACTGCACAGTCTGCAGGGAGCAGGGAACTGGAATGCAATGGCTGGTCTGAGCTGCTGCTACAAGAAACACGCAGAGAACAGGGCAGAAGGCAGAAGCTGCAGAATGGCAGTAGAAAGCAGTATGCACCCCATGGATCACCCCTGGTGGGGGCTGCTTTACTTCTGTGCTGTGCAGGTACTGCTTTGAAGAATTTTCAAGGGAGACATTGCTTGGCCCAGGCAACACCTCCCAGTTCCACAAAAACACAAATGTCAGGACAACTGTGAACCACACACATGCATGCCCTATTTCTCCACAGCTCAGGGCATCTGAGTACTTCAGCCCTGGCGAATGAGGTAGTTGAATGTGATTACACATCTCTAAGTGAGGCTGGTGCATGCTTTGCCCAGAGAAATGGATGCAGCATGGGGGACCACTGACTCCAAACTCAGTTACCTGCTCTGACTGTTAAGTTTGGAGGCAGCAGCCCCCCATGCAGCAATCCTGCTTTGTGCTACAACCTCATCCTATGGGCTGCCTCACTGCAAATAACTCATGTGACTGGATATATTCAGACACTGAAGGAGTGCTTCTATGGTAGCAGATCCAAGGCATGAAGAATAGGGTGGTTGCACATCTGAACTGCAAGCAGTTCAACCTTCTCTTGTCATGTACTTTGGATGGAGCAGAAATCTCAATGGTAGCAGACAGAGGGTGGAAAGTATGGTTCTCTTCCTGGCCAGGGTCTACCAAGCAGTGAAAATTTATCCGTGTTTATAGATGTATAGATGGGGTGGCTAGGGAGGACTCTTGTGACAGATCTTCAGTCTTATGTCATGTATAGTACAAATTTGGGAGTTCTGCCAACCTCACCTTGTATCAAGCTGGGTTTTGGGGAGATGGGTTGAGCTCCCCATCTCTCAGGTCTCATAGAACAGAATTTCAGCATAGCAAACGAGTCTCACTTTGTCTGTACCACCTCTTTGAAATGCTAATCATCCAGGTGCTTCGACTGACCCAGAGGTGACTCCTTTCCTGCAGCTCTAGAGACTTACTTCAGCAGAATTTTTTCTGCTTCAATGAGTTTAAATTATGACATGTTTGTATTCCACTTAATATTTGTTTACAATTTCATTGTCTGTAGGTACTGTGGGTCAGATAGTTTTTGGTACCAACTCAGACAGGGTGTAGTCTTCTCCCTGTTTAAGGGGGAATGGAAGCATTTTTTTTCCCTTCTCCCCTATCCTCTTCCTGGATTGTTTCCAAGCCAGATATGAGCATGGCTTTGTTCGTGCCTTGACATCTCCCTGGCCTGCACTCTAAGGAAAATCCCTGCTCACATCTGATCTGTCTTTTCCCTCAGGATGAAGGATGGCTGATGGGCGTGAAGGAGTCTGACTGGATCCAGCATAAGGAACTTGACCAATGCCGAGGGGTTTTCCCTGAGAATTTCACGGAGCGGGTGCAGTGAAAGTCCAAGCCCACCAGTCAACATTTCTGCTGGAAGAAACAAGTTTTCTGGTAGATAATTGAAAAAAAAAGAGCAGCAAAATAAAAAGAGGAGAGAATTTTAAAGGAACAGAAGCCTGAAATAAAAAGTCAACTTCAAGGGTGTGTTCTTCTCGAATAGCAAGGTTTCAGAAGTAAATCGAAATTCAAAGTGTTATCAAAATAGATACATATTGATACTAAGACAAGTCAAATGCCCTCTTCCCCTTTTGATTTTAACAGCATTTGGATTCAGAGGACTGATGCAGAAGCAACTGAGTGTGGTTCTCTAATACTGCACTGACTGGACTGGTGAAATGTCAGTCTGATCCCTGGAAAGGCAGCGTTTGTTTAATGGCTTGAGAGCAGAAGCTACATTTGCTCTTGGATGGGTTCATCTGTTTTGTCTTGAAGGTGGCTTGTATGGCAGCCGTAAAAATTCAGCCTTCCCTACATGTTCAACCATCAGTAGGCCAAAATTTCTGTTATGCTGTTGGAAACATATTTAGTATATAGTGTTCAGCAATACAATGTGTGTGTGTGTGTGTGTGTGTGTTTTATTTTCTTCCTTTAAAACAGCGTTACACAAACTGCGATTTTGTACAGGTGAAGATAGATGAAACTACATGGAAAGGGCATAAAGAAGATGAAAAGTGTGAAGCTGTGCTTGGTCCAAAGTTCTTTCAAATGCAGACACCTAAATTCATGCTGTAGTATTGCCCTGTGAAATGCTAAGGGGAATGGACAAATTCAAGAGGACAAACAAGACAAAACAAGTGGATACCATTTAGATGGCTCCAAAATTCAGGAGAAGGAATCCTCTGCTGCTAAAGCCCTTTGAGTGGTTTCAGAAAAGCTTAGATTCATGTAGGAGGAAGTTCACACTAAAATTTGTCTACTTAGAAAATTTGATTTTAAAGAAGGAGGTGAGGGAAGAATATTTTTTTTTCTGAAAGAATATCTGATAAAAAAAACATGGAAGGAAAGGAAAAAAAGCAATTTGCTTTCTGTGTTCTTAACTGGCATTGCTATTTGTGGAATTGTATTTCTTGTTTTCCTTTGAAGAGTTACGTAAGTGAAATATTGTTAGATCAGCTTTCTCCAGTGCTGTGCTGGTGATCAAGTTAACCTCTGTGAAAACTGTATTCTTGAAATACTCATTTAAAAATGCCTGCATGACTTCATGATATTTTAACGCATTAGGAAGGAAGGCAAGAATTTTCTGAGTATCAGTTTCAAGAAGACATTGCAGTCTAGTGCTGATGCTGAGGCATTTCCTGTACCTTTCCTTTGCTTCTGTTTGTTTTGGGGTTTTGCTTTTAAGTTTAAACTAGCAGATGACAAGGCTGTTTCAGAGTGCATATTACACTTGTTAGAAGAAGCCAGTCTGACCCTCTAAGACTCTAAAGTCCCACAGAGGTACTTTAAACTCTACTTGAATACTGATGCAGCTGGCAAGCATGTCAGGCTATTATTTTTTGTGGCTTTCCTTACCCCCACCATGATCTTTCTGTCTTCAAGGGATTTTTAACAGTGAGGTTACCTCCTGCTGTAAATGGATGAGATCACTCTCTGAAATAATCTTCCTAACTGTTAGGAGCTGGCTTTTGTCAAAGATGCATGGGATGTTGACACACACACTACTGAAACCCCTGCCTTTCCCAGTCTGTTTTCATTATTTATAGGGCAAAAGTGGATTTACTTATAAATAAATCAAGTTAATTCTGAGGGACAGATCAGATTTTGATTAGAAAATATACACTTTTGATTAGTGTAAAACCGTGAGTTCCTGGAGTTCCTCCTGCTTTCAGCTTGGGAGATGATCTGTGATAGTTACTTACAATGTTACAGGCATCAAATTCTGTCCTATGTACCCAAATCCTTTCTCTCTCTCTCTGGTTTTCCTCTAAATAAACATACAGGGATTTATTTTTTACTTCACTGTTACAGAACCTAACAGTATTTAGGAGTAACTGCTCACAATACAGAAGGACTGGACTCTGTAAGTATGGTGAGCTGTTGCTTTAGAATACTATCCTGCTTGATTTATCTTTTTTCCCTTATGCTTTTCACCTGGATTGTCTTTATTATGCCTTTTGTTTTCTGGAATATCTATTTTTCTGCATTCGTGACTCCCATTACTCCTTTAAAGAATATTCATCTAAAAAATAGACCTTTAAACATACATAGAAATATATATATTAAAAAGCAGGTTGATCAATTAACGTAAGACTCTCAGCCTAAAATGTTTATTTTTATGCAAACCTGTGGATTGTTGCTTGTGTTTTTTTTAAAAATGACAAGCATCTAAGTACTAGAGCTGTGATTTTTTTTTTTTTTGTTGTCTTGGAGGCAACTGTTCTAGAGCATTTGGAAAACTGTGCTGATACCTAATTTATTGTGGGTTTTTTTGCTGTTACTTTTGTTGTCTGCTGCCGAACCAGATGACTATCCCAGCAAAGATCCTTGTAAGGCCTTTTCATTTTACTGAGTTTGCAAAGCAACTATTCAGTACTGTATTGTCCCTGCAGAAGTGGCAACACTCTGCAAAAAAGGGGCCTTGTTTTCAGGTCACAGGAGTGATGCTCATATATTGCTAGTGGGGAGGATGTTGCATCTCTCCATTTGCTTTTCCTGAACCCTGAAGTCCCAGCCCCTAAACCCTCTTGCTTAGAGCAGGTAGAGTGGGTTACCTGGATCTTGCATTGCTCACAAATAAGTGGTGTCAGCACATCTTAGGTTCTGAAAATGCAGGGTCAGACCCACAATTTGTAATTGCCTTATATCAGAGTAGGATGGCATAGCTTGCAGATGGCAGTAGTTTTTGGAGCCAGGAGATTTCTTATCTCCTCACGTTCAGCCCATTTTATCAACCCAAACTCTCCTGTATTCAGTATTTTTATGTCTGGTTGGTGTTAGCTGGTGAAATGAACTCCCCATTTTCTTTGGCTTAGGACTGATTCAAATAGGAGGAGGGACAGAACATTCTCAGGCAGGCTGTGCCCACAGTGTTGGTTTTTTTTTTTTTATCAGTTTGCAGGCTGAACTGAAAAATCCTGGGAAAAAATTTGTAAGGGCGACCTGAGGCAATTTGTTTTCCTCCCCCCATTTTCTTAGTGGAATGAAAAAGAGAAAAATCAAAACACTGAAAAGAAAATCTTTCAAACAAAAATTAAACATTCAGTTGTAGGGGTGCTTTTCTTTTCTTTTTTTTTTTTCCTTTACAAAACCAAACCACATTGTTGCTTGGGGTATAAGAAGTTGCTTTGAAGCAAAAATGTGAAACTTTCTGCTTTGAAAATGCTGAAAGAAATGTTTTAATGTTAACAATGTTTTTTTTGTCTTTGCCACCTTTTCTTAATCTGATGAGTAGCTTCAGTTGACCCTGAATTGTACTTTTTGATGAATACAGTAACCACTGAAGAGAACCCAAAGAAGCCTGTTGCCCAGTTCTGCTCCACTGACAGGTACACTGGACACGTTTCAGGAATTACCTGGTATCTGGCCCAGCAAAGCTGCTGTTTCCCCATCTAAGTATCTTCCACTTGACTGTTTACTAGGTGAATAATAAAAACTTCTCTCACCCCGAGCCATTGACTGGTTTTGTAGCCTGGCTTAGAAGGACTCTTGCTCTCTCAGTCTGTTTGGTCAGATTTGTGACTACAGATTTACTACGGCGCTCCAGTTTGAGCCCTGTCCCACTGTGCAGTAGGAATTACTGTTCGTCCAACTGATAAAGAAATAAGGCATTGCATTTTCTCCCTTTTTCTATCTGAGTGATGTCAGGAATATATCTTTATTAGATAGAATTAGGGAAGGGTCCCAGAGTAAAGATGAACGCATTGTTCCAGGCAGGACTCGCGCATAGCTTGTGCCATTTTCCACGGGCATTCCTCAACCTCCTGCTTTTACTACCTTTGTGTTTCTTGGCTGTGAAAGTGATACAGTAGAAAGGATTGTGCAGGCTTCGTTCCAGCTGCTCAGAGCTAGTCCTGCTTTGTGATCTGTTTGCCATGGTGCTTGAAGCTTTGTTCACAGTGGCAGAACCCTTGCCTGTCACACTATCTAAAGACCATAGCCAAGGGAAACATCCCCAAGTTAAAGAGGTCTGTCTTTTATGACCTGGAGCAGGTGCAAGGGCTCTCTATTTTGCTTGGAACTGGGATGTCAGCTCAGTTAAGATTTGCAACAGTCTCTTGAAGGGAAAAGGCCTGAACCTAAGGAGATGTTGGGGGCAGATGGAGGGATGATACGTTATCTTTTTCATTTTGGGCAGATGCACTGAATGCCTCAGGTCTTGATTCCAGGGAGGTCCAGAACCTCTTTATTTAGAGCTGAGAACAAGGTAGTAGTGGTCAGTAAGAGCATAGTCAGTGTGCTAGCAGGTGTTTCTCTCTTGCACAAGACATTTAGTTCAGAGTTTTCATCTTTCCTACTCCGTGTCAGACCGACTGAATGCTTTCTGCCACTACTGTGTAAGTTTGGGATGCTGTGCAGTTCATGCTCCAAAGCAGTGAATGTCTTTTACTGAAGAATGCAGAGGTATCTCTCTCAGCCCCTTCTAGGAGGAGCTACCAACCTTCCACAGTCAACAGCAGCCCCTGGTTTCAGTAGCCTCTGTATTTTTCAGTATCTGGCCCTACTCTCCATCTCCTACTTTCCAGTCTCTCCTACGCTCTTTGAGGGCGATGGTAGCATACAGCACTTAGACCAGCCTCAAGTGCAAAGCCAGAAGATGCACGCATATGTCCATTAGCAAGTCCTATGGAGTGCAGCTTGATGATAATAATGCTGATAATACAAAAAACAAGCAGCAACTTTTCTTCTCTATGCTGCCATAAGGGAAGCTATTCCTTGCCTTGAGATCTCTGGATGGTATGTGTGAGCTGAGAATTAGAAGACTGTTTCAGAAACTCTGTTTATGTAGCTAAATGGAGAAGCTACAGGCTTTGAAGCCTGGTCTGTATGAACTTGTACTCTGGTTGTGTCTTACAGCTCTAATTCCTTCACCTGTTTTCACAGCATATTTTGCTAATTCTGTCCCTAGTCTGCATTTCATGTAGATGGTCTTTACTTGAAACTTGCCAGATGCAGTCCTGGGTTTATTGCTTTTCTTTAGCTGGATCACATGATAATGACTTTGGCAATGTATTGACAATCTCTTTTTTGTTTGTTAATTTAGCCTTTAACTGCAATGACATGATAAATGTTTGGGGTTTGAGTGTTTTTTAAATTATTTTATTTTTTGTTTCATTTAAACAAAGCTGAACATTTCCCATTGTATTCAGAGCTGTGACACCCAGTTCCAGTGACAAGTGCTAGGTGGATTTGTTCCATTTTATTTCTTGACAATGTTCAGAAATATAATTTGTGTCATCCTAAGTCCTGTGTTGTTTTTTCTCTCTCTTACTATTTCCTGCATTTATATTAAGAAGCTGAGACAGTTCAGGACTTTATTCTCCTCAAGGAGGTGAGTAGGTTCAAAGAAGCTTGGTTTGTCCAGGCACTATTAACACTTTTTACAATCACATGGGATGGAGAGGGTGTTGGTCCTTCCCTGAACGAGTAAAATAGCAGAATAAATTAGCAGCTATCTCTGTTCCAATCTCTTGTGAGGACCTGACACCAAACAAATGCAATCCATGGAAGGATTTGAGGGTTTACTTTTTTAACAGCTACTGACTCCAAGGTAATGTGATCCTTGTCCTTTAAGGCACTCTGATGGGAGTATGACACTGTATTGGTATCCTATCCCATCTGGCCAAACATTGCTTACCTCCTTTTGACCTGTTGACAACCCTGTGTGAGATCTTGGTTTCCAGGCTGGCTTTGGGGTCTTCTCCTTTTAATGAGTTATCTCCTTCACTTGCTCTTCAACCAGAGTGATTTGGTATCCAGTTGTGGAGCCCCTATTACAAGAAGGATGTGGACATGCCGGAGCGTGTCCAGAGCAGGGCCAGGAGGATGCTCAGAGGGCTGCAGCAGCTCTGCTATGAGGACAGACTGAAAGAGTTGGGACTGTGCAGTCTAGAGAAGAGGAGGCTCCCAGGTGACCTTCTTGTGGCCGTCCAGTATCCGAAGGGAGCCTACAAAAAAGCTGGGGAAGGACTTTTCAGGGTATCAGGGAGTGACAGGAATAGGGGGAATGGAGCAAAGGTGGAGATGGGTGGGTTCAGACTGGTGGCAAGGAGAAAGCTGTTCAGCATGAGAGCGGTGAGAGCCTGGAATGGATTGCCCAGGGAAGAGATTGAGGCCCAATCCCTGGAGGTGTTTAAGACCAGGCTGGATGGGGCTCTGCCAGGCTGATGTAGGGTAGGGTGTCCCTGCCCATGGCAGGGGGGTTGGAACTAGATGATCACTGTGGTCCCTTCCAAGCCTGACATTCTATGATTCCATGATTCTCTAAGTGGAAGGAGTGCCTGAGAGCCCCTCAGGCAGTGATGCCATTCAGGCAGGCCTGGCCAGGGTGGAGAGTTGGGTGGGGAGAAATGGAATAAGGTGCAAGCAGGACAGCTGTAGAGTCTTGCAGCTGGGAAA
>WAAF01013258.1:9331-51275 GCA_013400475.1 Tricholaema leucomelas
CAGTGTGGCCAGTAGGACAAGGGAGGTTATTCTGCCCCTGTACTCAACACTGGTCAGGCCACACCTTGAGTCCCGTGTCCAGTTCTGGGCTCCTCAACTCAAGAGAGATGTTGAGGTGCTGGAACGTGTCCAGAGAAGACCAACAAAGCTGGTGAGAGGCCTGGAACACAAACCCTATGAGGAGACGCTGAGAGACCTGGGGTTGTTTAGCCTGGTGAAGAAGAGGCTCAGGGCAGACCTCATTGCTGTCTACAACTACCTGAAGAGAGGTTGTAGCCAGGTGGGGGTTGGTCGCTTCTCGCAGGCAACCAGCAAGAGAACAAGGAGACACAGCATCAAGTTGTGCTGGGGGAGGTCTAGGCTGGATGTTAGGAGGAAGTTGTTGGCAGAGAGAGTGATTGGCATTGGAATGAGCTGCCCAGGGAGGTGGTGGAGTCACCGTCCCTGGAGGCGTTCAAGCAAAGCCTGGCTGAGGCACTTAGTGCCATGGTCTGGTTGACTGGCTAGGGCTGGGTGCTAGGTTGGACTGGATGATCTTGGAGGTCTCTTCCAACCTGGTTGATTCTATGATTCTAAGATTGTAATAACTCAGAAGTTTTTCAGACCATATTAGTTCACTGTGCCTTGTGCTTGGATGTACAAAAGACTCAATAAAAATAATGTCTTTAGCTAGACATTACTGAGCATTAAAAACAAAAAAAGAAAGAAAGGAAAAAAAGGAAAGATATTTTGATGTCTTGTGTAGTTTTTGTAGTCCTGTTGTAATTTGTTTCATGTGTAGTTGGAAATAATTCCTTAAGGTGAAACAGTAAGATCTGGAGATTCAGCTAGACTAATCTGAAGAACTGCCACCAGAAATACTAGCAGAAAACTGGTATTTTCTGCAACAAATGATGGTTCCTCTAAGAACCCATAGCAGCAGCACCCCAGGAATTTAAGGAACTTTACAAGTCAAGCTCGTGGATATATTCTAAAACCTATACATTTTGTATGAATGACTGAAAATCTGTCACTTCAGTGTGACTATTTAAGCCTCCTAATGAATAAGAGAAGGAAACATGGATAGTAATGGTACAAGGTCACATTTCTGCTTTAGAACTGTCTTAATTTTGCACCGACATACTAATGTCTGGTTAAAAATGTATAGTTCATGTTGTGACTTCTCCTCGTATGAGTGGTGCCAAGTGACAAGTATTTCAGCAGGTTACTTTTGCCAAAGACTGCAAGCATTTTTTTGAAAGAGATTAAATATATAGAAGAAGAATGTGTTTAGGTTTATCTGATTGCACCAGGGATGTAACAAAGCAGCAGAATAATTCACAAATAGCTTTTCTACAGTACTTCCACTAGCTAGGTAAATTGTTATTGTCAATATGATAGTTAATTTATCAAAAAAAATTTGGTCCTGCATCTGGGTCGAGGCAATCCTAAGGACAACTAGAGGCTGGGCAGAGACTGGCTGGAGAACAGCCCTGAGAAGAGGGACTCGGGAGTGTTGGTGAATGAGAAGCTCAACATCAGCCAGCAGTGCCCGGAGGGCCAGCCAGATCCTGGGCTGCATCAGGAGAAGTGTGGCCAGCAGGTGGAGGGAGGTGACTCTCCCCCTCTACTCTGCTCTGCGGGGACCTCACGCGGAGTACTGCATCCAGTTCTGGAGCCCCCATTACAAGAAGGATGTGTATGTACTGGAGCATATCCAGAGAAGGGCCACTGGCTTGATCAGAGGGCTGGAGCAGCTCTGCTATGAGGACAGACTGAAAGAGTTGGGGCTGTTCAGTCTGCAGAAGAGGAGGCTCCCAGGCGACCTTCTTGTGGCCTTTCAGTATCTGAAGGAGGCCTACAAAAAAGCTGGGGAAGGCCTTTTCAGGATATCTGGGAGTGACAGGACTAGGGGGAACGGAGCAAAGCTGGAGATGGGTAGGTTCAGGGTGGACGTGTGGAGGAAGTTGTTCATCATGAGAGTGGTGAGAGATTGGAATGGGTTGCCCAGGGAGGTGGTTCAGGCTCCATCCCTGGAGGTGTTTAAGACCAGGCTGGATGAGACTGTGGGCAGCCTGCTCTAGGGTAGGGTGTCCCTGTCCATGGCAGGTGGGTTGGAACTAGATGCTCCTTGTGGTCCCTTCCAACCCTGACTGATTCTGTGATTCTATGATTTTAAGCAAATAAGCATACTTTAAACAAAAATAGGGCATAGCACACTTTCCCTCCAGGATATATCTCTTGTAGATTGCTGTCCATTTATTATCTTCTCCATTTGAGTTATATCTCAAAGAGATAAAAACTAATTTCAATAATGCTAGTAGTCCTGCTGCTCAGCAGCACTAAGCCAAGAAGCAACAGCTACAAACTGGAACAGAGAAGGTTTCAGCTCAACATAAGGAGAAACTTCTTTGCAGTGAGGGTGACAGTGCCCTGGAGCAGGCTGCCCAGAGGGGTTGTGGAGTCTTCTTCTCTGGAGACTTTCCAAATCCACCTGGATGCATTCCTGTGTGAACTGCCCTAGGGAGGATGTCTTGGCAGGGAGGTTGGACTGGATAATCTGTGGAGGTCCCCTCCAATCTCTGAAGTTCTATGATTCTGTGACTAAATATATCTATATATTAATTTCACAGATGGCTTTGTTTCACAAGGAAGATTACTCCAGGAGTAAGTATAAAATTATCTCCTTGAGAAATTTGTTACAGCAGTCAATTCTGTTCTTAATTGTTTTGTTAAAAGTGAGATGTGACTATTTTTATCATGTCATTCTAGTCCTGCAAACTGAGATATTTTTGTAGAGTATAGATCTCTCAAGAACTAGCCTATATACATCCATGCTGGAAATTTTCCAGAGCCACAAACCCTGATTTACACCACAAAAAATTACATAAATTCAGCATTATTTGTACTATAATCTATCACTGACCTGCACATTAGTGTGATTAAGTGCATTGAAGCCATTTCCAAATGTTTAACTAAAGTGGATCAATTTTTGTTCAGCTTTATTTTCATGTCAGTGTTGCTGGGATTGAGTAGATTTGATTCAACATTGCTCGATGTTGCATTTTGCTTAGGTTCTAATCCAAAACCTTCGTCATGCAAAGCCTTTCCCTTCCCTTCAGTGTGCTTTGTGTAGAATTCATGCCTGCAAACACTTATGCACATGTTCAGTTCATATGTAAAAACAGATTTATTAGCTTCCATAGGCCTGTGCATGTGTCTAAGTGCCAGAACATGCATCATTTACAGGCATTACCTAAATTCATTATCTTAAAAGCTGCTTCCTCAAATTCTTCACGGCATTGCCAAGTACAGGAAGAAACAAGAACTTCAAGAGTTTGGGCACAAAAAACATGTCCAGGCAGGGCAAGGCATAAATAAGCCTATTTTTGGGCCTTTGGGCCCTCCATAACACCTGACCATCTTGCTCAACACACTTCTCTTAGGAGGTTACACTCTTCCAATTAGCAAATTAATTACTTGATACCAACTCTGCACTGTACTGCTCCCCTATATAGTATCTGCATGCAAACAGTAACACATATCTCATGACTCCAATTTTAACTACATTCTTTTTCTTCTCTTAATTTACAGTGAAGGAGAGATCTATGATGACATCTGTGATGGTATGTTGAACATGTAAAAAAAACACAATAAATATATTAAATGAGCCCCAAATAACTTCACCCTTGAGTCAAAGTACCACACAATACTAATGTTTTTGTTGTGTATTTCCATTTCAGATTCCATCTATGATAATGAATAATACAGAATTTCAAGCAAGCTAGAGCTTTATTGCAACTCGGCTTCTCTTTGAAGCTCCTGCTTGTGGAAGCCAGGGACGTGGCTGAAGCCCTATACAAAGTTCATCTACAAAAATCTATGCTTAACAGCTTTTAGGACTACAGACTTTTGTCCTCTCTTGCTTCGCATTATCGTTTCTATTGTTAATTTGTATTATCATTTAGCTGAACAATTAAAATGCAAGAAATTTGGTTCAGGTTAAGGTTATGATTTTCCACTTTGGTTAGCTATACTCAAAGAGGCCTGGTCAGGTCTACAAAAAAGAGAGAGAACAAACCCCAGCAGCAGGTTTTTCTCTGGCTCAGTATCTTTTTCTTCTAAGTGCTTGCAATCCCAAGCACAACTACAGGCTGGGCAGTGACTGGCTGGAGAGCAGCCCTGAGGAGAGGGACTTGGGGGTGCTGCTGGACAAGACGCTCAACATGAGCCAGCAGTGTCCACTTGCAGCCCGGAGGGCCAACCAGAGCCTGGGCTGCATCAGGAGAAGTGTGGCCAGCAGGTGGAGGGAGGTGATTCTCCCCCTCTACTCTGCTCTGCTGAGACCTCACCTGGAGTACTGCATCCAGTTCTGCAGCACCTATTATAAGATGGATGTGGAGACGCTGGACTGTGTTCAGAGGAGGGCTCCAAGGATGCTCAGAGGGCTGGAGCAGCTCTGCTATGAGGACAGACTGAAAGAGTTGGGGCTGTTCAGGCTGCAGAAGAGGAGGCTCCCAGGTGACCTTCTTGTGGCCTTCCAGTATCTGAAGGGGGCCTACATAAAAAGCTGGGGAAGGCCTTTTCAGGATATCTGGGAGTGACAGGACTAGGGGGAATGGAGCAAAGCTGGAGATGGGTAGGTTCAGGCTGGACGCATGGAGGAAGTTGTTCATCATGAGAGTGGTGAGAGATTGGAATGGGTTGCCCAGGGAGGTGGATGAGGCTCCATCCCTGGAGGTGTTTAAGGCCAGGCTGGATGAGGCTGTGGGCAGCCTGCTCTAGGGTAGGGTGTCCCTGTCCATGGCAGGGGGGTTGGAACTAGATGCTCCTTGTGGTCCCTTCCAACCCTGACTGATTCTATGATTCTAAGTTCTGCCTTCCTTCTAAGTCCTTCTAAGTACTATCACACTTGGCTAAATGAGACTATAGAAATGAAACAGTCACTGAGTTTTGGTGTCAGCGTAGCTGAGATTTCATCTTACTCAAGTGCCTTTTATTGAATGTTTAAAATACAGTAAATTAAGGAGGCATGAGCAGAACAAACATAAAATTAGCTGTAAATAGCCTAAAAGCTATTCTATAGTGCATTTAAAATCCAGGCCTACACTGAAAAGCCATACAACAGAGCTGAGTTCCCTGTTCCTTACTTACTATTCAATCAGTATCATGGCATACAGATACCAATTCCGAGTTCCTTCTTACTTGCTATTTGACCAGCATCAAAGCATACAGATACCAATTTCACATGTAAACAGCAGCACCCAAATTTAAACCTAACCTTGTATCTAAAGTACAGTGGTATGTCTGGTTGGTGGTTTATTTATTTCTCAGGGACATTTAGGAGGGTATCTGAATCAAATTACTGAAATGCCAAAAAATAGAGAGGGAATGTGGACATTCAGAAACAGACAACAATTTCTCAGTTAACAGTAGGATAAATATTTTCAGGCTTTTAATGGATAATTATCTCAAAAAGAGTTTGTGTTAAATTTAAACATGTATGCCTGGCCTCATCCTATTTTTATCTGATAGCAGAACTTCATGTGTTGCAGTAAGACTGACAAATGACCTTCCATTTTGAGTATCATTTATCTCGTACTAAAGGATTTCAGTAGAGCACAAGCTTCCTTTGTCTTCCTGAAAAACAAGTGAACTTTATTCCCTGTAAGAATTTTTTGGCCATCTACCTCAAATATCTTTTTGAGGTTCCCAGCCTTGATGTGTTGTGGGGACTGTGCTTCCTCACTGATTATACTGACCAAACTAGCCATATAATACATTAAATCATACCTCCCCCACAAAAAAAAAACAAACCCAAACCTTTAAGCTAAAATCCTATACATTGTTTGCACAGATCAAATATAATATGACAGTCACAGGAAATTGAAGTGTATTAACAAGGTACTGCATACTGAAAAGTCACTTGTATTGTATGGGTTTTATTTTGATTATTTTACTGATACCTGTAACTGGATGAATTTTCTTCTTTCTTCTGAATAAAACTGTGTTTTCTAGCAAGAAATGTGGGTATATTTTCTTTTCCTTTTTCTTCTTTCTTAAAGTAGTAACAACATAATCTGAGCAATAACTTCCAAAAATTATCACTGAGCAGCTGACAGTGAAAATCAACTCTACTGTTGCTGCAAAGACAGCACAAGTATAATATGCCATTTGTTTACCCACAATTACTATCTGGAAAGAAAAATGTATCATAGAATCATAGAATCAAGCAGGTTGGAAGAGACCTCCAAGATCATCCAGTCCAACCTAGCACCCAGCCCTAGCCAGTCAACCAGACCATAGCACTAAGTGCCTCATCCAGGCTTTTCTTCAACACTTCCAAGGACAGTGACTCCACCACCTCCCTGGGCAGCCCATTCCTATGCCAATCACTCTCTCTGTCAAGAACTTCCTCCTAACATCCAGCCTATACCTCCCCTGGCACAACTTGAGACTGTCCCCTTGTTCTATTCCTGGTTGCCTGGGAGAAGAGACCAACCCCCACCTGGCTACAGCCTCCCTTCAGGTAGTTGTAGACAGCAGCACGTCTTCCAGAAAATCTCTATTTAGGCAGTTTAATAAAGTTTCCAGGTTTTCTCACCTGTATCCTATTCTATTGTTTAGCATTTATCTGTTTTAAATAGCCATAAAGAAAGAGAAGGAAATCTGCTATCCCTTTTGGTACTTTTTTCCCTCTCCAAACTCAGTCTATAATCCTGGAGTATTTGGCTGTGTCTGCTAAAATGTTCAGCAGTAAAAACATCAAAATATTGACATAAAATTTAGACTTCATCATGAACGCCCCAGTTAAGGCAAATAGTGTTGGTTTCCATCTGTGTTATACCTCTCTGCTGCCCTAGTAAAGAAGTTAAGCAAAACAAAACTTGGATGGCAAAAAAAGACTTCTCTGATTCAACAGCTTTAAATAATTTCTCCACTGTTTCTGCAGGCTCTGGACTGAAGGAATGCAGTTGATCTCCTGTGCATTCCTGTATAAGAGGTTTATATTCCCAGTGCACATAGTTGCAGATCCCTTGACTACCCCTCCTAGAGTAGCAACAAAACCCTCCTCTGTATGCAGTCTTGCTGCATAATCCACCTCAGTTGTGGAGATCAGTTGTGGCAATCAGAGTGTTAGCAAGGAGAAGGAAATTCAGTGGAGAAACCTAGATTCACTGTGAGAACTGAATCATGACTTTACAACCCTGCCACTACAGTACTCCATGTATGTATCTCTGTGTGTGTATTTTGTGCCAAATAAGACAACTTCTCAGGAAACTTAACAGACCTGTAAAGTGGTACTCATACAACTTCTGCTCAGCAGTTCCAGACCATCTGACAAGGAAAGGCTTTTGCATGTAGCTTCACTAGAGAGTGAAGCTCTCAAATGCTAGGAGATGCAAGAAATTACTTTCTATCTGCACAGCCTCAGTTCTGCCTTGTTGTGTGGATAACTCTTCTAGCTGCAGTCTATAATTACATGATGGCTCAGTATTTTTTTCCACAGGATACCCGCCTCATTTAGTGCATGGGTTGGATGAGAGTAAACAGAAAAAAGGCAGTTGTTCAGCCAAGCTCATTCAGTTTCTGACCACTCCTTTATTTAGTGCAAATCTTCCCAAGCTTACGCTGCACCCACAATTATTAGTTTCTCATGGCATCCATCACAATGATAGCTCAGATTACCATGAATAGTAATTGATTTGTGAGGCAGAAATATTTTATCTCTATTTTTAGCATATGAAAAAAAGGCACAGAGAACAATTTGTGGCATATAGCTGTTGATCCTGGATACAAACCCCAACTGCTACAGCTAAATGAATTGTATTTTTAGTCCTAGATTAGGACTCACTGTTTCCCTCTTCTTTGTCTTTACTTCTGATCAAAAACTCCCAAAAGATGAGAGAAAACATCCAATGTTTAAAAATTATTAGCATGCATANAATCACTCTCTCTGGCAAGAGTTTCCTCCTAACAACCAGCCTAGACCTCCCCCTGACAAATTGAAACTGTGTCCCCTTCTTCTGTTGCTGCTTGCCTGGCAGAAGAGACCAACCCCCACCTGGCTACAGCCACTAATAGCTCAGACTATATCCCAAAACTGAATAAAAACTGAGGACAGGCTACAGGGTGGAATGGTCTAGATGATTAACTCCACTAATATTACTTGCTGTTGCACCAACTCCGCATTAACAGGACACATGGTTTTGAGGTAGGTCTATGGCTTTTGCCAGCATTAAACTCTCACACGTGTATGGCCTGGGGGTATGTGAGGCTGAGACACCTAAACAAGTTTTGAAAGAATTAATGCTTATCAGAAGCCAACAACACAATCATAGAATCATAAAATCATAGAATCAGTCAGGGTTGGAAGGGACCACAAGAATCATCTAGTGCCAACCCCCCTGCCACGTGCAGGGACACGCTACCCTAGATTAGGCTGGCCAGAGCCTCAGCCAGCCTGGCCTTAAAGGGATGTGGCCCTTAAAGGGATGGGGCCCTTAAAGGGATAGGGCCTCAACCACCTCCCTGGGAAACCCATTCCAGGCTCTCACCACTCTCAGGATGAACAACTTCCTCCAGTCTCAATCTCCCCACCTCCAGCTTTGCTCCATTCCCCCTAGTTCTGTCATTACCTGATAGCCTAACAAGTTGCTTCCTGGGTCTTTTGTAGGCCCCCTTCAGATACTGAAAGGCCACAAGAAGGTCACCTGGGAGCCTCCTCTTCTGCAGACTGAACAGCCCCAACTCTTTCAGTCTGTCCTCATAGCAGAGCTGCTCCAGCCCTCTGAGCATCCTTGGAGCCCTCCTCTGAACACACTCCAGCATCTCCACATCCCTCTTATAATAGGTGCTGCAGAACTGGATGCAGTACTCCAGGTGAGGTCTCAGCAGAGCAGAGTAGAGGGGGAGAATCACCTCCCTCCACCCGCTGGCCACACTTCTCCTGCTGCAGCCCAGGCTCTGGTTGGCTTTCTGGGCTGTAAGTGCACNGCTGCAAGTGCACACTGCTGGCTCATGTTGAGCGTCTTGTCCAGCAGCACCCCCAAGTCCCTCTCCTCAGGGCTGCTCCACGGGCAGTCACTGTCCAGTCTGTGTTTGTGCTTGGGATTGCCTCGACCTGGATGCAGGACCTTGCACTTGGTCTTGCTGAACCTCATGAGGTTGGCTTATGCCCACCTCTCCAACCTGTCCAGGTCCCTTTGGATGGCATCCTTTCCCTCCAGCGTGTCTGCTGCATCACACAGCTTGGTGTCATCAGATGGTGAACAAGACTGGTCCCAGGAGTGAACCTTGAGGGACTCCACTTGTCACTGGCCTCCACTTGGACATGGACCCGTTGACAGCCACTCTTAGGGTGCAGCCATCTAGCCAGTTCTTTTTCCAACTGGAGGTCCACCCATCAAACCCATGTGTCACCAGCTTGGAGACCAGGATGTGGTGTAGGACAGTGTCAGAGGCCTTGCTTAGGTCTAGGTAAATGACATCAGCTGCTCGCCCTTCATCTATTAATGTTGTAACCTGTTCATAGAAGGCCACAGGGTAGACAGCAGCCAACCCCTCAAAGCTCTCCACCTTTGCTACTTGGCTAAGAAAAGAGGTAGTAGTGCAGATGAAGTATCATTCTAAGTAGTTTCAAGCAGTCTGTTATCTCTTTGCCATTCAGGTTAGCCACAGTACTGCAGAATGCCAATGCAACATTTTGCCTTGTGCAGAGCAGCAGCACGGTAGTTCCAGGTCCTCTTCTTTGCCTTGGTGGAACAAAACGACAAGAGTCTCACAAAAAACTTTCTTCTCCATGGCTCATTCTAGCAAGCTGGTGAGGGGCCTGGAACACAGCCCTGTGAGGAGAGGCTGAGGGAGCAGGGGGTGTTTAGCCTGGAGAAGAGGAGGCTCAGGGCAGACCTCATTGCTGTCTACAACTACAGGGAGGCTATAGCCAGATGGGGGTTGGTCTCTTCTGCCAGGCTATAGCCAGATGGGGGTTGGTCTCTTCTGCCAAGCAAGCAGCAGTAGAACAAGGGGACACAGTCTCAAGTTGTGCCAGAGGAGGTCTAGGATGGATGTTAGGAGGAAGTTCTTCACAGAGAGAGTGATTTGCATTGGAATGGGCTGCCCAGGGAGGTGGTGAAGTCGCCGTCCCTGGGGGTGTTCAAGAGAATCCTGGATGAGGCACTTAGTGCCATGGTCTAGTTGACTGCTCTGGGCTGGGTGCTAGGTCGGACTGGATGATCTTGGAGGTCGTTTCCAACCTGGTTAGTTCTATGATTCTATGAAAGTACCTCCATTCACCTCCTTCTATTGTGCTTGGAGAGGAAGGATTAAAACATATAGTGCTTCTTGCTTGAGGCTTTCTATACTGTGGGCCTTGTTGGTAAGAATACTGCAAACTTTTATTTTCTGTCTTAAGACATAGGCACATAAATACTGATTAAACTTAAAATGTTTACTGCACGGCAGAAAGGGAGTATACAAAAAGACAACACGTACATGAATGAAAAGTGAGTTTGATGGACACCAGTGGTTTTAAAAATGCAGTAACATTACTAAATTCTACAGCCCAAGAATCATGAGACAAAGAAAAGCAAAATCAGCACTGGCTTTTTTTCCCCCCTGCCTTTTCATTCTTTTTTTGGCTTGATTCCTGATTTTCAAGTTTTTAGCAGGAGAAGCTAGATGATCCTTCACTTGAGTGTGAGTGCACTTCAGGTGGAAAATGTACACAAAACAGAGACACAAAATCCAGGGCACCCATGCCTTTTTTTGTGCTGACAGAGAGGCATCCTGGCAAGCTCCCTTCACGTCTCCTGCATCTCAGCTTCTTTCATGTTCTGTTCTGGACAGTACCATCACATACCTTTCAGTTCACCAAGGTAAGTCCAGTTCCTTCTTCAGCACTAACCCAAAGACAATCTTTTTTCTTGATATTTTTTTTGTTTGTCATTGCCTCCTTCAACCATCTGAGATAGGGTCTTCTACTTGCTTTCTCAATTACTTCCTGTTCCTTATAATTATTCCTCTTTTTCTTAATCCTCTGACCATGAAGTTCTGTCCTTTACTTTTCATCCTTTCAGGCTGTTCTCCTACTTCTGCATTCCTGCCCCTGGCACTTTCACTTCTATCCCATTTTTAAAAGCTGCTCTGTTTAAATGGTTGTTTACTGAGCAAGGTTCCTAACTCTGTCAGTGACACTAGCAGAGGTTTCATGACTCATCAACCACTGAGAAGGTTTACAGTTCTTGCATTTTGCATCCTACTCTCTTTATCCCACAGCATTTAAAATCAGGCCAAACATACTTTCCTTCTGACGTCAGTATTTGGGGGAGTTTTGTTCCAGACTTAAGTTGAAATGCTATATATAATAAGTAGAATTTACTATTGCAAATTTGAATTAAAACAAATGTTTTAAACCCCCATCTTTACTATACCATTCCTTTTCTGTTAAGGGAGCCGAATCCTGTTCCAATGATATTCACTAACTGTAAGGGGCTGAATCCTGTTCCAATGGCATTCACTGACTGCTGAGCACCTCAGATATCCACAAACTTCATAGAATCATAGAATCAAGCAGGTTGGAAGAGACCTCCAAGATCATCCAGTCCAACCTAGCACCCAGCCCTAGCCAGTCAACTTCTATCATGGCACTAAATGCCTCATCCAGTCTTTTCTTGAACACCTCCAGGGACAGTGACTCCACCACCTCCCTGGGCAGCCCATTCCAATGCAAATCACTCTCTCTAGCAACAACTACCTCCTAACATCCAGCCTATACTTCCCTCCGGCACAACTTGACACTGTGTCCCCTTGTTCTGTTGCTGGTTGTCTGGGAGAAGAGACCAACCCCGACCTGGCTACATCATGGTGTCAGTATGGATACCATGATGTACAACGGGATTGCTATCAAAATGTCAGACAGCCTTTGTTTGGTCAGCCAGCGCTCAAAGAAAACGTTAAACCAAAAACTTTAAACAAAAAAGTTAAACTAAAATGTTAAACCAAAGAAAATGTTTAAAAACCAAACCAAACAAACAACAAAAAAATGCCCAAACAATAAAAACACGCTTACAAAAAATAGTTTCTATATGGATTTTGAATCCAGTGACAATAAATCACCCTTACATACAGTTTCAACATTATTATTGGAGTTCATTTGATCTAAAACACTTGATAGCTGTGGGTTCTTAAAACACTTTTTACTCAGGTGCAATTAATATGTCGACCATAACCAAGCTCAACAACCATTGCTTTTCACAGTTTCAACAGGATTACGCATTGTTGAACGATGTGAAAAATCTTACACAAAGGGGTGCCTAAATGAGAGGTTGCACTAATTAACTAAACTTGCCCTGCTGATCAGGAAGACTTGTTGCATCACTTGACAGCCTATTATTTCGCAGCTGGTTGTTGTCGCTTTATTATGATACTCATTGCTACTCTTGCATAATTTTCTGCTACACGCTCTATGTTAATTTTTCATTTCTTCTCTTACTGAGTATCAAAGCAATACTGACATTTCACTCATTTTCAGCTTTTATTTCTAGATGAATATAAGGGTACTATGTTAATTATAAAATCATAGAAACGTTCAGGGTTGGAAGGGACCACAATGATCATCTATTTCCAACACCCCTGGTTACAGCTGCCCTTCATAGACTCATAGAATCATGGAATCAACCAGGTTGGAAGAGACCTCCAAGATCATCCAGTCCAACCTAGCACCCAGCCCAGAGCAGTCAACTAGACCATGGCACTAAGTGCCTCAGCCAGGCTTTTCTTCAACACCTCCAGGGACAGCGACCCCACCACCTCCCTGGGCAGCCCATTCCAATGCAAATCACTCTCTCTGTGAAGAACTACCTCCTAACATCCAGCCTAGAGCTCCCCTGGCACAACTTGAGACTGTGTCCCCTTGTTCTACTGCTGCTTGCCTGGCAAAAGAGACCAATCCCCCACTTGGCTACAACCTCCCTTCTGGTAGTTGCAGACAGCAATGAGGTCTGCCCTGAGCCTCCTCTTCTCCAGGCTGCACACCCCCAGCTCCCTCAGCCTCTCCTCACAGGGCTGTGTTCCAGGCCCCTCACCAGCTTCGTTGCCCTTCTCTGGCCATGTTCCAGTACCTCAACATCTCTCTTGAATCGAGGAGCCCAGAATTCAACAGGTTAACTTCTTATCTGCACAGCTTGAGTCAAGTTTACGTTTTTTTCTCATTGTACATGTATACAAAGGGCAGGCTAGAACTGGTGTAAACTGCAAATTCTTACTAATTTCTGTGGAGTTTAAAAATTTTACACCACTTAAGGCTCTGCTCATAGCTTGTTGCTCATACCCATTTGGCCCCAAGTGGAAAGCTCTTCTCTTTGATTGTCATACTAGATTTTAGATCTTGAATATTTCTAATTAACATAGTATCCTCTACAGTATATTGCAAAAAATATTATTTGGCATATAAATTGACATGCAGTGCGAAAACAGAGCTCTAGTTTTAGAAGCTCCTATCCACCACTGAACATTTTGGCACCTTTTACCACGGTTTCAAGATTAACCTCCCTCTACAAGCCTCCAAACTACAGTGAAGACTTCTTGTTGTGTTCTCCTATGCCGTGCTTTTCAGGTGGGAAAGGAAGTACGCCAGTAGCTCACAGGAAACTGCTGTCCCTGGATTTAGGCAATTAACTTCCTTGTATTTACATAAAACTAATAGTTAAGGAAAATTGAGATGGTCTGACTCCCTATTTTGGGTAATAAAACAATTTGATTCTTAGCGATTTATTGTAATTTAGGCATTGAGAGGCAAAAATAGCACATTGAAGAGGCTGCCTTACACTGTTGTTGAGGTGCCAGAATGTGTCCAGAGAAGAGCAACACAGCTGGTGAGAGGCCTGGAACACAAACCCTATGAGGAGAGGCTGAGGGAGCTGGGGTTGTTTAGCCTGGAGAAGGCTCAGGGTTGACCTCATTGCTGTCTACAACTACCTGAAGGGAGGCTGTAGCCAGGTGGGGGTTGGTCTCGTCTCACAGGCAACCAGCAGTAGAACAAGGGGACACAGTCTCAAGTTGTGCCAGGGGAGGTCTAGGCTGGATGTTAGGAGGCAGTTCTTGCCAGAGTTCTTGCCAGAGTGATTGGCATTGGAATGGGCTGCCCAGGGAGGTGGTGGAGTCACTGTCCCAAGAGGTGTGCAAGAGAAGGCTGAATGAAGCACCTGCTGACATGGTCTGGTTGACTGGCTAGGGCTGGGTGCTAGGTTGGACTGGATGATCTTTGAGGTCTCTTCCAACCTGCTTGATTTTACGATTCTATGAAAGACCTCATGAGAAAGAAAGGTAAACCCAAGAGCAGAAAGTTATTTGACTGC
The DNA here is from genome assembly GCA_013400475.1 of Tricholaema leucomelas. Taxonomy (NCBI): domain Eukaryota; kingdom Metazoa; phylum Chordata; class Aves; order Piciformes; family Lybiidae; genus Tricholaema lacrymosa; species Tricholaema leucomelas. Next base: position 23,668 of record WAAF01013258.1, read on the forward strand.
AAAACAAGAAAACACCTATTTGAGCTTGTGAAGCTATTTATATATAGCTGACTACTTTTACACTTCAATTATTATTTGCAGGATTAGATCCTGACATTTTGGGAAGGATGAGTGCAAGGATTTGCTTTGTCTACTGCAGTCTGAAGCTTTTAGGAAACAATGTTAAGCTGTTACCTGCTTCTTTGAAATTTTGCCTAAGAAAGACAAGAGGAAGTATATATATAGTTACCTTCTAAAGACATTTGAAATTGGTAGGGTTTCTTGGTTTGGGGTTTTGTTTGTCTTTTTAGATACGCACACTTATTTTTATCAAGTGTCGAGGTAAGGATCAGCACTTGAGACTGCAGAGAGCCACTGCACACAAACCGAGAACGAAATAAAATCGTTTCCCGTTTTTAATTGCTTCACATATTATAACGCGTTCAGCAAACATCCGGTGTACAAAGGCAATGGTCATGCCATATCCACGTGGATTACCATCCCATCACAAGGCAAGTGCAGCTCAAAAAGTAAAAAAGGAAAACTAAGCAGGCAAACCTCATAAAAAAAAAAACAAAACCAAAAGAAAAGCAGTCATTTCAGTTCGCAGACCGGTCTTCAGATGTGGTGACGGTGCCGTTATATAGGAAGCCAGATCCCAGCTGTACAAACTCTTCCTGAAAAGGAGGCACTTCGCCGCATTTCGTAGCGTAGCGGGGAAGGCTCACCAGATAACCCTTCGTTCCCACCACCCTCCTTTCCCCTCAGCGCTGAGCTGCCTAAGAATCCTCTCAGCGGATGCGAGGGGCGGTCCCGGCTACTGAGAGAACACTGCTCCTTCTCACCCAGTCACGCTTCGCAGACATAGGGGCGGCGAGGTGGGCGTCCTTGACGCCCTAGTGCCCACCACACCGCCCCAGAACCGCTAGAAGCGTGACCCAAGCGCCCGCCCAGGCAGCTGGAACCCTCTGCCACCGGTTAGGCTGAGGATCGGCAGCTCTCACCCGCCCTCTAGTACTTCAGCTCCCTCATGGGAGCTACCAAGCACGACTCCGACACCGCAGACGCCACGGCCTGGCTCCTCGCCTCGCCTTGCCTTGAGCCGCCGCGCTCCTCCTGCCGGCGGCACAGCGACAGGGGCGCAGGGAGGGGAAGGGACGGGAGGGGACGGGGTGCGTTGCCGGCGGCTTCGCGGGCTTCTCCTCGCGAGAGCGGGCGAGGTTTCCGGTGTTGTGACTGAGGGGCCGTAAACATGGCGGTGAGTCTCCGAGCTCGCTCGTTGAGGCACCTCCGCATCCGAGGTAAGGGAGCTCGGGCAGGCCGCGGCGGTAGGCTGGCCCCTCGCCGACTCTCGCGCTACGCCAGTGACCAGCCACCTGCTCTGTTCCTTGCCGCCCTTTCCCTTTCTCTGTCTCCTTCCTCCCCGCCAGCCTAACGCGCTTCTCTTTCCCCGTTCCCGCAGGTCGGAACGACAGCGGTGAGGAGAACGTTCCCCTCGATCTCAGTCGAGGTATGGCCCAGGTGCTGACGGTGCGGGAGTCGCCGCCTGCTTCTTGCCGCGTGCCTACAGCGGGGAGGGTGGGGGTGGGGTGAAGCTGCCGGCGACGAGCGGCCTTGTGCTCCGAAACGGCTGCAGGGGCTCGGTGGGCGGTGAGAGGAAGGCGAAGAAGGAGCAGGGTGCCGGTACCCGCTGTCGATGGGCGGCCCGGCGTTCTGTAGTGAGCGCAGCTGCCCGTAGGTGGAAGCCGCTCCTCGGCCCCCGCCGGCATCTCGGGCACCGCGGTGCCGTACCGGGGCCGCAGGGCTGACGTCCCCAGTTGCAGTCGAGGGGAGCCACTGTCTGTGGGCAGAAGTCCCTCGGGCGCGTTTGGGGTTGTTTCGGTGGAGGTCGTTGTTTGTAGGTGGGATTGTTTACAGCGGCCGTTCCACAGTGGGGCTGCCCGCGCCGCGCCCTTCGGCCTCGCTGCCGGGGCTCCCTCCCTGGCCATCGCTCCGCTTGCGGGCTCGGGCCGTGAGTCTCTTGGGAGCGTTTCGGCACCGGAGGCAGGTCCTACCTACCATCTCTGTTGTGCCTCCACTCCTGACCTAGGCCTACCGGGCGCGGTGCTTCCCGTGAGCGTCTTGCCCTAAGAGCAGAAGGCACTTCACTCCCGTTTTCTTGTTAAATTGCTGCAAACGTGCTCCACGCCTTTCAAGTGTATAAAGAGGGTGGGGATAGGATGAAGGAATCAACATTAACAGCCATAGCACGCTAATTTTGTTTCAGACAAATAGGACCTCATTCCCTATCCAAATAGTTCATCGTGGCTTTCTGAGGGCTAAGGTACGGGAAGGCTTTCCCGAAGAGCAGAAAACTAAGTGACACACTAGAAGCAATGGAGCAGAAGGTCTTGGTGTAGAAGAGGGAATAAAGTTGATATTTATAGTAGAAGTAGTCGGCTTCAGGAGATCCAGGTCTGCTGCTATCCTGAATAGATCCATTTTATGAGGCAGCATGCAGAACTGTGAAATAAAAGGGAGTTCAAATTCTACCAGCATCAGTAATGTTTTTAGCTTAGTAGGAGGCTGTATCAACAATTTCACATTTAATTGTTTTTTTCCCCCAGTATAGTCTGTGTTTAGAGGTGGTTTTCTATTGAGCAGTTTTACCATGGGCTGAAAGTTATCACTGTGTATAGGTAGCATATTTGCAAGCGTGTTTTAGTTCCTAGGAAAAGTGTAAAGGGTGTGTTGCTTTTTTGTGGATGTTTTTATTGTTTTTTTCAATTTAGAGAAACAGGCTCTTAGGTCTCTTCCCATGGGCATGATTGCTCTACTGTCTTTAAAATTAAAACAAGTGAAAAAAATGTGTGACAGAGGCCTTAATAGTTCATAAACATGGCACGGTTAGTACTGTAAGTGATGTTAACAGTTTATGAAATGTATAGAATCAGAATTTTCGTTAATGAAATGAGTAACTTTTTTATGTTGTGTAACATATTGAAGTACACAGTTTAAATGCTGGAGTGGTAGTTCTTAGTTATATTCGGTTTGAAATGTGCTTGGAATTCAGTAGGCGGCTATCATTAGGATACTGATTTTTGCCGTGAGATCTTTTCAGCCACCTAGTGATTTTATGAGACTTTTAGTAATAGTATAACTATTTCATGGCTGTTGTAAAAGAGGCACTTGGGTAAGATGCAAAAAAAATTTCATTGTGATGAAGGAAAAGTGTTTCACACTGTGACTGTGTAGCTGGCTTCTGTTTAAAAAAAAAAAAGTTGGTTACGATGGTGGTTGCAGTTAAATAAGCTGCTTTAAATTTGGTTGTGAACCTTTTACCAAAAAGTGATGGCTTGAGTTTTTTTGTCAGAGAAGCTACAGCTGCTGATCGGTAATCATATAGCAGTTCATGGTAGGTATTAACTTTTTACTTTCGTATTCTCTTTTAAATGAAGTTAAGTCTCTGCAAGACGTTAAGATAGTGATAACTTGATTTGCACACTGAACAGAAGGAATGCATGTTTGTTTGTTTTTTTTTCTAGCTGGTACAATAGTTAATGTAAGCAATTAGCTTAGACATTTTAAATTTGTTAGCTCTGAATTAGTAGTACTCACTGTGAGCAGATGAGTTTTCCACTGAGCTTAGATTTTCAGTAACAAAATAATACTGCATTTTTTTTGTTTATTTCTTCAAATAACCAGACTTTATTGATCAGTAAAATAACAGATTTGGGCAAAGTAGAGAAGTTCATAAACTGTGCCTCAGCCACATGAACCTATTTGTGATGGACTCTACATTATAGATGTCAGAAATTAGATTGGTGTTGCCTTGTTTTAAAGAAGTTCCTGTTAGTGACGGCTTGGCATGACTTAGCATGTACAAATTAGACCTTCACTAGTTCATACAGTCTTTCCATGCAAGATCCCACTGCTGTCATTAAATATTTCAGAACTAATAATAGTGTAGGAAGGATGATAGTGCTGCTTTGGGTCCTGCTTATTCCTGCCTTTTCATACACTAAGGCTCCTTGAGTGCTTTGCTGCTTGTATAACTGATCTACCTTTCTCTGCATGCTTGTTGTTTGCTCTTTTCTCTGTTGCCATTGCTCATGTTTTTTCAGAACACACCACACTGTTCTCTTATGTATTTTTACCACGGGTGGTTATTCTTTGGAGCTTCTTGGTTCTCGGCCTTTGTAAAAATCATATGCAGTAATATTTGTGAAAGGCATTTTGTATTATGGCATGTTGTGTTTATGTGTGTGTGCTCTGTATGCCCAAGACAGTTGGAGTTTACAGACTAGGTTAGTGCCTTTGATAGGAATTCTAGCACTGATTCTGGTCATGTGGCTACATAAACAACCAATACAAGTATTATATGATTTTTAGTGTAATTCATCTTTGTTTCTAACTGTTCTGCAGGTATTCTGAGCTTTTATACATCGCAAAGCTCAAGACACTGTTTAAAGGCTTGTGTAATCCGTGCTTTGTTAGCTGTTAAGTTCTTTGCTTGCCTCTAACTGAATTGCCTTACCCTGTTGAATGACCACCACTTCTTCATTTACTGTGGTTTCAGCCTTTGGATTACGAATCATAAGCAGCTCAGAACGTGCCTAGTTGTGAGCCATGTCTCACATTGCTCTTCAAGTCAAGCTCTTAAGTATCCTTCAAGGGTTCCCTGTTTTGTTTGATTCCTGTGGCTCTGAGCCTGCAATAGCTATTAGGAACTTTTACAGCTTACTGAAGCTTCAATGAGATGTAAAGATGCTAACTGCTGACGTTTGAATGCTACTCACATCTGTATGTCTTCATTTCCACCCTTTGCAAATAAGTCTTTGCTTTTTGATAACTGTAGTTTGTATCTAAAGTATACTGACCATCAACATCAATACTTTATTATTAATTAATGTACATTATGAGGTAGATACTTGGATTTAACAGCTTTTGTAGTGCAGCCAGTTCTGTTTATTAAATGTTGAGTCTTCTAGCTACAACACAAGACATATATGAATAACAGAAAACTGGCTTTTTTTAAATTTAACTCCCTAATGGTGAGTTTCACAAAATTGGCTAGTGCTATCAGAAAAAAAATATCCCCTTTTCATTTTTTGTCTCCATTGTCCATAATTCTTTTCTATCACATAGGTAAAAATAAAAGAAGTTCCATTAAATGTCATATGATGAGAATTGTGTTACTTCTCTTAACTCTGCATGGCTTTAAACCACGTTGTATTTTATCCCATGTGTTCACATGGCAAATCTTAATGCACTTCATGCAGGGCAAGCATCTCAGGATACTCTGCAGTTTACAGCCCACAAAAATGTTGGGCATTTCTAATGGTTATTTGCAGGATCACCAGAGAAGGTTGGATGACTTTTGTTTCCAAATTCAACTTGAGATTTGATAACCACACCGTTTTCAGCTACCCTCACCAGTATGGAAAAAAGCAGGGTGGGACACTGTGCACCTGTCTGGTGAAAGCACAAGTAGTGAGTGAGGAGGGGACAAAACATTTGAAGAGTGCTAGCAGCAAGGGAGTAGGGAACCAGTGCGGAGATAGCTGGTGTATACATTTTTTGGTGCTTAGAAGCAGTTCTTCTACACTAATGGGAAGACTGTTCTAGAAAGCTTTTAAGGTTGTCTTGGGATAGTTTTGCAATACCACTTCTGTCTTGAAAATATGGAGATTTGGGCTCCACCACACTGGAGAAACAGTATTTTAAAACTATGGAAATAAAATGTGTGGCCACCTTTCACCATTGCTTTGCTGTGTGTGGTCATTGTGATAGGTAGCTACAGAAGGACACTTGTGTTAGAACAGATCACACAGAGCAATAGCTGTATTTTTTGCTGTGTTTGTGGATCTGTAACAGAAGCTGTAATAGGACCCAGAGGGAAATTAGTAATATCTTTTAGTTCTTAAAATGGCAAATTTAAAAACAGCTGAAGAGAGATCTTGTCTTGATGAGAAGTTTTCTACCTGAGTTATTGTTGTATGTTGCAGTTTTTATTAAGGAGACTAAAGGGGAAGTGTTCGGTGATGATGATAACATTTTGAGTAACATGTAACCTTTTGTCAAGTTGTAAAAGTAACTATGAAAGGAGTTAGAGGTGGTGAGTATATACAGTCCAAAATTAAATCAAAAGCGTAGCTTTGCTTTCTGCTCTTGAGCTTCAGTTAACTCTTGTTTTGAAATTGCATTAAGTGCACTGGCCTGGCTAACTTGATAACACCTGTGTACCTTTGGCTTAGGTTTTTGAGATATTAGTGTTTTTACAACATAAAGACTTCTCAGAAATACTAAAATGGTGTGTGCTTACAATATTTTCACTTTTCATTTCTCAAAACCAGGAACACTTTCAATTGAAGGGAAATACTAAGGCACCTTTAAAACTTTGACTGGCTTACATAGTCTTAAAGTATCTGTAGGAGCTGGACAATACTGTGTCTTAAAAGATAGGAAGGCAAATCTTCAAAGTATTGTGTGCAGCATCTCTGAATTTATTTCTGTGAGTGAGTTCTTTTGTGTTTTTGCTGCTGCAGTTCAGATTGGTCAACAAATGTCAGCACTTTTCTGAAGGGCAAAGAGTAAAATGACTGCTCTAATATCTTGTTGTTTCTATTTTTATTTGGCAAAGGAGAGTGTTCTGCAATTTGGATTGGTATAAATAACTTAGGTGTTTAAGCAATGCTGGGTTTCCACATTATAGTATTCTGCCTTTTCTCCTTCCCCACCCCCAGCATTTGACTCTTAGAAACTGTTAAAGTTTCAAAATCTCTAGTTTCTGCCACCTTCTTGATATGAATGTTTTAAAGTCTTTGTCATAAATGTTCTTCAGTCTTTTTTCCTTTCCCCAGCTCCACCTCACCTCCCTCTGAGATTAATGTAGTTCCTAGTTTCAGGATTTTTTCTTTTTTTTTGTCAGAGCCTATCCAGTGTAGATGCTATGTAAAGAAACACACCCCTCATCATAATTACAGTAATAAGGAAGCTATGTCAACAAGAACCTACCCAGAAAGAAATGCATCACTTATTTGCCCAATCTCATGACCTTCATGCATAGTTTACCAATTACCTCGCGATCGTTAAAGTGTTCCCCTAATAACACTAGAGATACTCAACATCAGGTAGTTCTCTCTACAGTTGGAAGAAGTGAAATAATTACAGTGAAAACTTGCTGTTCTCTAACTCTTTATATCCTTACAAACACAAAACATGCAGAAAATAACTGTGCTTAAGAAGGTTACAGGATGGCTTAAGAATGTTGAAATGTTGAAATGATGGCTTACCAGTTTAGGGAAAAGTACTGAAAAATCAGATAAGCTTTTTATCTTTCATGACAATTTGGACTCCTGCCTCAGAAATTTTTGTTCTGTTGTGTCATTATTTAAAACAAAACAGAAGTCATCCATTGTAAAACCAGCTATCTTCTTTACAACTAAGACATAAGTGCGTAACTTAAGGCTTTGATAACTACACAAGATTAAATAAGAGGTGTGTTTTTTTGTTGGAAGCTTCAAACCACATGCAGGTAGGCAAGTGTGTTTGTATGGTGAGCTCATCACTCCTGTGGTGAGTTCTAATACAGGCAAGAAGGTGCTGTAACACTGCTATATAGATGCTGGCTGATACTAGAGTAGTTGTTTTAATTGGAGCAGTCATAACTTCTACAATACAATGTATTTTGCTTTATTCTAGTTTTAAAATATGTAGTACTGGTATACTTATATATGATGGAAACATTAGTGTATTTTCATTTGCCAGCCATCTGTTGTGTGATGGAATGCTTTGGTAGAATACATCAGAAAGAAAAATAGGAGTTAGGAAAACTTCAAAGCATAATTAGGGAAGAGTATATTCATCAAATCCCTGTACTGGTAAAGAAGAGATGTGCTGGTAAAGATCCATAAAGCAGAAAGTGAAAAAATGGAGTGAAAAAAAATCCATCACAAAACTCAATTAAAAAAACCAGACCCAAAGAACAAAAAAACTGTACGTACATTTGTACTTTATTAGGTAGGTGATGGAATTTTAGTCTTTGCACTTAACCTGGAAGCTCTGTAGACTCTTGTCATCATTTTTGAGCCTTTAAGCTTGTTTTAGACCAAATGCTACTTAATGCTGTAGTTTTGGCACTATCTGACCATGGATTGGTGGCTGCTTCTGGAACACTTCAGAATGCTACTTCTGAGTTTATAATTTATTTATTTTGTAGACATATGCTAAATTGTCTCAGATATAAAATTCCCTTCCATTTGGAGAAGTGAGTAGTTAATGAAATTTCATGCTGTTTATCAGTGATACTTCAAATAACTGTCTAAGTCTGAAAGGATGACAAAATGGTAAAGATTTTCTGGGACAGCCATATTTGAAATGCCTACTCTCAGCTCTTGTTTGCATCTTTTTCATTTTAACCATCTCTCAACCCTGTTTGCAGAAATCTTCTTGTGACATGAACTGCAGCTGTAAGGCTACCTTTACAGACCTTTATTAATAGGAGATACCTTTGCATACAGGAAAGGTATTTAAAATTAAACGATAAGTTCCAGATTTTAGGACAAAATTGTAGTAATTATGAAAGAATAACAAACAATAATTTCATTAATCTCTCCATGTAACTATGTATGGTGAACAATACAGAGATTTGTTTTTTTTTTCACCTGCATAAAAGATTGGTTCCCTATTTGGTGCACACAGCCTGAATAATTGTTTTTTTTTAAACAATAAGTATAGAGCACTATCAAGAACAGCTGTTGCATGGTAATTACTCTTTTGTTTAAGACATGATTAAATCTGTAAGTAATCTTTTTTTCTTTGTTTTTCTCTAAGTGTCAGTGAAGTCAGAAATTAGCTTTAGCAACCTCATCTAGAGAATTTAGAATGTGTTCTTCTTTATGCAAACCATATGTGATTTTCATGAGTAGACTTGCTTGGTTTATGTGCTTTTTTTTATGAAATACACAAAGAGGAAATGGGTAAAAAAACTTGTTTTTTTCCATAAATATGATATTTCAACTCATTTTTTTAGGTTAGCCTATTACTTCAGTGAAATAGATTTTTTTCCAAGCTGAAATTAGGTGTCTTCTGTATTCAAAGAATTATACTACATCTTTATATGAAAGTCTATAAATGTGATGCTTCCTGTTCCTTCTCTGAAAATGACCTTTTCAGGAGAAAAAGTCCTCAACAGTCACAGTTGTTGGATGAGACCTGTTCTGTGAACAACTGGTGTTCCCAAGCATTATCGGTGTGGACACTATTTTGAAGTCTGGTCATAGCATTTTGAGGGAGGTAGTACCACACTGCACGTTTCCCACAGCCTAAAGATTTCCTTGCTGCAGCTAGTGCTCTTGATGATTTGCTTCTGGTTTCTTGTTGTGTACCTCTGTTAACATTTGAATTTGAGAAAATGCTTTACTCTTTCTGTGTTTACTAATTGTCCTTTGTTTCCACCAGCAAATACTGTTATCCTACATCTGCTAATATTGCTAGCTTTTTTATTTCTTACCCTGTTACACAGGGTGTCATGTATCTCTGGGGATAGTGCCTAACCCCTCACAGATAGAGTTTATCAGTAAGGGCCATTTAAATGGATGGCATTTATGATTTGGGGTTCTTGAAATACTTGAAATGATGGAGAAGAAATTAGAATGTCAGCTGGGAAAATATTCTCAAATACAGTAATTTCACAAATTTTCTTCTAAGGTTAGTGGCATTATTTTTGTTCTGACAAGTGAGTTAATGTGTATAGAATTGATCAGAATACATTTGAGTAGTTCTGAAATATTTGTTTAATATGCTAACCAGTTGGTAGTTGCATGATATGAAATGGTCACAGTATAGCCTTCAGTAAAACAACTAAAAATTTTGACTGTCTCGAATTTTCTGTATCTAAAATCGGTGGCAGAAAAGAAAATGGGTTGCAGGAACTGAAGATAATGTTCATCATTCAAATTCGTAGTTCATGTTCTGCAAAGTATTAATTTGATTTGTATACCAACATAACCAGTGCTCTGAGTCTGGCAAAGGCTTATCATCCAGCTTTTTATTGGCTTTTGAACATAAGAACCAGCTCTACTGGGTCACAGTGTCCTGTCTTTGACAGCAGCTGATGACTGATGCCGAAGAGTAGAACAACAGGGCAAACAAACATGTAGTCAGATGGCTTTGGAGCTTTCCCCACCCTCCAGCATTTTTTGCCTCTGTTCTTTTGGTAGTGGGGTTTTTGTTTTATTTTGGGTTTTTGTTGGTGTTTGAGGGGTTGTTTTTATTTGTTTGTTTGTGGGTTTTTTGGTTGTTGTTTTGTTTTGTTTGTGTTTTTTTTTCCAGCATTTTAATGTCTGGAAATGTTAGAGCAAGTTCTTCCACAGTTTACTTGTGTATTCTGGAAGAATTCAAATTTTTGTTGTTCTATGAAGTGGTAATGAGACAACTTTTCTTAGGAGACTGTAATCACATCTTGCTTTTAGTCATCATACTGTGCACTAGTTATAGTTGAGTATCTCTTACTGTAAAAAGATGAGATTGTTTTTCAGGGGGGAAGGGAAAATAAGTATGTAATACAAAAAAATGTATATACCAAGAACAATTGCTAAGATTCTTGTCATTAACATTGTATTTTCCTGAGAGTTGAGGGCATAACTGTAGATTTAAGTGGAGTCCATGTTCTTTATGAATAGACAAGTTATCTGAAGAACAACATTTTTTTAAACCTTCTCTGGTACTTTGATGTAGTCCTAACTTTTAATATTATTTTAATAATTAATATTTAAGTAATTCCATCCAGGACAGTGTGCATTGGTATAAAACATAAAAGGACTAGTTTATCGAAAGCTGTATGTTATATTCAAATCAGCATGGTCTGTCAGGTTTTTTTTCTGTGTTCAGAGTTTAAAGGTGTTTTGTTGTGCAATTCGGTATTTATGTAGACAGTCTTCAGCTTTCTTTTGTGCTTCTGTTTAAGTAGTAGTACCATAGCTTTAGGTGGTAGCAAGGAGGTTAATATTTCAACCATATAACCTATTTTTCAGCAGTTTTAACGGTAAAACAATTCTGCTTTTAAATTTGTTATACAAGATCACACCAGGAATAATTAAGGGTGAATCGTAGAATCAACCAGGTTGGAAGAGACCTCCAAGATCATCCAGTCCACCTTATCACCCAGCCCTATCAAATCAACTGGACCATGGCATTAAGAGCCTCATCCAGGCTTTTCTTGAACACCTCCAGGGACAGTGACTCCACCACCTCCCTGGGCAGCCCATTCCAATGGCAAATTGCTCTCCCTGTGAATATCCTCCTAACATCAAGCCTACATCAAGCCTACATCTCCCCCAGCACAACTTGAGACTGTGTCCCCTTGTTCTTTTACTGCTTGCCTGGGAGAAGAGTCCGACCCCCAGCTGGCTACCTTTAGGTAGCTGTAGGCAATGAGGTCACCCCTGAGCCTCCTCTTCTGCAGGCTGCACACCCCCAGCTCCCTCAGCCTCTCCTCACAGAGCTGTGTTCCAGACCTCTCACCAGCTTTGTCGCCCTTCTCTGCACATGTTCCAATATGGAAGGATGGCTTTTCTATACAGAATATCAGTGTCTTGGTTAGAAGTAATGTAAGACACTAATTGAGAAAGTGGTTAATTTTTTAACTGCTGTTATTCTTTCAGGCTGGCTACAGCACCAGAATTTTCCTGTCACCTTTATCTGTACTTAGGAATATTTTTTAAACTATCCTTCAATTTGCTGTCTTTTATGCACATCTGCAAAGGAGAACTCCTGAAAGTCACCATAGACATTTAAACTTTACTTTCCGGTTTACTTGTAGAAGGATTTATACACAAGTCTAGACTTACAGAGCTAAGTATGAAGATTAGAGTCCTAAGTGTAATCCTGCTAGACAACTTTTGATCTGTGGTTATAGTGATTTCTAGATCTTACCTTGGATATGCAGTCTCTTGCCTTGCTTTCTAGTTAATTAAGGCAGAGGGTTTTTTTTAAATGTGAAGCTTACTTTCTGATACAGGAAGAGCAGTTCTTTTGCTTTACTGACTGCCATGAAAGAGAGATGTGCTTTTTCCATATTTCTGAGCTGCTTTCATCTATTCATAACTTTTTTAAGCAGCAAGAGTGAAAATAATTTGAGCTCTTAGCTTCTATTTTCTTTCTGTTTCCATGAACACAAGCTACTGAAACAGGTACTCAAAGCACTTTATCTTGTTTCACTTATGGAAGCTATAGAGATCAAACTAAGTCTCTGTACATTCTACAGAAAACACTGCATATGATCACTTTTTGAGAATGATCTCAATTGTTAAGATTTGTTATACATTGTCAAGCTTTTTTTAAACTAAATGAAAACTATTTGGCAAAACTTACACATCACAAACAATTATTTTTAAGTTTTTACTTTATAAATTGAGACATACCTTCAGTCTAAGCTTGTATTATAGTGTTTTTGAAAATTGTAGACTGTAAATTGTTCATGTGAGCTTTTTTTCTTTTCAGTCTGGCAAAGTGGTGTTGATGCATCAGTATAAATAATTCAGGAGTGATCTATCATGGAGTTTGCTTTTTTTAATGTAGCTTTCTTCCATTGTTCTTAGAACACAGTTGGTTTTCCCCCTCTGACATTTGCACAGTTTTAACTAGATGTAAATTAAGAATGCTTCATACTATGAGAGGTTACATAATTGTCCTGGTTTTTCTGTCTCACACAGCGAGCATTAAAGGTGTTGATATTTAAAAAAATATCTTTTAGGAGACTGATGACCTGTCATCTAGGCTTAAATTGGACACCTTTAACTGATTTCTAATGTTCTGGTGCTTTTAATAACTGGTAACTCATGATTATTTCAGTGGAAATTGGAGAACAGCGCTTTAATGTTTCTAGTTGGTGTGTATTTCAGTCAACTAACTTCATTTTGGCAGGATGTATTTTAACAAGCCTCTAGTAGCAGCTTTGTAATAGAGTTTCATAGCACTTAGACTTTAAAAATCTCTAAAAAAAATTAGAGGGGTGTATAGTAGTTCCCCTAGGATCACCCATTTGCACTGTGATTCTTTCAGTAAAAGGAAGGTATCTCTTGTGTTCTTAGTCACCTCTGAAATGCTTAATTGTAGTGAGGTACAACTTTATGAGAAATCTGTAGGTGTATAACTTTTTTTAACGCTGATTCTAGTAGTTGTGATAGCAGCTTTTAGTGCAGTCTCTCTTGAGTTTACTTACTGTACAGACATTGGTTACTGTGTACAGCTACTGTTCCAGTGTCTACTAAGTGATGCATATAAAATATACATTCCTCACTTTAACTCATTATGCCTGACTTCAGAGTTACTGAATTATTTGTGTGCTAAAGCCTACCATTCCTTTTGTTTGCTTTATATCCATGCATGCATAACAGACTAGTGGACTGGCATGCTGGTAGCTTACTGAATGTGATCAAACAATGCTGCTAAATCTGTCAGGGGAAAGGAACCATCAGTTTTGCTAATATAGCTATTGCTGGTCCTGTTTCATCCCTGCATTAGATAGAGCACTAGATGTTTTGTGTAGCTGGAGCTCTGTGGTGTTCTTTCTCTCTGGAGAATGGGCTCTGTCAGAATGCATCATGATTCTTACTGGGGAGGAATAATGTCACAGTCCTGAAGGGGTGACAGAATGAGTCAAGCCCTAGAAAAGGTCATGAGAGTTTAAAAACAAACAACACAACTTAGGAGATTTTTAATACACATGCACCTACAAACTCAAGATCTAAACAGTTAGGGAATTTGTAAGGTTAGAGTGTTGAAATGCTGATTTGATTCTGTTCTAAAGATTATCATTCTATGTACTGGGTATTACTTAGTGCAGTAGTGGTGAGACAGTGTTTGGTGTAACACAACAGAGATACGTGATACTTCAAAGTGCTTGCTGTCCAGAAAAGAGCCAGACACACAAAATGGTCAGCAAGTTAAGCTGTTGTTGCAGAACACAAGTGTGCTTGTCTTGACATTTTTGCATATATCAACAGTTTTCCAGATGAAGCCACTTTGTCTTAAATCTCATGTGTGTTAATCAGGACAACTTGCCAAGTGTAAAAGTGCATGTAAATAAACCCCTGAAGTCTGACTTGTTGTTCTAATGCATCTTTTCTGGAGAGGATGCACAATGCTTCCACCAATCTACCTGTGAATGGCTTAGTGTCACAACCACTTTTGTGGATATTTTCGTAAGATTTTAGTATTCCATTTGGCTCAGTAACTCGGCAGAAAACTAGCACAGACAAAAAAATGAGTAATACTCTTCTGGCTTAGGTAGCAGAGTTATTTTAACATAAAGTGGATAGGTACCAGAGTAGTAGTGTAAAGGACAGGTTTTGTCATATAGTGAGACAGAGTAAGAAGAAGAAAAGCAAGAGAATGGATTGTCAATCTTTGGCATAGGAAAGCAGTAAGATTATCTTGGCCATTTTGCACAACTCCACCCTCAGAAGCACCATGGGAAAGAATATGAAAATACTTGTTGTTGCTATGGACCAGTTCAAGATCATACAATGACAGAATCATTTATGTTGAAAAAAAAGACCCTTACAGTCAAGTTCAGCTGTAAGCTTAACATAGTACCCAGTCTGCCACTAAACCACTTCCATAAGCACCAAATCTGTGTCACTTGAATACCGATGTTTGATGACTTCTCCACTTCACTGGGCTCTGTTACAGTGCTTGACAATCTTTTTTGATTAAGCCTTTTTTTTTCCTGACATGAGTTATCATCTCAGTAATAAATGAGGAAAGTCAGGAAAAAAAAATGAGAGGTCTTAAAATTGTAACAAGTAGTTTCACTTCTTTTTGTTAGTTTCAGATAGAAAAGCAAGAACTTCAAGAGACCTAAAGAGTAAGCGTTAATCAGGACAAAGAAATCTCTGCAGTGGTGGTCTGAACTGAGGTCCTTAAGAGACCAACAACTCTTAAAAAAAAAAAAAAAAAAAAAAAGAAAAGGCAAAAAAACCCCCACAAAAACAGACCAAAAAAGCCATCCCGCTCCTCCAGGCAAAACCAAATGTAAAACAAAAGAATGCTAACGCACAAAACTCATGTTAAGGCACTGATACTTCTTTTGGGAAACAAACCTCTGATTTTGTGCCATATTTTTCCATTTCTGCATTAGTCCATGTTCTTCAATGCTGTTGCATGAGATTTTTATAACAGGAAGATAAGCAGAGCTGCTTCTGATCTTTGATGATGGGAAAGCAACCTGGCGTATTTGGCAGAATCCAGAATGTATTTAATCTATTGGAAGCCCATTTTAATGTAAGAAACAGATTAACCAGACTTCACATTTTTGAAGTTGTGTTATGTTGTTTATATTCTTTTACTTAAATCTGCCACATGTGAAGTTCTGTTAGAATCATAGAATCACAGAATCAACCAGGTTGGAAGAGACCTGTCCAAGTCCAACCTAGAATGGTCATCTTAAGCTTAGGCCTATCTACCTTTATTTTTAATCTACCTTTCCTATTTGCTTTATTTTTAATAAAAAATATTCATGCTTGAGTAACTAAGTAAATTTTTTGTCTCCTCCTCATATGTGATGTATTTCCAGAAGAGGAAATACAGGAGAGCCAGTCTTTCCTTCGAGTTAATACATCACAATTCTCTAGGTAGCTTTTTTTCTTTGGAAAAAAATCTTGCAAAAAGGGTTTTTATGAAGTTTAAAGTGAGACTTGAACTTTTGACACAGCTTGACCAAGTAGTCTTATGTAATCTTAGTTCTTCCGAGGTGATATGTTATTAGAGGATGCTTATTTCTTCACTGTATGTGTGTTTTTTTTTCCTACAACATTAGTGTTGCTGCTGAAGTGTAAGCCAGATAACTTGGTGTATTCATATTATCAGAAGTTTCCTCATAGCTGTAAAATCTTACTCTGGGGTCTCAACTTTGATTAAAAGTACTTACTTGCTGCTGAAGCTTCTGAGAAATACCTGGCTGCTCTGCCAAGCACTGGAAACATGGTTTTCTTCAAACTTTTTTGTCCTAGAAGTGAGAGCTTTTTAAGCAGAAAGACGACAGTCTGAGGAGCAGTTTCTGTAACTGCAATTTTTCATACATACATAAAGTAAAATGGTTTAGTACACATTTTAATTACACAGTATCATTGCAAAGATCTGTCATTACTACTGAATTTTTACTATAAGAGGTATTGACATTACCATGTTCCGGTTTCTTTGCATCCAGATCAGTTGCCTATCTGATTAACATACCTTTCTCACTTCTGAGTTTGCCTGCTCTTAACTAGCAGAACAGAAATTTTCATTTCCAGTGGCATACAAGAGGCCTCTTGCAGTAGTCTCATGGGTTTTAGACTCCATATAGTATGTGTAGTTTTGGTAGACGTTTTCCTTGAGTATGTAGCTGTCTGCACTTTAAAAATTAAATCTTAAAAGCGTATTTCTAGTAATTTTGTAGAGTTATTGTTGATGTTTGTTCTCTAAAGAATTCAGGAAGAACATTCTGGGGAGCTGCACACCTGTGGTCTTTCTTGTGATGTAATGGAGTATGTTACAGATGCAAATGTGATGTGAGCCAGAGAGATTTCCACTCATTACTTAAGGCAGGCCAAAGTGTAGAAATCAGACCAAGTGATATCCATTTTGGATATATCCTGATGAAATTGCTGGTTATGTCTGCTTTTTTGAAATCTGTTATGTTTGAAGTTTTTCAACTACAGAAAGGTATATACATCTTGATTTGTAGAGGGGTGATGAGGAAGGTATATTCTTTACATTTCTGGTGCTGTTGAATTCCTTTGTGTAATGCAAAATATACGTAAATTCCTTCAGGATGAAAGATAAGTAAAAGACTGTGTATAAGCCACAAGCTCATCTATAAGCTGTTCATACTGCCGTAGAAAGCAGGTTTCTTTCACTGAAGTTAGTGTGGGGTGCCTTTGTCTTTGCTGCTTTCTGGATGTCCCGTGGTTTGACTTTTATTTTTTTCCCCTGAAGATTTTCTTACCTAATGAAATTTGGGTTTTTTAATGTCATTTTTTTTTAATTCTGATAATATACTGCTTTCTCAGAGTTTACATATCCACCATAGCCTTCCCATTCAATTTATTATAAACTAAAGTGCTGTTAGTACTATTGTAGTGTCTATCACACACACTGTAGGAGACTTTCCAATCAAGCATTTTCCTTTTGGAAACTGTCTTGCTGCAGTGCCACTATGTGAAGAGTTTACTGCAGTTTCTGTCACAGTATCCTTGTGTGCAGCTCTCTGTGCCAAGCTCCAGTCTGTGCTGCATATCCTACTCTGTCTCTGCTCTCAACCTTATTCCAAAAAGCAGAATAGTATTGTCTCTTTTCACTGTTTGGTAGCCCTTTTGCATTTCCTAGCACAATGTAGAATCATCAGCTCATGTCTGAATCCTGATTTGTGAGTTTTGGGATTATTTTGTATTGTAATGGTGGATATTTAGGAAGAAACAAGAATACATTCCTACTCCACCTGTTTACCTTGTAGTTCACTTCTCATGTCGCTGGAAAGTCCTAGTTCTCTATTAGATTTATGATGGTTGTGGACAGAGAGCAATATGGAGAGTAGAAAAGAGTCTTGTCTTCCCAAAATCCCAGCAACCCTTTGCCTGGAGGGAAAAACATTGTGTAGTGTGGTGGTGACATGCTATCTTTTTACTTCTAACTTCACATTTACTGCTAGTCTTTAAATAACAAGAGAATTAAGGATGAAGTTGCTTATTTATGAGATGTTAGGACTCGAGTTTCACATGCTGAATTGATTTCATTATCAATGGCAAATCTAAGGTAGTAATTAATACATGTTTTAAAAGAGGACTCTTTTTCTATGGGCTAGAGAACTTGGATGTGCCTGATTTGGGTTGTAGACATAAATCCAATTTATCCTTATTGAGGTGAAAATTATCCTTAATTAAGATGGGACGAGTACTTGTTATATTTTAAAAAAATGTGTGTTGAATTCACTTTTTTAAAAAATTATTTTTAATTGTATCTGTTAATAAACTGTTTTCTTTTGCAGAACCCTGTGATAATATGAGAGAGATCCTCCAAAATGTGGCCAAATTACAAGGTGTTTCAAATATGAGAAAATTAGGTCACTTGAATAATTTTACTAAGGTAAGAGCTTAAGTGGTACAATATACACAACATATTTTCTGTGTGCTCTATCAGACAGAGGCTTATTGATTCATGAAACAGATTAATATCCTGGAGCTTGAAATCTGCATGCTACAGGAGAGGAAAAGAGCAGATTAGGACAAGTAAATATGTGAATACAGAGTTACACTGAAGTTTGTCTCTATGTCCTACTAACTGAATTTTTGTAATATTTCAGTGCTTGGAAGCCTGAAATATCTCCCAGTTAATCACTTTAAGTTGCACAAGTAGAGCTAAAGATTGGTTCCTTCTCCACATAACTGAATCAAAAATCTGAATGTGAACTAATGAAGTATGATGAGGGGGAGGACTTGTTTAGAATGATCTGCAGTGGTTTTTGGATGCTAATAAAATAGGAACCTTCAACTTTCACTGCAGTTTTCACAATGAAAAAAAAATTAAGGAGGTGATTTCTGGAAATTATCTGTATTGCTGGTTTTTTTGACGTGCTTCCAAATTATAAGATTGTGGCAGATGCTTTGATAGGTGCTTGTTTGAGGGTATGATGGATACATTAGGAACTATCATTTTGAGTTGCCAGGAGTTGAAAATCAAAACTTACTGCAGGGTGACCGTATAGGCTGAAGCAAGAGGCCATGAAATGCCTTTAGAAAGACAGCAAGTTTTTTTTTATCTTTTGGTAGGTGAGGAGCAGAGAGGACTGATGAGAGGTGGGCAGGGAGTTAGGAAAAAGGTAGATTTTGTAGCATACTGAATGGTTGTGTTTGGACCAGTGCTCTCTTTGTCAAGGCAAGGGAAAACTGTTGCGGTCGCTTAGGTAGGAAACAGTGGAGCTTCAGTGTGACTATTGCTCAAATTCTGAAACTCAGAAGGAGCCTGGTAAGTTGTAGAGTACCACAGATAGAGCAGTGTATCTGAAGATGAAATCCATGTCTCTGTAACAGCCAAGAAACAAGGCAGTAGTGAAGAATTTTAGGGGTAAAGTAAGTTTTAAATTATTGTTGTTGTAAATGAATTGCTAACAAATTACTAGACTAAATAACCAGGAAGCTACTTGATAGTTTTGAGACAATCTCAAGTGAAAGAGCCTACGCTCAAGGGCAGGTTTCAAGGACCAGTTGATACTAGAAAGACAGACATGCATGATAATCTTTGAAGTACGCATGCTTCTTGGCTGTTGAAAGCATTCCTTGTAAGATTGAACAGCACTTCAGTATATAAGATTCAGTTATCAGGAGGGCAAGTAACGAAAATAAAAGCTCGATGATAAACTTATCTTCTAGTACATTAATACCAAATCTGTAAATGGTCTATATACTGAGTCACTTCAGGGCCTGTGTAGGTGCATAGTATTCACCGAGAAACTGAGTTTAGTTACACTGAAGTACTTCCTTTAAGTCATTGCCTTATTGTGTCTCTGAGTCTGTCAGACACCCACCACTGACAAAATGTTGCTGTTCTTACTGAAATTCCAAACCCTGTTGCAGGAAAGCCTTTTGGTCTGCTTAGAAGAGGTCCATGCTTAGCTGTAGGGTGTTCTGTGTTCTGGAAACTTGTAGTTGCCTTAAAATTAAAAGAGTTAGATTAGATTTGCAGCTGAATTGCAGCAGTGGCAGACTTAGATTTATTTTCTTATCTTCTGCTTATCACCTAGTAAGTGAAGCTGCAGTTTGTGGGCAAAAACATTTGTGAAATGCCTAATCTATATTAGACAAAAATCATCTTGTTCCTTTCAAACCACCTCCATCATTATTTAAGCTAACCTGAACCCTGACCTGAATCCCGTTTGAGGATTTCACACTAGTGAATAGTCAGTGACACTTCTGTTGTCACAGCAGTTCACTGTGCCTTTTGGCTTCAGTCAACTGAACAGGATTACCCATCTTTTCATTTATAAGGCCAACTACATAAGGCAAGCACCTTGAAGTTTCCCAGCTTCTGCTGAATAATACAAAAGTATCATTTTTACTACTTTAGGGTTTTTCCCCACCCCTATGAGATGCGGTGAGCGATAAATTACTGAGAACCAGAAGGACCTGTACAATTGCATTTACCTAGTGGTAAATACCTATTGGATTTGAAGTATTCAGGTGGAATCCTTTATTATAGAAGGTATACTACCCTGTCAAATTCTGAGAGATCCTTTATACCTTTTTAAATCTAAAATGGTGTTTCAATAATAAAAAGCCACAAATGTTGCTACAAGGATTTCTATTTTATATTCAAAGAGAAAGGTGTTTCTTTAAGAACACACCAAAAAAAACTTAATTTGCTTTAGCTTAAACTTGGCAATTGGATAGCATCAATCATATGGAAAATTGTATTTTCGGTGTGCTCAAAATTAATTCTGTCATTACGAAATGAAGCTCTTTTATTCTGCTGTATATATCTTACAGCTTGTCACTGTGTTGCTGAATTTCACTAGGATGTGAATTGAGTTCGAGGCTATAGAGGCTTTCACGGATTCCATCTGTCTGATTCATAGTCAGTTGTTTTAGAGTCTCAGCTGTTATTTGCAAAACCCAAGTATGTTGTACTCTGAATGTAGTATTGACTGACTGTAACATTCATTCAAATATCTTAACCACTGCAGACAAAACTTGAAATCTTATGAAGTATTTAGTACATAGGAACAGAACATGCTTAAGGACATTCCCCTGTGGCAAAAAACCTGGGGGGCTAATAAATCTAAAACCAGGGAGGTTATTCTTCCCCTGTGCTCAACACTTGTCAGGCCACACCTTGAGTACTGTATCCAGTTCTGGGCTCCTCAATTCAAGAGAGATGTTGAGGTGCTGGAACATGTCCAGAGAAGGGCAACAAGGCTGGTGAAGGGCCTGGAACACAAACACTACGAGGAGAGGCTGAGGGAGCTGGGGGTGTTTAGCCTGCAGAAGAGGAGGCTCAGGGCAGACCTCATTGCTGTCTACAGCTACCTGAAGGGAGGCTGTAGCCAGGTGGGGGTTGGTCTCTTCTCCCAGACAACCAGCAACAGAACAAGGAGACACAGCCTCAAGTTGTGCCGGGGGAAGTATAGGCTGGATGTTAGGAGGAAGTTCTTCACAGAGGGAGTGATTTGCCACTGGAATGGGCTGCCCAGGGAGGTGGTGGAGTCACCGTCCCTGGAGGTGTTCAAGAAAAGCCTGGCTGAGGCTCTTAGTGCCCTGGTCTAGTTGAGTGGCTAGGGCTGGGTTCTAGGTTGGACTGGATGATCTTGGAGGTCTCTTCCAACATGGTTAATTCTGTTCTATTCAAAATGCAAATAAAACCAACCAGAGTCTGCAATTTCATTACAGGCTTCTCTTAAGACTGAGATCTACTAAACTAGTAGAACCACTAGTGGTTCAAATATTTCCTTCATTATAATACACATAATTTTGGATCCATGGCCTAATACTGTACATAGTAAGTGCTGTTAAAAGTTCAGTTAAAAATGAATTTGAATGGTCTTGATGTGCAGTCAGCTCATGTACACTGTTGACCTGTGGTTTTGTTGTTTTGAGCTACTGTTTCCAAGACATGTTGATGTGTTACTCATATTGCTATGACTCATCCAAGTCATAAAAAAAACTCATAGCTGTCAGTAAACATGTAAAAAAACCTTCACTGTAAGTTTGTCACTGGCTGGCTAGTGTGAGCACCAAAGAGACTGTGCTATTCTCATTCACTGACTACTATATTAAATATTTTTAATTTTAGAGAGGACTTAACAGTTTTAACAAGCAGAGTACACTCTCTGTGTCTGTATATATATATGAAATACATAAAATGTGCACACAGTAAAACACACAAATTTTTATGTGTGATATATATGTATATATAGGTATATTTGCATTATTTCAGGCATCTCCAGTATACAATAGTCTATCGTGATTTTAGTGAAATAGGGCAGCATATAGCCAAAAGCAGACTTTAATATCTTGATACTGCTTGCTGGCAAATTTATACTACAGTGATATGCATGTCAATTCACAGAATCATAGAATTAATCAGGTTGGAAAAGACCTCTAGGATCATCGAGTCCACCTTATCACCTAACCCTTCTAATTAACTAAACCATGGCATTAAGTGCACTTACTTCATCCAGCCTCCTTTTAAACACCTCCAGAGATGCTGACTCGACCACTTCCCTGGGCAGCACATTCCAATGGGCAATCACTCTGTGAAGAATTTCTTCGTAATGTCCAGGCTGAACATGCCCTGGCACAGTTTGAGACTGTGTCTTCTTGTTCTGTTACTGGGTGCCTGAGAAAAGAGACCAACCCCACCAGGCTACAGCCTCCTTTCACGCAGTTGCAGAAAGCAATGAGGTCTCCTCTGAGCTTCCTCTTCTCCAGGCTGAACACCCTCAGCTCCCTCAGCCTCTCTTCACAGGGCTGTGTTGCAGGCCCCTCGCCAGCCTTGGTGTCCTTCTCTGGACTTGTTCAAGCACTTGAACGTCTTTCTTCAATGGAGAGGCCCAGAACTGGAGATGGTACTCAGGGTGTGGCCTAACCAGTGCTAAGCCCAGGGGCAGAAGGTCTTTCCTGGTCCTGCTGGCCACACTATTCCGATGGAGGCCAGGATGCCATTGGCCTTTTTGGCCACCTGGTCACACTGCTAGCTTATGTTCTGTCAGCTGTCAACCAGTACCCTGAGGTATCTCTCTGCCTGACTGCTCTCCAGCCACTCTGTCCCCAGCCTGTAGTGCTGCATGGGGTTGTTGTGGCCAAAGTGCACAACAATCGCATTATACACAATCGTTCAGAGCAGATACTTAAAACTAGAGTTGGTCCAGTAAACCAAATACTGTAGCACTTGCCCGAGATAGGGTTCTTGGAACACAGCATTTGCTTTAGTTTCATCCTGGGACCACAAAAGATACAAATTGATGGTAAGTGCGATGATAGGAGACTTGCTTCAGAAACACACTAATTCTCCCCATACACATTTATAGTTCTAATGTAGGGAAAAAAAATAATTCTCTGGTGTTTTTTTTCTATTAGGAAAAAAAGGACAAGGTAATTTTAAATGTTAAATTAGGGTTTCTCATTGGCATGTGGAGTGAAATGATGGGAAGAGGTTTAAAAGTATAAAGATTGGCCTAAGCAGCTATTGATGTACTTGTCTGCAACTGAACAATAAACTGTTATTACTCACTATCTTCTCACGCTGTGTTGCTTACACTCTGCCAGCCAATTTTTACAGTTCACAAGATGTCAATAGAAATGCTAAAGCAGCAGTGGTGGCCTTAGGCAGTCCAACAACATGGCATAAATATAGATTAATGCTAGGAAGTGACGTACTGTCATAACCAGTTAATGCACCAATTGTCTTGTTTTATTATCACTTAAATTTGAAAGGTGAGGTGAAAAGAGGTTACATAATAACTTCCCTTATGTTTTATAATTGTCTGTGGTTGTTAAGGAAAGTCCAAAATCCAAAATATTTTGGTTAAATTTAGATTATTTGAATCCAAATATGGAGCTGATCCAGGCCAGCTTAATAACGTCTCGTTAACAACTTTGGATTTCAGCTTTATCATTACACATTTTTCTCACAGTATGAGAAAGACTTTCTTTACATGTACTGTGATCCTTGGAAAAACTTGTTGAGCATAAATGCAAGTATTGTTTGAATTTAAACCATCATGCTAATAAAATGCGTTTACTTAAAATCAGAGTTTCTGTGCAATATTCTGGTTTTAGTTTGTTACAAATTTCTTATTGTCAGTAGTAAATGCATATGATGAATATGGCACAGAGTTTGATATGTTTAAATACTTCAGTGCCAGGAGTCTTCACTAGCTAGCATGAACTTCCTGACTCCCCTCACTAAGAAGAAACTGTTAATAGCGTGCTGGCTGTTTCAAAAAGAGAGGACAAAGTGCAGAGCTGTTGCAATCATTATTAGTCCCTCGAGTTTTTGGACATTCTTGGAAAAATACTTTGTAATCTGGATGTGATAATAAAGATTTTTGTAATTTTATAATTTTAGCTAGGTGTAGTAAATTGTATCATTAGCAGCTTCTTTGCCACTCTTGTGAAAGAGAGACTTCTTGTTTCAAAAGGCTAAAAATACTGGCTAGATGTGCTAGATTGCTGCTTTTGAGACTGGGCTTGGGTGTAAAAACTACATTTAAAAGTCTCCAGCCTTGGGTTCAAAATGGTAGGTATTTTTGAAGCATTCAGAACTTGCAACACTTTATAGGTGTCTTTCTGTGCATAAATTAAACCTTTGCACTGATTTTTCAGCAGTACATGGTCTGTGAAACTGTATAGCCATTGAGGTTGGAGAAGACCTCCAAGATCAAATCCACTGTTAACCTAACATTGCCAAGTCTAAATTGCTGACAGGCCATACCCGATTTCAGTTATGGGACACTTAAAATGGGCAGCACTTTCTGATCTACCTTTTTTTCATGTGCCTGTGCTGTTCTGGCAAAACATGGCAGTGGACCATCAGTGTCAGTCTGTGCTTCCAGCCTCTCACCCAGGCCCTTCTTTTGAATGCAGATATGAAAAAGACTGACATCAAATCACATCTCTTCTGGTTACCAGTTGCCAAAGAGCAACCTGCAGTTGAAAAACTGAACAGTATGCATGTGGCCTCTCTAGTATGAGAGGCCACAGATTTGTCTGGTGTATTTATGAACAGAATACTGACAGCAGAAATTCTCAGGGAAGTCGAAAGATGGGACACTTTCCCTTGCCATGAACTAAGTTATTCAGATTTCTTTGAAAGCATTGCTGGAAATCTACCATTTTAAGAGTAACTTTGAAAGAGCCATCAGTAATAGATGTTTTCTTTTATTTTCAGCTTCTTTGTAATACTGGACATGCTGAAGAAAAGCTAGGTTTTACGTATGACAGTATCATAATATGGTAAGTAATAAGGAGCGCTAGAATAATACTAGGTAGATGCCATTAAATAAACTTTATTTGTAGTTTTCAGCTATTTCTCAGATGTGCTTCGAGAAAGCACTTTCAGTAGAACTCTGCACCCACAGAACTTAAGAGCATACTCTTGATTTAGAATCAAGATTTAAGATAAACATTTAATATTAATTTGGTATGCATGTCTTTGGAACAGTGCTTCCTCTGCTACTATAGCAGCCTCTGTGTGTACTTTCAAGTGGACTTTTTGTCTATCTTGTTGCTATTTCTGTCAGTCAAAAGCAACTATACGTTATTTCTAGATCTTCTGTGTTAGTACACAGACATGTGTGAATTGATGTTGAGGCTTAGCATTGGTGGCAGAAACAATTAAGATTTAGTAATTAATATATGGTTTTGCACTCTTTCAGTTTAGATAGCTGGCTTATAGGGAAAGCAAGCTTTAAAAAGCCAGTCACTTTCAGTAGATGATTGGAAACATGATTTCTTGTGGAAATCCTGTAAGTTGATTTCTAAAATAGAACTTATTGGCCTTGCCAGAAATAAAAAAAAATAAAAAAGAAGGGGGGGGAAAAGTGTAAAAGTGTATTTTTTGTGAATGTGTATTTTGCTGTAAGCTGTAATGGGTATATCTTCTGATTTATGTAATTATAGCACTTTACCATAAGAGTGTAGCTTCAGAGTTCTCTACCAAATATTGTAAAATGTAAGTCTTAAAATGTTATGCAAAACTAGTGCTTGTGGAAAGATCCAGTAATGCAAGCACTATTATGGATATTGATGAGGAAAAATAGCCCCCTATGCAGAAAAACTCCAAAAATGGCTTCTAAAAAAGTAAACACACATACCCATAACGTGACCCTGATTAGTGTTGTTGTTTCTGTCAATCTAATCATCCCTCTGTGCATACATGAGAAGCAAATTTTTAATGTATATACAGGTTATTCTGCAATAGTGATGTTTCTCCAACTCAAGAACACCATTCAAATACCCACAGTATGATCATGCTGATTGGTGGTTCTTGGAAATGTTTACATGATGGATTGTTTTAGTGAAATACAGATTTCTTAGGCAAATAAAAAAGAAATTGGACAGTTTCTGCCACAGGGCCATGTGAAGTGTATCAAAACAGTTGTCTTCATCTGATAGCTATTTAGAATTATGTTGTAGCAGTTTATAAGTCTTTGTCTTGATATGCATTAAGTCACACCTCACAGTCTTCCTTGAGTTTCCCTTACCATCTTAACTATGCACCCAGCTACTTAAGAAGTTCTCTTAAAATCTCATACTGATATTAAAATACAACATTTTTCTCTGAATTTCTGTGCCCTCACAAGTAAGAATTATATACTAAGTACTGCTTATAGAAGCAGATTGTGAACCTGAATTAAAATAGTGACAAGAATTATCAGGATAAAAATCTTCCATTTGCCTGTGTTCCCTTCGTAATTTGATTGTGAAGCTGCTTTTTCTCACTTTGTAATCTCATTACACCCCTTGTTACAGTCTGGAGTGGTAGAATATAGTTTGTGTAAACATTACTGGGTGCTTCATGTGGATGGCTAGTTTAAGGTAATTTTAGTTTAAACTAATGAAGAGTCCTCTGGATGCCTTTAGGAATCCTTTTTATATATACCTCTGTCACTTCTTCCTGCATTGCTGCTTCTACTGTTGTTAATACAGTGCTAGCAGTATATGCAGATAATTCATTTTAATATTCTCCTCAAACAGTTGTGAAGCTTAGTATATTGCTGACAGTAGTTATTGATAGAGTTCCATTCTTTCACCATTTTCACTTCTTTGTCTAACTCATTTTATATAATGAAGAAGAGACTAAGATAGAAATCTTCATGCAGATCTCTAAACCTAAGTCTTAGTATGAAGAAAATGCTTGTTTCTGTCATACCTCTATTTTTTTTGCTTTATTCCTTCTTTTCATAGGTTTTCCCACTTTTTTTTTGCCTGATGTAGTGTTCATAGTCAGTTTTCTCTCTCTTCTTTTCAGTGTAGTCATTGACTAGTGAGGGTTTTTTTGGTTAGGTAATTTTTTAATTGGAGATATTTTTTGTTCAGCCTTATACCTTTGTTTTCACTGGACCTTTATGGATTTTTATGACCTTTATTTTAGATGTGTCTTTTTATCTAGCTATATGTTTTTTTCACTATTTAAAGACAGTGCACATCCATTTTGGTACCTTCTGCTTTTGAGTGTTGAATCTCACAATAGTGTTGGCCTTTGTAGTGGTTTCACTGGTGCCAGTTCTAGATGTCTACAAATGAGAATATCTTCCTCTTGTGAGTTGTAGCTCAAGTTTTCAATTTATTGATTGGTTTTGAGAAATTGCCTATATAAATATTGCTTTGTTCTTCCATTCAAGAAACATTTACTCTAAAATTAGAGAAGTAACGTACTTTGCATGATGAAGGGGAAAATTCGGATTCAGTACTTCGCTGTCCTAATGAGAAATTTCATGGATAGCAGCAACATCATTTACATGAGTAAAGGAATCTTTGCTGAAGTGTCTTAAACTGGCACATCCAAACCTATTGTAAACTGTAAGGTAAAAGTTCAACTAGAATGATACCATTGAGTACAACAGAGTTTTGTTGCTGGGCTTCTTGAGAGGGCTTTAAACTAGAGTGGAA
>WAAF01013259.1:0-35427 GCA_013400475.1 Tricholaema leucomelas
CCTTGGTGATACTGTGAGACTGTGAGGCACTTACTGTCCGTCCTAGGGCCCTTCTTCCCTGTGATAACAGCTTGGTACAGCCTAAGACCATCAGTGCTCTGCTCCTTCCCAGGCTTTGATGACCTCGTCCTGCTTTTTTATCCAGCAGGCAGTATCTAGAGCATGAAGTTCACTCCCAGTTTCAGATTTGAACCTGGCAGGAAAGTAAAGCACTGCCCTTGGCAGCCTCAGCTCAGTAAGCTTGTGTGTCCGGTGCTCCAGTGTGGAAACTACTGCAGCAAACTGTTCAGGGCTTTGCTTTTAAGGTCTCAGACTGACTTGTATGAACCCACACTGTTAGCTTCTTGCTAGTAACAGAATTATAGGATCTTTTTGCTTGGAAAAGACCTTTAACTGTCAACCCAACACCACCGCCATGCTGCCTAAACCATGTCCCAAAATGTCATGTCTAATCTTTTTTGAACATCTCCAGGGATTGTGACTTCACCATCTCTCTGAGGAGCCTCTTCCAGTGCTTTATCAATCCTTTATTATTCTTCCTACTGTCCAACCTAAACCTCCCCTGGCACAACTTAAGGCCATTTCCTTTCATTGTTTTTGTAGTAAGGCTACAAAGCCTAAACACAGGTCTGCTGGCTGCCTCCATGTGCTGCCTGGAGCTCCCAATTTTAGTTCCAGAGACAGCTTGTGGCAATCACAGAATGTTAGGGGGTTGGGACTTTGAAAGATTATCCAGTCCAACCTCACTGCCAGAGCAGGATCACCTAGAGCAGGTGACACAGGAACACATCCATGTGGGTTTGTAAGGTCTCCAGAGAAGGAGACTCCACAGTCTCTCTGGGCAGCCTGCTCCTGGACTCTGTCATCCTCACAGTGAAAAAGCTTTTTCTTTGTTTTCACATAGCACCTCTTCTGCTCCAGCTTGCAGCCATTGCCCCTTGTCCTATCATTGGACATCCCTGAGCAGAGCCTCTCTCTCTCCTCCTGACATCTTGATAAACATGAAGTAGGTCACTCCTCAGCTGCCCTCACAAGGACAACATAAGGTTTGTTCCTCATCTCTCTTGGACTACGTTTGCCTGCTTTTAGACTATCCCTTACCTGATGTGCAGCAGAAACGCAGCTACACTGGTAAATAGAAAGGGCCAGAGACCAATCTATGGCTCCAATCCCACACAGCACAGGCTGCTTTATGAGGGCACTGATTGAGTTGCTGTAGTTTATTTATCTTGGAGAAAACTAGCTGGAGCACCCGGAGCAGAGCCAAAGGATGAGCTAGAATCAGAAAGCAATGTAATCAATCAAGAATTCAGCACTGGCTGAGCTTGGAGGCCTTTTTTGATTTTAGCAGAGGCAGTACATTTCTCAGCACTATTCCAGCCCAGCAGGGGTGAAGTATGGTTGTACAAAAGTATTCTCCTGAAAGAGGAGGCTTGCAGAAGTTCTCGGTGTTCTCTCTGGAGGAGAACTTTCAGAAGAAGGCTTTGACATTGAAGATGGCATATCTGCACTAAGTTACCTGTGCAGTGAATTTTGTGTGTGTCTTTGTGCAGGCCTGAACCATTCAGTCTTATAAACCGAGACCACAGAAATTGGAACCATGTTGGGTGGGATTTGAGAGCTGCAGCTTGAACTGGAAAGGATAAATACTTTAAAGAAACAGTTGGGAGAAACTAATATGTGTGTCTGGGCTGAGCTTGAAGTTTTTCCTCCTTGTCAGTGGTGTGAACTGTAGGTTTGCTCCTGGGTTGTTGCAGTTTAAGCCACAGATGGCTTTTTAAGATCACCTCTGAGCTTTTGTAATAGGCAAGAGGACACCAGTAGCATCCCTGATTTCTTCTGGTTTTATTTGGTTTGGATTTCTTCAGCATCTGGCATTTCTGGCATTTGTAGCATTTGATTCTTAGTCAACAGGTTTTCTGTTAGAGGGCATTGTCTGACACATTTCAGGGCTGCTGGAATCTCCTAAAGAGCCTTCTAAAGTTGACAACTCTTACACCACTAACTCTTCAGGATTTCCTGGGCTGCATCAAAAGAAACATGGCCAGCAGGTGTAGTGAGGTGATTCTGCCACTTTAACTCTTCTCTGATAAGACCTCACCTGGAGTACTGCATCTAGCTCTAGAGCCCTCAACACAGGAGGGACATGGACCTGATGGAGCAGGTCCAGAGGAGGGCCACAAAGATGATCAGGGGGTTGCAGAACCTCTGCTATAAGGACGGGCTGGGGGAGCTGGGGTTGTTCAGCCTGGAGAAGAGAAGGCTTCAGGCAGACCTTAGAGCAGCCTGCCAGTATCTCTGTTACGAGAACAGGCTCAGGAGCTGGAGTTGTTCAGCCTGGAGAAGAGAAGGCTCAGGCAGACCTAATAGAAGCCTTACAGCACCAGAAGCTACAAGAAGGCTGCAGAGGGACTGTTTGCAAAGGCCTGCCGGGACAGGATGAGGGACAATGGTTTGAAATGAGAGAAGAGCAGATTTAGATTGGGTGTTAGGAACAAGTTCTGCACTGTGAGGGTGGTGGAATGCTGGGGCAGGTTGCACAGGGAGGTAGTTGAGGCCCCATCACTGGAGATATTTGAGATTAAGCTCAGCAAGGTAGTTTGGGATGTCCCTGCTGACTGCAGAGGGGGTTGGACTGGGTGATCCTTGAAGGTTCCTTCCAACCCAAACCATTCTGTGCTTCCAGCAAGCATTTTGTGTCTTCTCCGTTCCTCCTTAGCTTCCTTTCTAGCATTTCAGCTCTTCCAGAACATCTGCAGCATGTCCATATGTCCATAACTCAACCTCAGCTGAAACTAAGCCTTGGTGATCCCTCCAGTCCTTTGCTCCCCTATCTGCTGAGGAAAGTTGTACATGTTGCTACATGCAAATGAGTTGTTCACAAGCAATTGAAGCTATGTGCTGAAAAGGATACTGCTGCTGGGCTACCCCAAGAGACCTGGTGGTTGCTATACCCTGTGTGGACCTCATACTCCAGCACTTTGGACTGCAGAGATTGATGCTGAGAAGAGCAAACCAGAGAAATGTCTGGTGTGTACTGGCTGAACTGTTTCTGCCAACTGGCTTTCTGAAAGGAATTTCATTAGGCACACTGGTATGCTTTCATGCAAACTTTCAAGCATACTTTCATGGTATGCTTTTGACTCCATGCTCCTAGGTCCATTAAGTTGGAAATGAAGCTGGGAACGTCTGCTGGAACAGAACACATGTAACTATTCTGCCAGAGCACCAGAGCAGCGTGCCTACGTAGTTTTTAACCTCATTTCATGCTCCAGCACAGTTGCTGCCATCCTCAATTTCTCCTGGTACGTTAAACATCCAAGGTTCAGGAACACAAATGGCTGTGCCTAATGAATCATCCCCGTAGCCTTGTGCACGCAGATAGTGTCATTGTCTTTAGTTGTATGTTCACAGTGTGCTTCTTGACTCATTCAGTGTACTGGTGGTTTCTGAAACTTCTACCACAAAGCATGTCATACCATGTGATAGAAGTTAGTGTACCTCTGTTTGATAGCAGGGCAATTATGGCAATTTTAAAGCATCAAGACAAGACCTTAGTGATCAGGTTTGCAAACAACAAATTTAGCAGGAGTGTTGATCTGCTCAAGGGTAGGAAGGCACTACAGAGAGATCTGGATAGGTTCAATCCATGTGCTGAGGTCAACACAATGAGGATTAACAGGATCAAGTGCTGGGTCACAGCATCCCCAAGCAAGACTACAGGCTTGGGGCAGAGTGACTGGAAAGCAGCCTGAAGGAAAAGGATTTGGGGGTGCTGGTGGACAGCTGAACAGGAGCCAGCAGTGTGCCCAGGTGGCCAAGAAGGCAAACAGCCTTCTTCTGGATCAGAACCAGTGTGTCCAGCAGCAGTAGGGAAGTGATGGTGGCCCTGCACTCAGTCTTGGTGAAGCCACAGCTTGAATGTGAGTTCAGTTCTGGATGCCACAAGATAGGAAAGGCATTGAGGGGCTGGAGGGTGTACAGAGGAGAGCAATGAGGCTGATGAAGGGTTTGGAGGGCATCATATGAGGAGTAACCAAGGGAGCTGGGGTTGCTCAGTCTGGAGAAGAGAAGGATGAGAGGAGATCTTATTGCCCTCTGCAACTACCTGAAAGGAGATTGGAATGAGGCTGGTGTTGGTCTTTTCTCCCATGTAACCAGTGGTAGGATGAGAGGAAATGAGTTTGAATTGTGCCAGGGAAGCTTTAGACTGGACATTAGGAAAAACTTTTTTTATAGGCTGGATGTTAGGAGGAAGTTCTTCACAGAGAGAGTGATTTGGCATTGGAATGGGCTGCCCAGGGAGGTGGTGGAGTCACTGTCCCTGGAAGTGTTCAAGAGAAGACTGGATGGGGCACTTAGTGCCATGGTCTAGTTGACTGGATAGGGCTGGGTGCTAGGTTGGAGTGGATGATCTTGGAGGTCTCTTCCAACCTGGTTGATTCTGTTCTATTCTATTCTGTGATGGTTTGGGTGTCCCCCGCCCCCCACACTTTAGAAATCACCCAGACTAGACTCAGTCGGCTCTGGAAATTTGAATGAAGCTTATATTTACAGNAATCTTTGTTTTGCCTTTCTTCTTTACACATCCCAGCAAGACTGTGAGGGAAGTAGACACCATTGTTTTCATTTCTCAGCCTATGATCTAGTTCTTCTCACCAAAACATGCTAGCTAGGCTCAAACTAGCACATATACTAAGAGAGTGGTGAGGGCTTGGAACAGGCTGCCCAGGAAATTGGTGGAATCACTGTCCCTGGAGGAATTCAAGAAGCTGTAAATGTGGTGCTTCAGGATCTGTTTTAGTGGTCATGGTAGCTGGGTTGCAGTTGCACTCTATGATCTTTTCCAGCCTTAATGATTCTGTGGTTCTGTATTTCTTCTTTTCAAGGTACATTCAAAACAGAGGAATCTTTTCAAATGTGACCGTCCTCAGGTTGTTCAGTTTTTACTTCTTTTGCACTGTGTCTCCTTGAAATTAAGTTAATGAGATATCAAAACAATTGGAGAGATTAACAAAAGCTCCAACCTGTTTCATTTGACTGTGCTATAACTGCAGCAATTTAAATTGTGTGCAGACTGTACTAAAAGTTGAGGAGAAACCTTAGAAATTTAATCATGTTGAAAAGAAGTTTAAGTGGCATTCTCAGCATTAAACACCATACATCTTGGAAAATATGTCTGGATGATCTGCTCAAAATAGTGGACTCTCCTTAGGGTACCATACTGGAGGTACAGTGCCAGGAGCATCTCTCAAGCCTTAAGAAAGGGTAAAATGTAACTAACATTACTAAAGAGCAAAGAAAATGGACGTGAATGGAAACAGAGAAAAATTCTCTACCTAAAGCTGAAGTCACTTCCAAAGGAAACAGAATTTATAAGCTCTGGCTAATTATTGTATCCTTATGGCAGGCAGAAAAAAAAAGTTCCCCTAAAGGACTAAATAGAGGAATGAAAACCTAATGTTACATCCAAATCACAGTATCACAAAGGTTGGAAGAGACCTCATAGATCATCAAGTCCAACCCATTACCACAGAGCTCGAGGCTAGACCATGGCACCAAGTGCCACGTCCAATCCTGCCTTGAACAGCTCCAGGGACAGCGACTCCACCACCTCCCTGGGCAGCCCATTCCAGTAGCCAATGACTCTCTCAGTGAAGAACTTTCTCCTCACCTCAAGCCTAAATTTCCCCTGGCGCAGCTTGAGGCTGTGTCCTCTTGTTCTGGTGTTGGCCGCCTGAGAGAAGAGAGCAACCTCCTCCTGGCTACAACCACCCCTCAGGTAGTTGTAGACAGCAATAAGGTCTCCCCTGAGCCTCCTCTTCTCCAGGCTAAACAATCCCTGGGTCCATGTGGTGTGTAGGACCTGGTTAAAAATGTTTCTGATGCAGGTGGTTGAAGAACCAACCAGGAGAGGTGTGATGTTGGACCTCATATAGACAAAGAAAGAAGGTCTGGTCAAGGACATTAAAGTAGAAGGCAGGTTTGGCTGTAGTGACCATGAAATGACAGAGTTTAGTATTGCTAGGAAAAGAAGCAGGGCAAATATTGTGAGACTCCCACCTTGAATGCTGTGTCCAGTTCTGGTGTCCCTACCATAACATAAGAAGGACACAGAGCTGTTGGTGCAAGTCCAGAGGAGGGACACAAAGATGATGGAACACATCTGCTGTGAGCATAGGGTGAGGGAGCTGCGGGTGTTCAGTCTGGAGAAGGGATGACACTTGTGGGGACAGGCTGGAGAGTTGGGCGAAGGAGAAGTTCTGCAGGGACAAGTGTGGAGTCCTGTACCAGGGGAGGAACAACACCAGGCATCAGTACAGGCTGGGAGTCACCCTGTAAGGACATAGCTCCATGGAGAAAGACCTTTGAGTCCTAGTGGATAGCACATATTATGAGCCAAGTAAAAGCAAGTAATGCCCAGCCCCTCCTGCCGTGTGTGTATGGTCCTTCTCTGAAGGAAGTGCTCAGAGAAGACACAGGGAAGCTGTGTAATTTATTTGCACATGTGCTCACCGTGGAAGAAACTGAGGACATTCCCTGTGCCCAAAGGGAAATACAGGAGGCTGAAACTGAGGAAATTATTAGAGAATTTATGGCATAGATTTATTGACAGGGCTGGACTCACCCATGAGTCATGAGGAACATTAATGTGTACTTCCTCACTTAAAACTGCCTTGCTACTTGAAGACTGGAAGCTGTTAAAGATAGGATGAGTGTTAAAAGTAGTTCAAGTTAAGAGTAATTCAAGGAGATCTGTAAGGCTAACATCTCTACCAGCTGGATTGATAGAGAGTCTATTATATAAGATAATGTTAGTGAACACATGGATAAATGTTTGTGCTGTTGTGAGGAGTCAGCACTGTTGAATCCAAGAGCAATTGTGCCTTCTGGAGTTCTTTAACTAGATGCATATGGATAAGAATAATCTAGATCCAGTAGGTAAAGTCTGTTTGAAATTGTAAAAGGCTTTTAACAAAGGGATCAAAGTAATCATGATGGAAGAGGGGAAGCTATTGGTAAAATAATTGGTAAAGAGGATGCAGAGGACCAGGCAAATATTTGTAAGTAAGGTTCACCAGGTTTCCACATTCACAGAATCACAGAAGCATTCAGGTTGGAAAAGATTCTCAGGACCACGAAGTCCAACCAATATCTCTACTCTACAAGATTCACCCCTAAACCATATCCCCAAGCACCACATCCAAACGACCCTTGAACACATCCAGGGTTGGTGACTCCACCACTTTCCTGGGCAGCCCATTCCAATGCCTGACCACTCTTGCTGGGAAAGAAATGTTACCTAATGTCCAGCCTAAACCTACTTAGTCACTGCTTGAGGCCATTCCCTCTTGTTCTATCACTGTGAGAAGAGACCAGCACCAACCTCTCCACAACTTCCTTTCAGATAACTGTAGACAGCAATGAGCTCTCCCCTCAGCCTCCTCTTTTTCAAAGTAAACAGCCCCAGCTCCTTCAGTCACTCCTCATAAGGTTTATTCTCCAGGCCCTTCACCAGCTTCATTGTCAATCTCTGTATTCACTCCAGCACCTCAGCATCCCTCTTATACTGAGGTGCCCAAAACTGAGCACAATACTTGAGGCGTGCCCTCACCAGAGCAGGGTGCAAGGGGGTAACCACCTCCCTATTCCTGCTGGACACAGCATTTCTGATACAAGCCAGGATGCCGTTGGCTTTCTTTGCCACCTGGCCACAGTGACAAACTACACCAGTATTAGGAGATTTTCTGAGCTGAAAATACTTGGATGCACAGTTTAAAATATACTGCTTATGTTTTTATTCTTCCCTAGGCACCTGTGTGTGAGTTGCAGAGTACAGGGTGAGCATTTTCAAAGTGTGCAGCCAGTCAGCTCATCGCAAACACTGTTGGAAGCCTCGAGGGGCACCTGCTGATGCGACCAGGCATATTTGAACAGCACCAGAGTTGCTGAGATACTGCTGTAGATTGCTATTAGATGAAAGTAAAGCATTTCTCTTCAGAAGGTACATTTTGAAAGCTTGCTGAAGGTAGTGACTTCATGGTCTGCAGCTACAGTCCTTGGGCTAGCGTGAATTCTCCTGGCTCCTAGAGATTTTAGTACTGGCCCTGAGCTCTTGTGCCAAGGACTGGAAGGGTTTGTCTGCTGAACCACTGTTTGTCCCTTTTTTCTGTCTTTTTAGCCTCTTGTTTGTCTGCTGCTAGTCTAATTGCTGCAGAGCAGTTGATCATATCCTCTGTTTATAGTCAGTTGGCCACTAGTTCATCGCTCAGTTGCAGTGCTCGCTGCCCTAGAAATGCAAAACAGGTAGGGCTGCCCAGAGGGAGCAGCTAATAAAGAAAATGTTGAGATCATCTTTTGCATATTTTAGAGTTATGTAGATGAATTTTGCCTCATTTAAAATATTGTAGATTCAGCACATATTCCTATGGGCTCTGAAAAACTGATTTTGTTATCAAGCTTTCAGTTGACAGTGCTGTTTTATAAGGAGCTGCACTTCAGCTGCAGTCTGTGTGGTGTGATCTCAGAGATGACCATGGGCTATAATTTTTAAAAGGTGCTCATATACTTAAAAAAGAGCCAGTTCTAGTCACAGTTGTTGCCATAGTGCCTGGTAAAGCATCTACTTTATAAAAGTAGTTTCTCTTTCTGTAGTGCAGAGCATCTTTAATAAGAAAACATGTTCAATTCAAACATTAGTGTTTCCTCTCTATCCAGTTGCCTTTAGAAAAAGAACTGTGTGCTCTAAGAGACTAAGGAGAGGATCTAGTTGAATGTCATCTTCACTGACATTTGCAAATTATTAGCATGTGAAGGATGTTAAAGAGAAAACCCAAAAGGCTCAGCAAAAGTGTTCTCAGCCATGAATTCTTGGCTGTAATAATTTGGTTTGGTTTATTTCTGGGTTACAGAGCATGTAAGGCCAACATGAGCAGGCAGGAAAGCATAACATTAGTAGCTGTGTGTTTGCTGCAGTGATCTGCAGAGACCTGAATCTGCGCAGTAGTTGGGTGGAAGACCTACACGTGCAGGAGATAATGCACTGTTCTCTTCCTGCTTGACTGTTGTTCCAGAGACACAGGGAATCCATGTTAATCAAAAAGAAGTCTCCTGAAGCCTATATCTGAGCTTTCTTGTGTAGTTTTTCCCATGAAATCTCAAAAAAAAAGAAAAAAGTGAGGTCTGGTCATGTTGCTTCTCAGGGGCTCACTGTGGCATGCAGTTCAGTGAAATTAATTGCTAAAGATGCCAGACTTAGTTCTGTGTTGGGCTTGTGTGGGGTTTTTTGTTTGGTTGATTTAAGTTTTTTTTTCCTAGATTATTTCATGGATTCCTTATTTTCTCATCCTAGAATTGTAGAATGGTTTGAGTTGAAAGTGACATCCAAAGTTCATCTAGTCCAACTCCTGCACTCAGCAGGGTCATGCTTCTCTAGAGCAGCTTGCTCAGAGGCTTGTCCAGCCTGACCTTGAATATCTCCAGGAATGAAGCCTCAACCACCTCCCCGGGCAACCTGTTCCTATGTTGCACTACCCCAGACTTCCAGCTGTAGGAGCTATGAAGCATTCAGAAGATTTAGAAGTACTAGGCAGCAATTTCATTTTGACATTGCAAGTAGTTTACAGCTATGCTAGTCTGGCCCTCCTTCTGTATCGCTGTGACTTCAGCAGCCACAGTCTTCAAAGACTCCAAACAGGATGAAGAGCTCATCTTTTGAAAGCTAAGATTCAAGCTGTCAGATAACAGAAAGGATTGATGGTTAGCTCTACTGATTTTGGAAAGAGGAGCTATTAAAAGCATGTTCTAATTTGAGTTGGCAGAATAAGGATCATACACAGTCCCAAAATACCAGTGAGCACTGATTTTAATGTTTCATTGCTTTGGTGGAGAGGATAGCTGTGTGTTCCATTGAAAAACAGAGTCAGCCTTCCCTTGGCACTATATATAGTATTCCCAGGGTGCTAGTGTCAGAGCAGTAATGGGTGGAGGCTTAAAAAAACTGTAATTAAAACTGAGTTCAGTCATAAATGGAATCTACCTTTTCATGGGGATTAGAGCCTATCTCCACGATCTCCTTCTGAGTGCTTCAAATTTAGTTTGAAGGTCATGTGCTAAGGGTAATGTGTCATTAAGAAATAGGCTGATGGAGAAAGATGAAGTCTACAGTCACTGCAGAGTGAGTGTGCTGCCTCGCTTTTGGATCTTTGAGGCTGATGATGGAAATAGCCAGAGGAGTGGCTGGAATCCCTGACCTGGAAAAATCCATTGAAAAGGTGTCTGAAAGTGAGAATGAGGCTAATTTGTCTTTAATCTTTGGGACCAGAGATGAGAGGAAGCTTAGGCTCTCTGAAGCCCCTGCCCCTAAGCAAGATCCTCATCATTATGGTCTCAGCAGTCTCAGCACACTGCACACTGTGCCAGTGGGATGATATGAAGTGAGTTTGGGAGTCAGTCCTACTCCAAGAGGAGCGAGCATCTCTGCTGAGAGATTCACAGTATTTGGATGCATGAAGGCAGCCAGGCAGTAAGGGAGGAGGGAAGAGGGAAAGGAAAAGATGGGAATGGCATCATCGCATCCACACCATGAGCTGTCAGCTGAGTGACCATGGCACATGTAAAGGGACCTGTAGTGAGATCCAGGGAGAGTCTCTCGTGCTGAAGTTGTTTGAAATTAGATGAGTCAGGGCACTAGGGAACTGTCCCAGGAATAAAACCCTCCTGCATTGGTGATGAATGTTCAGCATCTGTAATTTTAGGGGTTTAATGCTCAGCCTTTTATACTGATCACATTTAATCATACCTTTTCTAAATGCTCTGAAGATCATTGTGGGGCTGATTTTTTTTTTTTCCTGATGTTCTGAGCATGCTTCCAGTGAGATCAGATTTGGTTTTGACTTTCTTTGGATTATAGTTGAATCTTAAGTGTCTGTCCTTAGGCTAAGTAAACAGTGGCTTGTGCAATTAGGGAAGCTGGGTTAAAACAAGAAACGGGGTTCAATTTATAGTGCTGGTTTCTGACTGCTTGTGTGGGTAAGTAGAATAGTCTACCTCGTACCTAATGCATGCTGAGAGTGGCTGTTTGGAGAGTGAGCACATGGAAACTAGTGTGCTACTGAGACATAATCTGTGTCTCAGATGGGCTGCACAAGCCCTGAAGGGGCAGATAATTAGGAAGTTCATGGCATGAATGAGAACACAAAGCATTTAGGAGGCACCCCTGTTTGAAAGCATTAAAGTACTCTGAGAAAGGAATGAGGTAAAACTCTTCTGTCACAGCAGCAGAGGTTCACATGTGTGGTTGCAAGCTGGCTCGTTGTGACCCCAGCTGCAAGCATACTCCAGCAGCTGCAGCAAGCTGCTAAATAATTTTTGACTGTTGCTGACATCAAATTACTAATTCTTTATATGCCTTCTGCTCAGTTTCCTTGAGTTCCATTTGTTTGAATTTTCAAATAACACACTATTTCTTTGCCATCTGAGCTCCTCCACTCTACTCAGTTGTTTTTAATTCGCTGGTAAGCCATCTTGCAATTAATGCAGAGTGCTCAACTTGTGACTTTGCAGATGCCAGCACAGTAAGTGACAGAGATATCATCCCAGCATGAGATAGTGACTCTCTGGGGAGATAAAAAAGAAGCCAAGATGCAAGAAAATACTGCCACCATTATCTGCAAGTGGTTTAGCTCAATGTCACTGCAGCAAATTCGTTGTGGTTGCTGAAAGGCATCTTCAGTACCAGACAGCAATCCTGTCTCTGAGTATCTACTAAATAACATCAATAGGAACATTAAAAACAAAACCCAAAACACTTAATGCTTTTGTGGCTTTGCTTGTACTGTGACGTGACAATGTACTGTGGCAGCTTTCTCTTGGATGCATCTCTGTGGAAAGATAAAGCAGAGTATTTGAGGGAATTCTACAGCTAGTACGAGGGAAGTTATTTCCCTGCTATCTGTGCCTACTTGTGCCTGTTCAAAGTTGTGGGGTTTTAGGTCGATCTGTCACATCAGCCTGACAGCAAAAATGTGTTGCTGAGGATTTTATTTGCCTGCTGTCCAGTAATGAGAGCAGCAGAAGTGCCCAGGCGGAAGGTGCAGTGTTCTGCTTTCACCAGCCTTCACAGCCATCAGCACCTCTTCTGGGTTGCTGTCAAACTGCTGGGACTCGTTGCTGCAAATTACTGAGCAACTCATTTACTCTTCAGGTGCTGCTCAGGGCTCAGGAGATTCCAGAGCCAGTTTTATTGAAACGCTGACAACCTGCCGTGCACTTCTATGAGCTTGACTGCAGAAGGTCAGAAGACAATGCTGAAATTAGTCCACTTAATCCACTAAGAGAGGCAGGATTCAAGACATCACATGAATGCATTTGAGGCTAATTTTACTGTGTCTCCTGAGGCAGAGGTGATACTCTGAAATCAAATGCCATCAGCACCTTGTTCTCTCCACATTTTACACAAACCCGTTTATAAATATTGTGCATTTATAAACAGGAGATATTTATTCTTTTCTCCCACCTCCAATTATTTGTAGAACCGGCATCTTTGTTCGGTGTTAGAAGCTACCATATGCATTAGAATCATAGAATCACAGAATGGTTTAGGTTGGAAGGGACCTCAAGGATCATCCAGCTCCAAACCCCTGCCATAGGCAGGGACACCTCCCACTAGAGCAGGTTGTCCAGGGCCTCATCCAGCCTGGCCTTAAATGCCTCCAGGGAGGAAGCATCCACAACCTCCCTGGGCAACCCATTCCAGTGTCTCACCACCCTCACTGTAAAGAACTTCCTCCTAACATCCAGTCTAAATCTCCCCTCTGCCAGTTTAAACCCATTCCCCCTCGTCCTGACATTACTAGACCTTGTCAATAGTCCCTCCCCAGCCTTCCTGTAGGCTCCCTTCAGATACTGGAAAGCCACTCTAAGGTCTCCTCGAAGCCTTCTCTTCTCCAGGCTGCAGAGCCCCAACTCTCTCAGCCTGTCCTCATAGCAGAGGTGCTGCAGCCCTTTGATCATCTTCGTGGCTCTGCTCCAGCCCTTTGATCATCATTGTATCTGCACAACTGACTGACAGTGGAGACTGTTACAATAGAATCATAGAATCAAGCAGGTTGGAAGTGACCTTCAAGCTCATCCAGTCCAACCTATCACCCAGCTCTATCCAATCAGCTAGACCATGGCACTAAGCTGAGAGTTGAGCTGGGGAGATAATGTTGCCTGAGATGCATATCTGCAACTCAGCAATGATTTGCTGAATCATTCAGTGCATTTCTTTTGAAGCCAGAGGAGTGGGGAGGTGCCGGTGGAGCACCTGGGATAAAATGACTCTTTGTTCACCAGTGTGGTTAGGTGGTCATTCTCCGCTTTATTTCCGTGATACAGTGACTGATCTGCTTTCTTAGAAGAGGCCTGCACAACTAACTTAGTTCAGGGTTGGTTACATATGGATAGCTCCAGTTGGTCCAGGGTTACAAGCATGGCATGGATAGGTGATTTAACCATAACATTCTGAGGGTCAGCCTCTGGGGCTGGCTAACTCTGCCCACATGCAGCTGGCACTCCACCCCCTGCAGTTGCATGTGGGGGGTGCTACCCAGCGCCTGGTATCTTAGGTCCCAGAATGG
This sequence comes from Tricholaema leucomelas, assembly GCA_013400475.1. Classification (NCBI taxonomy): domain Eukaryota; kingdom Metazoa; phylum Chordata; class Aves; order Piciformes; family Lybiidae; genus Tricholaema lacrymosa; species Tricholaema leucomelas. Next base: position 13,623 of record WAAF01013259.1, read on the forward strand.
ACTCAAGGACACTTCCCAGCATGAGTTGCTCATGTTTATCATTTCATGCCCTGTTAGTAAAAAATCTCTCTACAGGGAGGTGCCACGCAGCATCTGGGCTGCAGCCCTGAGAGTACCAAATGTTCAAAGCATGTCAGAGGTGAGCACTAATTAGGAACCAGCAGTTCCTCATTTAAAAAAAGGCTGGCCAAGATTGAGAATGGGGAAAGAAAGAATGGGTGACAGAACACTGGAACAGGCTGCCCAGAGAGGCTGTGGAATCTCCTTCTCTGGAGGCATTCCAGAACTGCCTGGATGCGTTCCCGTGTGACTGCTAGGTGATCTTGCTCTGGCAAGATTGGATGGTTGATCTTTCAACCGGTGGTTGAAACTGGTTGGACTGGATGATCTTTTATCCCTAACAGGGTCTGGATGACCCTTCCAACTCCTAACATTCTGTGATTCTGTGAAAGGTGTTTGCACTCATCTAGATGTGAAGATTGCACTAGGCTGGTGGTGTCCATGCCAGGATAAGCAGGAAAAAAAACATACTGTCTCAAGCTGCACCAGGGCAGGTTTAGGCTGGATGTTTGGGAGAAGTTCTTCACAAAAAGAGTGATTGACCATTGGAATGGGCTGTTTGGGGAGGTGGTGGAGTCACTCCAGTCCTTGGAGGTGTTTAAAAGGAGGCTGGATGAGGCACTTAGTGCCATGGTTTAGTTAATGAGAAGGGTTAGGTGATAGGTTGGAGTCGATGATCTCAGAGGTCTTTCCCAACCTGCTTAATTCTGTGATTGTCACGCTCACACATGCACTGCAAAGCTGCAGAGGAATAGCCCCCGTGTTCTCTGTCCCGCGTGGAATGGTCTCTTCTCTCTCTGCTGGAACAAAGGCATTATAGTACTGTCAAGGACTCCACTGGAATGGGGTTGCCTGCAGTACTGCCTATTCAGTTTGGGAGTCTAATTTGATCTTCCAATACCGTTTCTAGAAACTTGCTGACATAAGGCATTTCCCCCCAGATTTTTCAGTCCTAAGCAGCCTGGGAAATGTGAGAAAGCAGGAGAGGGCTCTTATTTTTACAAAGAGGGAACAGCAAATTTCATTTGCCTCTAATATCTCCTGTCACGAGGAGCACAAGGTGAGCAGCAGCTTTTTGGCCATTATAGGCCAGAAGAGCAGACATAATCATCATGTTTTGTATTTCTACACGGGCTTCTGGCCACCTGTATAATGTCCATCTGCGGAGCTGGGCACGATGCCTACCGACACGGAGATCCAGATCGTCTGAATGAGGTTTCCAGGAGGTGTTGATGTTCCTGAAGGACAGTTTGCATGATGAATGCTGTCCTGGCCAGGAGAGGGAGGACAGGCTCTTCTCACTTGCTCCCTGTGATAGGACAAGGAGCAATGTGTGTAAATTGCAGCAAAAGAGGTTCCGCCTCAACACAAGGGGGAACTTCTTTACTGTAAGGGTCACAGAGCACTGGAATAGGCTTCCCAGAGAGGTCGTGGAGTCTCCTTCTCTGGAGAGGCCTGTCTGGATGTGTTCCTCTGTGATCTGTGTTAGAGAGGATTGTCCTGCTCCAGCAGAGGGGTTGGACTCGATGATCTCCTTGGGTCCCTTCCAACCCCTGACATCCTGTGATCCTGTCTGTGTGGAGTCCTTCTCATGGCAGTGCTGTTCCCTTCTCATTACTTTAAGGCAACTGGGGAGATTTATCTAGAAGAGATGAAAACACAGCGTGGCAATGAGAGCAAGTGGATGTTCAGAGACAGTCCCTGGCCCTCTGTGACTGTATCTGAACAATTTTAATGGGTTTCTCTTAGAGCAGTGTGGTGTTTTTCTGTGAATGGCAGATTTGATGAAAAATGCAGGTTTAGAAGAGCTGCATCTATTTGCCAGCTGAACTGAAATTGGTTAATCATTCATGTTTAGCCCTAAATGGGAAAGGATGTGGTGAAACTGTCTTCCAGGACAGAAGACCTGTCTCTGCCTTCCCCTCAGCATTCAGCTGGAATACTGTGTCCAGTTCCGGGCCTCTCGGTTCAAGAAGGACCTCAAGGAATTGCTTGAAAGAGTCCACCACAGAACCACAAAGGTGTTGGAAGAAGTGGAACATGTGCCTGCTGAGGACAGGCTGAAGGAGCTGGGGCCTCAGTCACGTTCCTCAAGATCATAGAATCATAGAATGGTTTAGGTTGGAAGGGACCTCAAGGATCATCCAGCTCCAACCCCCCGCCATAGGCAGGGACACCTCCCACTAGAGCAGGTTGCTCAAGGCCTCATCCAGCCTGGCCTTAAAAGCCTCCAGGGAGGAAGCATCCACAACCTCCCTGGGCAACCTGTGCCAGTGTCTCACCACCCTCACTGTGAAGAACTTCCTCCTAACATCCAGTCTAAATCTCCCCTCTGCCAGTTTAAACCCATTCCCCCTTGTCCTAACATTACTAGACCTTGTCAATAGTCCCTCCCCAGCCTTCCTGTAGGCTCCCTTCAGATACTGGAAAGCCACTCTAAGGTCTCCTCGAAGCCTTCTCTTCTCCAGGCTGCAGAGCCCCAACTCTCTCAGCCTGTCCTCATAGCAGAGCTGCTGCAGCCCTCTGATCGTCTTCGTGGCTCTCCTCTGGACTGGCTCCAGCAGTTCCATGTCCTTCTTGTGTTGGGGGCTCCAGAACTGCACACAGTAGATGTGCAGGGCAGTGTCAGGAGGACAGAGCCAGGCTCTGTTCAGGGATATCCAAGGGGGCAATGGGTGCAAGCTGGAGCAGAGGAGGTTCTGCAGGAACATAAGGAGAAAATTTTTGACTGTGAGGGTGCCAGAGACCTGGAGCAAGCTGCCCAGAGATGTTGCAGAGTCTCCTCTGGAGACATTCCAAACCCACCTGCATGTGTTCCTGTGTGACCTGCTCTGCATGATCCTGGCCTGGTGGGAGGATTGGACTGGATGATCTTTGGAGATCTCTTCCAGCCCCTAACATTCTGTGATTCTGTGCTTTTTGTTTCAGTTGTCTGTAACAAAGTATGCCCCTTGAGATTTCTCCCATTTTCAGAAGGAGAAATATCTACTCTGGTAGCATAACCTCTGTGGCTATGCAGGTATAACAAAACCAATTCTCACAAGTTTTGTAAATCTACAGTTCCCATTTAAATGTCTCTCGGCATTGCTGATTCAGCATCTCACTTGAATTTTTGTTGTTGCTGTTGTTGTATGCCTTTAAGAAAGGACCACACAGACTTTATAACATCTTTTAAAGATCTGTGCCTGAGAATCCGAGTTGTGTTTTGGACAGAAAAAAAAATGTCACTAAAAAAATTTGATTTTCAGGAAAACTGTCAGTGTTCATCCAGGGATTTCTGAAAAGATGAGATCAGAAACATTTTGAGCTTTGGAGTCAGCAAGGTACCAGACAGTTTTCAACTGTCTATTCAGATTTATATTTTCACAAGAGAGGCAGGCAGTACCAGGCAGGCAGAATCACAGAATGTTAGGAGTTGGAAAGGACCTCCAGAGATCATCAAGTCCAACCTCCTGCTAGAGCAGCAGGGCAGGTCACACAGGAATACATCCAGGTGGGTTTGGAATGTCTCCAGAGAAGGAGACTCCACAACCTCTCTGGGCAGCCTGTTCCAGTGCTCTGTCACCCTCACGGTGGAAAGTGTCTGCTTGTGTTGAGGTGGAACCTATTGTGCTCTAGCTTGTACCCACTGTTCCTTGTCCTGTCACTGGGCACCACAGTGTCTGGACTCTCTCTGTCTCCAAGAAAGGTGTGCAGGTGATGGTAAATGCAGGTATGAAGAGAAACCTCTGGCTGGGTTTTGGAATGCCTGGGAGAAGCCATGTGTGACCAACATTGTTGATGGTTGTTTTACAGGTTCCAGAATCTGCTGTGGTCTCGAAAAGCATTTGTGGAGAGCGTGAAGGTGTATAACCACAGCTACATCTACATGCCAGCCTTCTCGATGAAGACAGGGACGGGACCCTCCCTACGTGTCTATTACACCCTGAAGGACTTTGGTGCCAAGCAGGCTGTCCTTTTTGCCAACCCCAATTTCCTACGTGACATTGGCAAGTTCTGGAAGAGCAAAGGTATCCATGCCAAACGGCTCTCCACGGGACTTTTCCTGGTCAGTGCCGCCCTGGGTCTGTGCGAAGAAGTAACAATTTACGGCTTCTGGCCGTTCTCAGTGGACCTGCATGGAAAGTTTATTAGCCATCATTACTATGACAATGTCTTGCCTGATTCTGGATTCCATGCTATGCCAGAGGAATTTCTGCAGCTCTGGTTTCTTCACAAAAGTGGTGTACTGAGAATGCAGCTAGAACCATGTGAGGACCCTTTAATCCGGTCTTCTGCCTGAGGACTGTAGGAGGCAGCTTGGGAGATCCAATCGTTTTTAATCTCCAGACTCTCCGACAGAGAGTTCTGTTTACTGATGATTCTTTTTAAAGGGAAAATAATTGTGGATCTGCATGGACCATAAAAATGCTACCTGAAGGCCAAATGGAATACGTCCTTAATGTATAGTGCTTTGTGGAACTGGGGTGGGGGAAGTGAATCTCTCCATCGAGTCCTTGCGGCAGCGTTGTGAACATAACGTTGGAAGCAGCACAGCTGAACTTTCCAGGGGACATTTCTACATGACCAATGTACAAAGGGCATTAAGGCTCGGAGAGACACAGGGCCACCCACGAGCTTTTTGCTGACAGTGCCAAATATGACTGTCTGTTCGAAAATCCATTTCATTCCAGACTGGCACCTTCTACTTTTCCTTTTTCTTCCCTCTGTTTGGTGTGTGTGTGTGGAGAGCTTTTGTGTGTTGTTGACTTTCTTTGTTTCTTTCCTTTTTCTTTTTTTTTTCTCCACTTTTTTGGTTTATTTGTGTTTTTTTTTCTTTCTCTAATGGAAGAAAGGGTGTAAAAGGCCCAGGAGCTGAGTACCATCAGCTCCTCTGAAGACTCTTGGGAAAGTGAAGGGTGCTAAGAATCTGGTTAGAAGAATGTCCTAGGAATGCCATGCTGCTGAGCATGAATGGACCTACCTGTTGTAAGTTTTATCAAGCTAGGTTAGATAATTACACTTAGAGATGTATTAATGCTGTACTGTGGGCAAGAGCTGGTTAAGAGAAATTAAAGGGAAAATAAAATATGTGTTAGAAAAACCAACAGTGAAGAGCAGCCTGGATTCAGTTGAACTGCTACAAGATTTCCGGAGCAACTTTTGTAGCAGAGAGGGTTCCTGACGTTTTTTGCAGTCCAGCCTTACGGATTAATTCTGTATTCATTTGGACTCCAGATGTTCATTGACTGTCCAGGGAATTTGAGGTGTTCATTGGAATGCAGAATGAAGTTCTTCATTTGCTTATAGCAGAAAAAGTGCAGAAATGAATGTAAGCATCGCTCAAAACGAGTGGAAGCATTGAAGATCCTTTGCGTGACGAGCTCTTCTGCTTGGATTGTAACGTTAGCCTTAAAGACTTGTGCTTTTCTTGCAAGATTGTCTGGTTAAAGATAGTCTGGAAAATAAAACAGCCTTTGGGAGCACTGAAAAGCTGCATAGCCAGCAAGAAAAAGGAAAAGGCCAAGACAGCAGGGCCCCTTACATAAGGCAGTCTGGCAGTGGGTGAATTGTCAGCGTGCACATTGCCCGCGTGCAGTGCTGGCCGGTGCAGCGCCTGGAGGGCTGTTTTATTTTGGGTTATTACTTGGGGAGCAGATGGTCTTAACACCATGTAAATGAGAAATCTTTGTTTGTTTGCTTTAGTTTAGCACTGTAGGACAAGAAGAGAAAATACCAGCCCAGTCCACAGTGCAATTTCAGCTGCAAGATGTTTATCAGAGTTAACTTTCAGAAATCCTGAGCAGTGTTCTTTCTCTTCCTTAACCTTCCGTCATGAGTAGCTGGAATTCTAGTCAGAATGTTGAAGCAAGAAAACTGTTGTCAGGTTTCCACAACAATTTCCTGTGCTACCCATTTTAGCTCCAAAGTGTTAGTGTTTCGGGGGTATGTGTCCTATCCTAATGTTGACAGTGTCTCTCTTTGTAGATTACCAGCTACAAGTTATATAGATATAATTAAACAACAAAAAAAGAAAAGGCAAAATCCGTGGCTCTTCTTGAAATAATTCAACCATCTGTGTAGGATACTGGTTAAAAAACACCAACCACTGTGTTTTGCTTTTGAAACATATGCTTTTATAATAAAATCTTCTTTCTAAATATGGATAATGCAGGCATAAAGTGGGCACTGTTCCAGGAGGTTGCAAGGCAGTGCTTAACCTGTAACGTGGAGATTTGTGTTAAACAGCCTTGTGGAGATCGTTCCGATGAAATCTGAATGTGCTTCTGTAACCCAGGTTGTCTCATCCATGTTTTGTGTTAAAAGTACAGCCAAAATCACTTTGTAATCTGTTCCCTTTCCTTATGTCTATCTGTGATGTGAGGACTGAGTGAGAGAGGATTTGAAAGTTAGGTATTTTTTCTTTGCTGCTTCTTATGGTGAAATTTCCCTGAGCTGCCTTTCTTGGAGGAGAAGCAGTGCCTGTGCGGTCTTAATTGTACACATTGAGTTTTCCACTTTGTAGTGGTTTGAAGTTTGCTTTATCTGTGAGAACAACAGTCAAAATATGGTGTGCCGCGATGGCGTTTCAGAGGGATTTCCCTGGGCATGGGGAACAAGCAGAGTTGGAGGGAACTGCCTCAGACTAAGTCATTTTTTTGGTGTGTTTTTACCAGTACTTAGGAATTTAGTTCTGAACCTCTCAGACAGTTTGGTGATCTTTTTACCCATGTCTTGGGAAAATAATCAGATTAAAAGAACAAGATAAAAACATATATCTTGGTAGGAATACTCTGTGTAGTGTTCCATAATGTCTGACTTGTTTGTGTTCAGCGGTGCCCTGGGTGTCTGGAGATGTTGGATACCCCAGCTCTGTAGGGTTGAGGCAGACTGAACCTGTAGCCTGTGGTCTTTGTGAGTTTCTTCTGATGTCTCCAGTCCTGATGTTTGCAAGGAAAATAGCTTCCAAAAATTTCTGGCAGTAGGAGAGACCCAGGCTGTGTGTGATTTGTAACTGATGTTGGAGAAACTGATTGTTCTGTCTCTATTCACACGTGTACAGCGAAGGTAACTGCATCTTACAAAGGTGACCATGTCTGATGTGGAAGTTAAAGATTCACAGATAAATAATTTTCTGTAATTCCAGAAAACTCATCTGAGGAAAGAGGAGAAACAAAATCAAATGCCCCTTCTGAGTGAGCAAAATGTGGTTGAGCTGTCTGACTCGTCAGTCCATGCAAACACTGGCCAGCAGTCGGCTTTTTGCTGAACCAGGGGACACAGGGGAGTGCACCACTGCACCTCTGTGCTTGCAGACAACACAGCTGTTCTGTGGCAACAGCAGTCACCAAAAGAAAAAAGCAGCTGGGAAGGTGGAAGTAGCTGCTGCCTGACAGAAGTGTTGGAGTAAATAAGTTTCATCCACGCAGCTGCTGTTTGGCATGCTTTGTCTGAATCTCTAGGAGGAAAGATGGTCCATATATGGCATCACCACTGTGAAATATGGCATCAGGACAGGGACTGAGGTTGTGTCCTACTTCAGGAGGGAGGTCACACCATGGGATATGACCATGATTCTCTTTAAAGACAGGTACAGGCCCTCAACACAGGAAGGACATGGAACTGATGGAGTGGGTCCAGAGGAGAGCCACAAAAATGATCAGGGGATTGGAACGTCTCTGTTATGAGAACAGGCTCAGGAGCTGGAGTTGTTCAGCCTGGAGAAGAGAAGGCTTCAGGCAGACCTAATAGAAGCCTTACAGCTCCAGAAGGGGGCTACAAGAAGGCTGCAGAGGGACTGTTTGCAAAGGCCTGCAGGGACAGGATGAGGGACAATGGTTTGAAATGAGAGAACAGCAGATTTAGTTTTGGATGTTAGGAACAAGTTCTGCATCATGAGGGTGATGAAGAACTGCAACAGGTTGCCCAGAGAAGTAATTTGCACCTAAACTATGTAAAACTTCTCCTTCCTGTTGCATTATGGAGCCTTTGGAGCTCCTTGTAAAACAAACAGAAGCCAGAAAACTAAAATCATGGAGAAGGGGGGGAGGGTTATGTGCTTATGAAAATAAAAGCGATTACAATTTTGTTCCAGACCTTGCTATAATATTAATGACTCTTGATCATGAATCTTGCATTTTTTGTATTTCTGCTGAAATTAAGGTGTCAAATTTGGAGTGAAACAGCTACAAATGTCGAAGGTCCAGGCCTCTGTTACAGCTTAGCTATTGTAGAATATAGAAATATTGGGCACTTTGTCAATTTGACTGCCTTCACCTTTTTGTTAGCTTCCTCAGTTTGGTGTCATGGCACTCTCTGCTGAATTTGCACCTCGCATCTGGAGTATTGTGCCAAGTTCTGGGCCCCTCACTTCAAGAAGGGTCTCAGAGAACTGCTTGAGAGAGTCCAGCAAAGAGATGCTAAGGCAGTGCTGAAGAAAGTCTGAGGGATCTGGGGCTCTTTAGCTTGGAGCAGAGGAGCCTGAGGGGTGACCTCATTTAAACTAAATGCCATGTAAACCCCTTCCTCTATACATCTGCATGAAAACTGGTTTAATATCTGCCTTCCCCTTTAATTAATAAAACATGAGTGAGGAAACATTTGGTCTAGAAGCGAGGATGATGAAGGAGGTGAATGCTGTCTCCCCATTTGCTGCCTGCTTTGCTTTTTTCCTTCAGCTCAATGGATGAGTAAGTGGTGTAACAAATGGGAGTGTAGCAGTTCTTGGTAAAGGTCCCCAATTCCAAGCAGCTGTGGTACGTTTTGACCTGGTAATGACCATGAAAAATGGACTACCTGTGACTTGCTGATGGGTTTTTGCAGGGTGGCAGCAAAGAGAAATGCTGTTAGAGGGTGATGCTCTGGTTAAACAGAAAGAAAAATACAATGGAATGAAGAAGGATGATGCCATATTCCCAAAGCCCATAAAATGGACTGACATAGCTATCATCCTGAGTCACCATCTTCTTCATTAAACGATGTGGTGGGATTTCCCTTAGCTGTTACTTCCTCGTGTACAAAACTCATCAGACCTTGTCCAGAAATGCCTTTTCCCTAGCTCCATGGCTGTCTAGGGGCTGTGACTGTTCTGTTGTGTTCAGACCTCCCTAGTGGGACCTGCTCCTAATGTCACATGATTCCACCAGATCTCCCTCTGGGATCATCTGGACTTGTATTTGTGCTCTGAGAAGCATTTCTAACAGATCTCCCTGCGTTTGCTGCTGACCATCCTTCTTGGGGTTAGGAGTATGAGGAAGAAAACATCATCCTTAAGGTACCTAATATAGATTGCCATTGTGAGCCATCCTTGACAAATCCAACAAGAGTTGTCTCCAAATCAAAACCAGGACTTCAGTGGTGAACAGAAAGATGGAAGAAGACTCAGTTTTCCAAAGTGACTTTTGTATAAGAGCTTCTCTTTCTTTGCATTCCCAGATTTTGTCACTACAAGTCTGTCAGATGTTTTGGCACAAAACAATTAGTCCAAGACTTACTGTCCAGTTGATTGAATATTAGCAAGTTAATTTTCCTAAGTGTGACACAACAACCCCATGGTTAGGTACAGACCTTACCACGGTGGCCAGCACAGGACAGGGAGGTGATCACCCACCCTGTGTGCAGCGCTGGTGAGGCTGCACCTGAAGTGCTGTGTTCAGGGGCTGGAGTGTGTCCAGAGAAGGGCAATGAGGCTGGTGAAGGGCCTAGAGGACATGGCCTACAAGGAGCATCTGAGGGAGCTGGGCTTGTTCAGTCTGGAGAAGAGGAGGCTGAGGGGAGACCCAGTTGCTCTCTACAGCTCCCTGAAGGAAGGTTGGAGTGAGGAGGGAGCAGCCTCCTCTTCTTGGTGGAAAACAACAGGAATAGAGGAAATGGTTTCAAGGTACACCCGATTCAGGCTGGATGTTAGGAGATATTTCTTCATGGTCAGAGTTCTCAAACACTGGAATGGTCTGCCCAGGGCAGTGCTGGAGTCACTATCCCTGGAGGTGTTTAATCAGCCTGTGGACCTGGCGCTTAGGGAGATGGTTTAGTGTTGATCCATCAGTGCTGTCAGTGCTGAGTCGAGAGATTGGATCTTTGAGGTCTCTTCCAACTGGATGTATTCTGTGATGCCGTAATACCCAACAGTAGCCTTAGCCTATTCTCTCTGGCTGCTGTTTGACAACAGTGAGAACTTAAAACAGCTACTTATTTCTCCCTGGTTATTCAGTTTCTTTAGGTTTTATTGCAGCAGGTTGAGTCCCAGTGTAGTCAGCTGTAAGATGTTAATTGAGAATGGTTCGTTTACTCATTCATAGAGTGGTTTAGGTTGAAAGGGACCTTAAAGACCATCCAGTTCCATCCGCCCTGCCAGGGGCAGGGACACCTTCCACTTAGCCTAGGTTGCTCAAGACCTCATCCAACCTGTCCTTGAGCACCTCCAGGGAGAGGGTATCCATGACCTTGCTGGGCTACCTGTTCCAGTGTCTCACCACCCTCACTGTAAAGCATAGGTTGCATGGGTTCTGTCTTATGACAGGAGAGCCAGGCACCTGCAGATGGTGTTTCATCCTTTTCCTGAGCACAGCCTGCATTCAGAGCACAGCCTGCATGGCCATGAAACAGCCTGGCTGTGTCTGTAAGGCTGAGCTGTGGAGGGCAGAGCATGGTGTTGAGCATTTTCCCTAGTGGTATATAGTTTGCTTGTGAACACTGTGGCTTTGTCAGGTGCCTAACCGACACTCAGACATTGCACAGGGCACAGGGTGCAGCTCAGTCACCTGCTTCCACTTGTCCATGTGGATGATGCCAGACCAGTCTGAAGACTTTGGCTGCCTGTTGAGTTCGGCCAACCTTGTGCTGCTTGTGCTCAGGTCCTCACCCCTGTGTAGTCATTAAGCACGCTGAGGGCAGTAGGATGTGAAAGGTAAGGCTGTTGACCACTGCTGGGAAGTGGCTCCATTTGGATCTGCTGTGGACACAGTCCAATGATTGCTGTTGCAGACCAGCCCCTAGATGATTACCCTTTGCCAGGCTAGCTGTCTGCTTCAGTCAGAAGTGCTGGGCTTACTGGAAATGACGATAGCTCACTCCTTTGCTGTGCCTCTCTTGCTCTTGCCTCTCTATCCCTGGCAAGGCTTACAAGGGCCTGTTAAAACTGCATCTTAATACTCCCTGCTGTTGTGAGCTGCTCAGCTTCCTCTTGAGCTGGATGGTTATCCTGTTTGGGTCCCACTAAGCAAGTGAACATTTAACACTCAGACCACCTGGAATTACTGTTTTATTTTATGTCTTCATCTTCTGAGTTAAACCTTCTTCACCTTCCAAGTTAAACCTTCTTTTCTTTTAGACTAAATTTAATTACTGTGAGTGTAAAGAAAATGAGGCCACAAGTAACTGTCCTCGGAGTATATGAGTAAGTGGTATTCAATAAACTGCTGAAGTACCTTCTGAATAGTTCCTGTTGATTTCTAATTGAATTTTCAATGAATTGTTTTGCTCAAATGGGGCTCATAGAAAAGATGAGTTGCATAATTTTGTGCTTATTAGAAGGGAGCAATTAGAGATGCATAACAGATTTGAAGCTAAGTTCTTACCAAGGAGTTACAGAATCCACATATTCTGTGAGAAGCTTTATTGTTATGTTATTGCCTTGGTAGTAAAGCAAATACTTAAACAGGTGCACAAAGGGAAAGAGATTTGATTAGAACAGTATAATGTGGAGCACTGGGACCTGAGTCCCTGAGATTTAAGTCTCTACTCAGTTGTCTTTAACCAGGATCTCAGTGTGCTGCCTGATTGTGATAGTTTCAACTTCTACTTCTCTGCACAGATCAATTTTTTACAGAAAAAGCTTGAAAACTTTTTTATTTATATATACATATAAAACCCCTGTGTGCACTGAAAAAAAACACCTCTTTTTTCCCCCAGAGTACAAGTTCTCTTTTCAGATACCCACAGCTTTTAGTATGTGGAGCAAAGCTGTCAAAAGCTATCTGGTTTTCAGGAGAATGCTGTTTTGGAGCAGCCTGGCAGAGCTCCTGCAGTTGTGTGAGTTGATAGCTGCCTCTTCAGCTGAGGAGTTTTGGTAGATCGTAGAATCAATTAGGTTGGAAGAGACCTCCAAGATCATCCAGCCCTATCTAGCACCCAGCCCTGTCCAGTCAACCAGACCATGGCACTAAGTGCCTCATCCAGGCTTTGCTTGAACACCCCCAGGGATGGTGACTCCACCACCTCCCTGGGCAGCCCATTCCAATGCCAATCACTCTCTCTGGCAAGAACTTCCTCCTGACATCCAGCCTAGACCTCCCCTGGCACAACTTGAGACTGTGTCCCCTTGTTCTGCTGCTGGTTGCCTGGGAGAAGAGACCAACCCCCACCTGGCTACAGCCTCCCTTCAGGTAGTTGTAGGCAGCAGAGACGTCACTCTTGCTGGCCTGCACTGACAACCAAATTAAGTTATTTTATCCACAGCTCTCCCTGCTTGATGCCTCCTGTATGCTGAGTGGTGGTGGTGTTGCTTAGGTCTGTGAGGGCTCTCCAAGTCTGGAATTTGCTCCTGAAAAGCATACAGTGACCAGTTTTCAAAGACTGAGCTTTGAATGCACAGAAGGAAACAAAATGTTGATTATGAGCCACAAAGATGCTGAAGGCAGTGGAACATCTCCCTGCTGAGGACAGGCTGAGGGAGCTGGGACTCTAGCTTGGAGCAGAGAGGCCTGAGGGGTAACCTCATTTGTGTTTATCAAGATGTGCAGGGCAGTTTCAGGAGGGCAGAGTCAGGCTCTGCTCTGGACTGGAGGATCTTTCAAGGTCCCCTCCAACCTCCTACCATTCTGTAATTATGTGAAAACTGAGATGAACACTGGAATGACTGAAGATAAGTCCTCTATAATTTTGTCACACTGCAAGGTTTGGCCTGTTACAAGATAGTCCTGTGCATATCTGAAAGCCTTTTAGCTGAATGTGAGACCTGCGTACATGAGAAGGTTACTAGAAGGTGAATGCCTGATGCTGCATAGAGCAAGGACTTCCCAAAACCACTGTGTTTCTATCTGTATCAATAGTGAAATCCTCATTAAGCCAACATTAGATTAGGTCAACATTCAGTGCTCTTGAAAATCCTACCCTAGAAACCTTTCCAAGAGTTACTCCACGCACAGGCAGGAAGAGGAAATTCTTTTGTTCATGCTCTTCAGCTTGCACTGAAGATACAGTGAAATGTCCATCAGTACTCTTATTTCTCTTAGAGGTCTCTGTAGAGTGCCTAAATAAGATATAGGCACATAAATTCAGACCAAACAGCTGATAGCCTGAAGTTTATAGGTCTCTCAGGTGGCCAGTGCCAGAACGAGAGGACACAGCCTCAGGCTGCGCCAGGGGCAGTTTAGGCTTGAGGTGAGGAGAAAGTTCTTCACTGAGAGAGTCACTGGACACTGGAATGGGCTGCCCAGGGAGGTGGTGGAGTCGCCGTCCCTGGAGCTGTTCAAGGCAGGATTGGACGTGGCACTTGGTGCCATGGTCTAGCCTTGAGCTCTGTGGTAAAGGGTTGGACTTGATGATCTGTGAGGTCTCTTCCAACCTTGGTGATACTGTGAGACTGTGATACTCACTGGTAGGTAACTTGAGGAATTACTTTAAAATCGTTGAGTGAAAAAATTGCACAGATTTAGCACGTGGGATAAAAAAGTTGGGTTTCTTTTTCTCCTAAGATACATTAGGAGCTGAACAAACTCCATTAGATATAAAGTATTTCCCCTGATTTTGAAGTTATTCTGCTTTTTCTAGCTTTGCATTCAAGTCCATGCTTCTGCAAAGCCTCCAATTTTAGACTACTCTCTGAGGTTAAAAATTAGATGCTGCACTCCAAATGGAGGAGGGAAAAAAGAGACAGAAAAATTCAAGACAGAGATTCAGATCTTAACTCTGTTACTGTTTCTGTACTGCTATTTAGACCTCGAGTCTAAAGAACTAAGTGCAGAAAGGAGAGCACAGGAAGGACATGGACCTGAAGGAGCAGATCCAGAGAAGGGCCATGTAAACGATCAGGGGCTAGAGCACTTCTGCTGCAAGGACAGGCTGAGGGAGCTGGGGTTGTTCAGCCTGGAGAAGAGAAGGCCCCAGGGGGCTACAAGAAGGCTGCAGAGGGACTGTTTGCAAAGGCCTGCAGGGACAGGACAGTGGTTTGAAATGAGGGAAGAGCAGGTATTCTATGGAATGAGACACTAAAACTGGCATGTCAGCATGTATGGGTGCAAAGGAAGAGATACAGATTTGTCAGGTGGACTGTTCAGTGGACAAGGAATTGGCTGGATGGTGACATCCAGAAGGTAGTGGTCAACATCTTGATGTCCAGATGGAGACTGGTGACAAGTGGTGTCCCTCAGGCATCCATACTGGGACCAGTGCTGTTCAGTACTTTCATCAGTGCTATAGACAGTGGGATCCAGTGCACTGTCAGCAGATCTGCAGTTAGCACCATGCTGAGTGGTGCTGTTGATATGCCAGAGGGATAGGTTGTGATATTGAAGGACCTGGACAGGCTGGAGAGGTAGGCTGAGGAGAGCCTCAGGATGTTCTGTAAGGTCCTGTACCTAGGCTGGGTTCATGATCTCAATCCAGGCTGGGGATGACAAGATTGAGAGCAGCCCTGCAGAAGACTTGGGACCTCTGGTGGATGAGAAGTTGGACATGATCCAAAGGTGCACTTGTAGCCCAGAAGGCCCATGGCAGCCTGGCCTGCATCAAAAGCAGCATGGGCAGAGATGGAGAGAGGTGATTCTGTCTCTCTGCTCTGCTCTGGGAGACCTCACCTGCAGTGCTGTGTCCAGCTCTGGAGCCCTCAACACAGGAAGGATGTGGAACTGATAGAGCAGGTTTACAAGAGGGCCATGGAGATGGCAGGAGCACCTCTGCTATGAGGACAGGCTGAGGGAAATGGATTTGTTCAGCCTGGAGAAGGCTCCAGACAGATCTAGTGGCAGCCTGCCAGTACCTGAAGGGGGCTGCAAGAAGGCTGCAGAGGGACTGTTTGCAACGGCCTGCAGGGACAGGATGAAGGAAAATAGTTTGAAATGAGAGGAGAGCAGATTTAGACTGGGTGTCTAAATCCAGATTTAGACTGGATGTCTGCATCATGAGGGTGGTGGAACACTGGAGCAGGCTTCCCAGGGAGGTTGTGGAGTCTCCTCTGGAGGCATTCCAAATCCTGCTTGACGTGTTCCTTTGTGACCTACTTTAGGTGACCTTGCTTTAGCAGGGGCATTGGACTGGATGGTCATTGGAGGTCCCTTCCAGCCCTAACACTCTGTGATTCTCTGAAACAAGCAAATTCATCCTGTGAAGTTTTTAAATTAAGGTATTTTAAAGCAATGCCAGAGTATTTCACCTATTCTGTAAGCTACTCATTTTTCCCACCAGTGTAGGTAATGAGTAGTTGATGCTACTTGTTGGTTGATACTACTTGTTGGTTGATTTTTTAAGCCAGGTATCTTCCTGCATTTCAAACATCTGCTGTGCCAGGATGTCACAGTCTGGAATCAAATCATGATCTGTGTCATATTCCTGTTTCAGCAAGTTGCATAAAAGTGGTCCATGCACTGCTCAACCTGTCAAGTGTATTGTGTGAGCCGAGTGAAGATGGAAACAGGGTGGGGTTTTTTGTAGTGAATTTGATATCCTCAAGTTATTCATTGTCCTTGGTGGATCTGATGCCTCCTAATCACAGAAACCTGCAGGTTGGAAAAGACCCTCAGGATCACCAAGTCCAACCTACAGCCCTACCCTCCAAGATTCACCTTAAACCATATTCCTAAGCACCACATCCAAACGACCCTTAAACACATCCAGGGGTGGTGGCTCAACCACCTCCCTGGGCAGCTCATTCCAGTGCCTGACCACTCTCTCCACAAAAAAACTGTTTTCCTAATGTCCAATCTAAACCTACCCAGTCTCAGCTTGAGGCTGTTCCCCCATGGTCTATCTCCAGTTACCTGTGAGAAGAGACCAGCACCAATCTCTCCACAATGTCCCACAGTCTTCCACTCATTGCCAAACAATGTTAGACTTTATTGACGTAATGGTATGATCTTTCCCCCCACTATACCTGCAGTTTTTCTTCTCTGATTGTTTTCACAGGGAAGAAATCTTTCTTTCTTTCTNTTCTCTCTCTCTTTCTCTCTCTCTTTCTCTCTCTCTCTCTCTTTCTCTCTCTTTCTCTCTCCCTTTCTCTCTCCCTTTCTCTCTTCCTTTCCTTTCTTTCTTTCTTCCTTTCTTTCTTTCTTTCTTCCTTTCTTCCTTTCTTTCTTTCATTTTTTAATTGACAACTTATACCTAAGGCTCAATTCTAGTCTCAGAGTGTTGGCCTTATGCTTTGGTTTTGTGTATATCCTTCTCATAAAACTGCATATGATGATCAACAATGAAGTCTCAATAAATAATCTTCCTCCTAACCATTAAAAGTCCTTCTGACTCTCATAAGACTTAGTCTGGCTGGAAGTGTCTTTGGGTTTTAGCCTTAATTTAATGCAGGCAGATCTGGAATGTTTGCAGTATCTTTGTGCACTCATTTTAGCAATTGCACATTGATAAAATACCAATCCATTTCCAGAATGGCTTTTCAACCTCAGTGATAAACAAGGAGTCTTTACTAAATCTTCTTAATCATAGCCTGTAACTACTATTTTTTTAAAAATTTTTATTTTATCTCTCATGGAAGTTACAAACTCAAACAAAAATATAAACAGCTGGAATCAGCATCCTCTTGGTTGTGCTCTTTGCTTTGGTACAGGTGTTCTTTTCATTGACCTTTACAGATTTCTTCTTTTGTTTGCTTCTTGGTGAATAACTCTCAGATTCTCATCCAATACCTAAATTATTGCAATGTGTAAGGTACAAGTGCCTTAGTAAGGTACTTAGTAAGTACACTTAGTAAAGTTTCTGTCCCACTGGAGAATTTACTTGTGCCTGAAATTTAAATGAAGGGGATTTTATCCTCTTCTTGAGGGACAGTTGTTTGGATATGAAATCAAGGCATTAAAAACCAGTGCCTGGGTTTTGTCTTATTTGTGCTGACTCCCCTTCCCAGGGTAGAGGCAACCCCTGACTCCTGAAACGTTGCAAAACACCTGTTTTAGCTCAGGTGTTGCAACACCACTGATCAGCTTGCCACGGGAACGTGGTCAAGGCCCTCACAGATCAGTGTGATCAAAGGCAATGCCACATGGACTGCAGATGATTCAATCTGAATTATGCCAGAGACCTTTATTGATCATTTGGCTCTCAGTAAATACCCTCAGGGCATAAGGGACATGCCTACACATTGGCATAATTAGTCAAGGACAACCCACTCCATCAGCATAAACCATGCCTTGTTTTCCTCATTAACGAGGTGTCCTTTATCTATCCCTTCTGAGGTAAGGTAGCCAGCAGCTGGTGGGAACCAAGGTCACCATCTGCTTGTTATTATCCTTCTTTGCTCTGTTCCCACATCCTTCTTCACTTTGCATTCCCACACTGAAACTCTTGAGGCTTTGGGAGATGCTCAGGGATGTTCCTAGGGCTGTACCTTACACAGAGCAGTGGAACCAGGTTGGAACAGGGGTTTGAGGTAATCCTGGGGCTGCTAGGTTCTCAGTCCAGCCAGGCGAGAGAGCCAGCAGGGCAGCAGAAGGGATAGCCTCAAGATGAAGTGCACAGCATGGTCCCATGCCCCACTCAGCGGGGGGATGAGCAGGAGCTGCTGTTATCTGCTTCCTGCTGCCTGCTCCCTCTCTGGGAGAAAGTGGGGAGACACTCAGGCAAGTGTCTGAACAAGTGTCATTGTTTTCATTTCTCAGCCTATTATCTAGTTCTTCTCACCAAAACATTCTAGCTAGGCTCAAACTAGCACAGCCCTCTTGAAAGCAGCAGAAACTTCAGGTGCAACAGCTATAACAATCAAATAGCAACAAGGCTGTTATTTGTTTTGTTGTAGAAGAAAGCCAATGCAGATTTCATCCCATGATTTAGCCACTTTGCAGGTCAAGAGCAAGAAGCTTGAATGTGCAAACAGATTACTATAAATGCTGATTTTTCACCCCAAGCTCAGGATAGAGTTGTCTCCTATTTTTTATTTAGAAACCTGTAGTACTTTGGTTTAAGATGCATTTAAGGAGAATTATTGAGTTAGCAACTGAAATCTTGTAGAGTCATTTTCATCTTCTCTAGCTCTGGTAGCTCCAGGTGAGAGAAGCATCCTGCCTTCATGGTGGCAGTCCTTTAAGGACTCTAAAGCTTTCTGTTTCTTAGGCATACCAGACACCCCTCTTTAACCTGTGTCAGTACTGGTTCCGTCATGGCTGGTTCTGAAAGCCCGAAGGAAAGGCAAAAGAAGTGTGAAGGACATGAAAGGTGCCTGGCTGTGGTACTTCTATAGGGTGGTATCACAAACTGTGAAATGTAGCATGTGGGTGACAATGAATGTAAAAGGCTGCATGTGTTCCTTTTTGAATGTCGTGTCCATGAGCTGGATTATTAGTAGGAGCTCTGTAGCTTAGAAATACTGAAGAGAAGTGAGATGGAAAGATACTTCCAGCAGTTTTTGCAGTGAAGCACATTCTCTGTTCTGTATTTCCCCTTTCGCAACCAGATGCAGGTTTCAGTGGCCTAAGCTTTCCCATTAGGGTAGTCATAAACTGTTCTCAAAGTCAAAAGTGCTTCCTTCCAGCATTATAAGGGGAAAAAGCTATTTACATTTCCAGCAGATCAGGCTTCTTCCCAGGCATGGACTCACTGGCTGGGAGGTCAGTGGCTCACTGATGTCATACCATGTGTTTCTGATGGTGGACTTCACGAGTCTGTGCCTGTGCCAGGAAATAAGTGGCTGTGGTTTGGTATGGTTTGCTGCTTCCTTTTAAGTGCAAGCTAAAATTCCTTGAGCTCCCTTCCAGTTCTTGTAGGTACAGGCATGCATGCAACTTGAGGAAGGACTTTTGAGCTTGCCTGGGACAGAAATGTGCCGGGCAAGGGTTTCTTTTTTTTCCCAGAGCTATTGATTTTGTATTCACCTAACTGAGGTATTAATGAGAGTGATGCCAGGAGGGACTGACGTTTAATGCTCTCTCCTTGGGTTGCAGTAATCTTGAAATACCTGCCCAGTCAGAGGGACCCAGGGAATTCACAGCTGGCTCACCACTGGGATTATACTCAGTGATGCTCCCTGATGTTCTCCTCTGGGAACGAAACAGGTCATTTGAAGGCAAACAGCCCAGGAAGCATTGCTGGGTGGGTGATGGTTGGCTTCTGCTTTCTTCCACCTGACATTGCAAGGTCACTACTCTCACTTTCCTTCTCAGACCATCTACACATCTCAGACCTGCTTTGTAGCTGACCCTGTCTGCAGGGCTGGCCATGAGAGAGGGCAAGCCTTCCTCCTGGTGGGTTATTCAAACAAGTGAAAGCTTCAGTCGGTGGTGAAGCATGCCATGCCATACTGTACCATACCACACCATAAACCTGTGCTTGGAAGGAGCCCAGTGCTTAATTAAAACAAGCCAACTGGGGGTCGGCTTATGGCTTCTAGTAATGCTGGTACACAATAGCCTGGGCAAAGTGTCTCCTGTCTCTTTAGGCATCGAGTGTAGTTGGCACTCAGACAACATTTCCAAAGGAGCAATGTGATGTGGGACATCAGTCTTAGCTGGTGAATTTTGCCCCTGAGTAATTCTAGTCCTTTGATTTGCATTCCTTCTTATCTTGAACAATGTGGTGGTAATGTGGTAGTTCAATGTCTTGAGGTGGTTTTGAAGTAGATAAGCAAACCATTATGCCTCTGAGGTTGCATCATTCTATGGATTTGTCTTACCTGCAGTGACTGGCATGTAATATTTGTCCTATCCTTTCTGATGTGTGTGAGCTTTCCCGGCTGGGTGTTGTGGCCAAAGGACGTGAGCACTCGGGTAGGCATCTCCTTGAATCGCCAGAATTTGGCACACTCAGGGGCAAAGGTACTTGTGTGGAGTATGTTAAACATCACCAGGCGTGTTGTGGTTTTAGACTCTTGTGCTTAGGGCCTCGGTCTCCTTTTCTCCGGTGTAGCAAACGTTTGCCGTCAGCTAACACTGTTCTGAGGACTAAGGGGTTGTCTTTCTTTGCTGTGATGTCAGTAGAAGTTGTCCATTTGCAAGTAGTGTGCAGTGCTCCATTGAAGAGTGTCTCTTTACAGGTGGTTTCATGGTGGCTGTGCCCCAAAGTGTCTAGATGTCTCTCAGTGGCGAAAACTGCGTTGTTATGGAATGTATTATTTAGTAACAGTATCTTCCTGTCGTTTTCTAGTTGCATTTTACATAATATCCTCTCTGCACCTCATGTGATTTTTTTATAAGGGAATTCTTATTTATAATATTCATGGAAGTGGACTGAAAGAACAAAACCAACAAAGCAATTTTGTAGTAGCCCCTGCCTTTTTTTCATAGCTGTGGAGTCTTACTAAGCATGATCAGAAGGGACAGGCTCATTAGTTTTGTTTCATTCTGATGGAGTTTTTCCAAGGTAACTGTTATGTTATTTATGATTTGGATTTCATTATCTTAACAAATAAATATGTCCATTTTAAGAAATGAAAATAGTATTTGTGGGGTTTCTTTTCCCTCTCTTTCCCCCATTCACTGGCTCTGTATATATGAACAGCCAAGGTCAGGTATAGTTGATTGCCATGTCAAGATTTACATCCATTGACCCCATCTGCTATTCTGCCTACTCAGTTGTAGCTTAGTTAGTGAGATAAACTTATCTACAGTATTAGTCTGATAATTAAGCTGGGGTTGAACCTGTGCGCTTTTGTCTTTGCAGAACAATCCAGAAGCACAACTTTGGATGCCTGTAGGAATCCCACAGGTGCTTTAAGAAAGAGGTTCCCATTTGGTACTTGAATTGGTGTAACTGAATCCCACTTCTTGGACTGGATGTCCCATTGCTCAGTCTGATGCCTTCATAAGGGGCCTGGAGTACATTTTCTGAAGCAAATGAGAGAGGCTGTGGAGTCTCCTTCTCTGGAGACATTCAAAACCTGCCTGGGTGTGTTCCTATGTGACCTACTCTAGATGATCCTGGAGGGTTAGACTCAACAGTCTTTTGAGGTCCTTTCCAACCCCTAACATTTTGTGATTCTAGTGTCTGGACACCTGACTGACCCAGCTTAGATATCCTTAGATTTTCAAGCCACGTTTTTCCAAGTCCAGATTTTATGTGCACAAGCCTCCTCAAGGTAGCTGGAGTTTGACACTGAGCTCCTCTTGATTACATAAATGTCCTCTCTCACTTTAAATCTTCCCACACCATTGCTCTCTCAAGCAAATGGAAAATACTGCTGTCCCTGACCATTCCAAAGACAGTTGGTTTACGATTCCAGCAGCTCCATGTCCCTCTTACACTGAGGGCACCAGAAATGGAAGCAGTGCTGCAGGTGGGATCTCAGCAGAGCAGAGTAGAATCCCCTCCCTGTGCTTCTGCTGTCCCTGCTTTGCATACAGCCCAGCACACAGCTGCCTTTGGGTGGTGAATGGCTGAGAGCAGCCCTGAGGAAAAGGACCTGGGGGTCTGGGTTGATGAAAAGCTCAACATGAGCCGGCAGTGTGCACATGCAGCCCAGACAGCAACCCTGTGCTGGGCTGCATCAAGAGCAGTGTGGCCAGCAGGGCAAGGGAGGAGATTCTCCTCCTTTACTCTGCTCTCCTCAGACCCCAGCTGGAGTACTGTGTGCAGTTCTGGAGCCCCCAACACAAGAAGGACATGGAACTGCTGGAGC
>WAAF01013259.1:36089-48905 GCA_013400475.1 Tricholaema leucomelas
CACACCCAAACCATCACAGTTCCTTACCAACTGACACCTCCAAGATGATCTTTAAGGTCACATCCAACCTAAACCATTCTATGAATCTATACCCCAAAATATTTCATAAGAAACTTCCCAAGAGAGGGAACATTTTTTAATGTGTGGGATAGAAAGGCTACAGGATAAATGTTATAGTTGATGAGGAACAGCTTTCCAGAATCCCTGTTTCAGAATCTGTCATGGTACTAAAAATGAAATACAAGTGTATTTTGATGCCAAATCATCACCTAACTCTCTCTGTGGTGTTTAAATTTAAACAGAAGTATGTTAAAATAACATGAAGTACTTGAAAATCAGCTGAATTAACTTGTTCCAGTAAGGAGATGAAGCTGAAAATACATGTAGGAGAGACAACATCAAGTTCAAAATAGTTCTCCCGCCGCTCTTTTACAATCCTAGGCCATGACTGAGCATTTTTCTCTTAAGCTAATACATTTTTCAGAGTCTCTTACAGCTCTCAAAGTTTGTTTCATTCAAGTTCACACAATCACAGTATGTTAGAGGTTGGAAGGCACCTCCAAAGATCATCCAGTCCAACCACCCCTGCCAGAGCAGCATCACCTGGGGCAGGTCACACAGGAACACATCCAGGTGGGTTTGGAATATCTCCAGAGCAGGAGACTCCACAACCTCTCTGGGCAGCCTGCTCCAGGGCTCTGCCACCCTCACTGTAAACCAGTTTTTGGTTAGTTCATGTGGAATCTCCTCAGCTCCAGCTTGCACCCATCGGTAAGTATTTACACAAAGGGTATTTGTAACACCTGGCTGTGTCCTGGCACTGCCCTTCACATCTTGATAAACATGAATATGGTCACCCCTCAGGCTTCTCTGCTCCCAGCTAGAGAGCCCCAGCTCCCTCAGCCTGCCCTCAGTAGGGAGATGCTCCACTCACCCCAGCATCTTTGTGGTTCTCTTTCAAGCAATTCCCTGAGATCCTGCTTGAAGTGAGGGGGCCCAGAACTGCAGACAATATTCCAGCTGCAGCCTCACCAAGGCAGACTAGAGAGGGAGGAGAACCTCTCTGGACCTACTAACCACACCCTTTCTAAGCCCCCCCCAGGGTGCCAAGCTATTAAACATTTCATTTGAAGGCTTAAACAGTGCAACCATGTGTTGTCAGCAAAAATCAACGTAAAGAGATCTGATAGCCCATCTATGCTAGATCAGGCACTTTGCCTTTCAGTGCCACCTGCTTGCCTGCCTCACGCATCTCCAACTCTGCCATTCATTGCCATTGTGAACATTTGCAGGCTAATGTCAAATGTTCAATGAGAGAGAAACTACCTCTGGTGTCACACCAGCCATATCTGGGGACAGAGAAAGGGTGACAAAACCATGACAACAAAAGGAAAGCATCAGTGCCAAGCATGAGTGGCAGTGCTATTGCCTGAGGTTCGTCGAGGGACGTGGCACTTTTGGTTTAGATTGCCTGTGGCCTGTCAAGTGTGGGTTAGCTCTTGGAATTATTAACTCTCTGGATGAATAATTGTTAGAGATATCAGCAGTCAGCAAAGTCCACGACTGATAGACAAATTTTTCACATAGGACACTGTCTCAGTTCGAATTTAAATTCCCAGAGACTCTAATAAATTTGATAGAACCAATGACAATTTGTAAAGTGCCCTTCCCTCTCCCACCTCCTTCCCCAAAGAAAGGAATTAGAGGTAGAGAGGAAAGGTAAGCACAGCCAAATGAATCAATCTCACTCGATTTGGAAGTTAAAAAGCAAAAGTTTAACAATAACTTAAAAGGGTATCAGAGGTAGGGAGGTTACAGAGGTGTAGGGAAGCAAGAATAACAAATACAAAAGGTATAAATACAACCCGAGTTTGTGATGGTGGTGAGCACGTGTGTGGAGAGATGCAGGGGTGCAGGGAGAGCTGCAGTGTGGTCCAGAGAGAGAGAGAGAGAGGAACAGGAAGTCCCCCTGCTTTTATGGGACAGGAAGGGGGGAGTGGGCTAACCATCACCTGGGGGTGTCCAGACCCACCCCTGGGGGGGGTGTGTGTGTCAAGACCACCTGAGGTCAAGTGTCGAGTTCAGGGACACTCCTCCTGGAGTGTTAACCATATACAGACACATTCCAGCAGGCTGGAGTACTGCCTTTGTAGCAAGAGGGCTTGGGCTCTGGAGAACATCAAGTTGAGTCAACAGCACATTCCTGCAATGATGATCACCAGGGAGCTGGTGATCTCTCAGGTGGCCAGCGCCAGAACGAGAGGACACAGCCTCAGGCTGCGCCGGGGAAAGTTAGGCTCGAGGTGAGGAGAAAGTTCTTCACTGAGAGAGTCATTGGACACTGGAATGGGCTGCCCAGGGAGGTGGTGGAGTCGCTGTCCCTGGAGCTGTTCAAGGCAGGATTGGACGTGGCACTTGGTGCCATGGTCTAGCCTTGAGCTCTGTGGTAACGGCTTGGACTTGATGATCTGTGAGGTCTCTTCCAACCTTGGTGATACTGTGTGATACTGTGATACTGTGACACTATGGTAGGGGACTTTTCCCATGTAAGGTAATTGTGAGTCTGCATTTGGAGTCCTGCATCTCATGTTGGATGGCCTGGAGTGACTGAAATGGGAGAGACTCTAGTGAAGGCACGGCCGTGGCGTGGGAGTACAGGACACCCCAAGAGAGTAGGGGCAGCTGCCGCCTTGTTCAGTTGAACAAAAGAAGTCTGCAAGGGCTGCTTAAGGTGAGCTTATTCTCTCAGTAGAAAGCTGAAGGAACTGCAGAGCTGTGCTCCTCTCAAGGGTAAACAGTGAATAGATGAGTGGCAACAGCCACAGGTCGAGAAAGGGAAACTCCTGTTAGGTATAAGGAAAAAAACTTCAAGTGAGAGTCTTAGGACCCTAGACCAGAAGCCCAGAAGTCTATGGGATCTTGGTCCTTGGAGATCTCCAGAGTGATACTGCTTTGAGCAACCTGCCTTGAAGACTGAAGGTAGCTCTGAGCCGCAGACATCCAACCTGAGTTATGCTGTGAGAAATAGGGATGCCAGTAATACTGCAGTGACAAAGTGGGCCCAAAGCATCAACCCAAAACAGTTGTCTGCATGTAGGATGCTACCACAAGATGTGAAGCTCTGTTCTTCTAGCCTTTTGACATGAGCTTGCTTTTCCTTTTCCAGGAACTGCAGAAAATGAGAGCAATTACAATGTACCAATGCCATTAAAAGAGAGGGCAGAACGTCCTCCTAAATCTCTTCTCCAGATGGAGTCGAGTAGGAGCACTCCTCTTGATACTATCATGCCACCTGCTTGGAAACAAATTACCAGATAAGGCTGCTGCTGTTTTTTCAGTGGGTCTGTTCAGATGCATTAGAGGCTTTACTGTTTTCTTTTTCAAGGCCAAATTTTCTTTTGTTCAAGCCTGGCTTGGAGAAGGACAACGAGGTGATGCATCTCTTCTGCAGGCAGCACATGGTGCTGGTTTTCCCTTAGCCTTCCAGATCTCTCACTGCCCAAACCTGCTCTGACTAAATCCTCTCAGACCCTTTAACTTTCCCTTTTCTTTTTTTTTTTTTTCTTTTTTTTTTTTTTCTTTTTTTTTTTTCCTTTTTAGTTAGTTAGCTTGTTTGTTTGTTTGTTGTTTTTTTGTTGAATGCACCACATTTTGTCTTCTTTTCCTCTATTTCATCTCCTACCTTTTGTTCCCTCCCACTTCTTTCTATTCTGCAACCTCTACCTTCCTTGTGGGTTCTGCCCTTTGGGTTGTTGCTCCCTGCCCGCTCTGGTCACAGGCTTGGAGTCTCCACTTCTTTCCACTCAGATCCCTACAGCCATTGCTAAAGCTGCCACTCTGCATTAAAGGTATTTGACAGACTGAGGCAGATGCTGTAGGGGGAAAAATATCACCAAAGTAGCCTGGAGGAAGGAAATACTTTTTCATCAGTGCATGTTTTGGTGGTATGAACTCCAGACAGCTCAGGGCAATTGCAGTGAAAGAAGGAAGTATAAATAACCAGTTAGTGTGCAAAGAGGTTCCTGTTCAGTGCAGACACACAGGTAAAGTAGGAGGTGCTGGGAGCTGAACATGGCACAAGAAGTGTTACTGCTGACTGTTGTGATGCCATCCTGAGT
Source organism: Tricholaema leucomelas (assembly GCA_013400475.1). NCBI lineage: Eukaryota > Metazoa > Chordata > Aves > Piciformes > Lybiidae > Tricholaema lacrymosa > Tricholaema leucomelas. Next base: position 40,208 of record WAAF01013259.1, read on the forward strand.
GTGAAGTTGGCAGGTAGCCAACCTTGGGTTGAATTGACTGATTCAAGAGGTTGTTACTGATCACAGCCCTTGTAGTAGACTACCTGGACACTATCAAGCTGTGGGATGGGAATTCACATGAATGCTGTCCCCATTTGTCTTGTCAGCATGCTATGTTCTCAGAGGGTCTGGAGACTTCCAGAAGAGCCCCACAAGAGTCTATGGGTGCCATTGTGCATCTGTGTTTAGTGCTTATCTGGGGCTAAACTGCAGCAGCTACTCTCTCACCCTGGTGACCCCTCCCCAACAGAGAAGTGGGATCAGGAAAAGAAGACCCACAGACTGAAATGAAAAGAGATTGAATGATGTAGCCAAACTGATACCACTGCCAATACAGGGTACATGAAGTTATAATCAGCCCAGCAAAGGTGCAGCTGTCACAACGCCCATGAAAATAATCAAGAGCAGGCAAGAGAAGAGGACCAGAGTGAAAAGGAACTCAAACAAGAGGCACCCCAATCATCAGCAAACTTCCTCCTTTGTACTGTGATGCTCATCATTACACTGTGAGCCAACTCAAGTCAGCTGTGCTGGCTGACTCAGAGCTACAAATTGCCTGCAGCCCATGGCTGGCTCTTGGTTCTGTCCCAGCAAAGCCAGGGTGCTGTGAGAGCACAAGAGATGGTATCGCTTGTGAGCAACTCTGGAGGTTGCACCTCAGCATTTGTGGCAAGGCTTGGTTGGGTGTCACAACTTAGCTTCATCTACTTGGTTTTGGTTTTGGTGTCTCTTTAAGATAGTATCTTTTCTAACATAGTTCTGTCACTATTATCACAGTATCACACAGTATCACCAAGGTTGGAAGAGACCTCACAGATCATCAAGTCCAAGCCGTTACCACAGAGCTCAAGGCTAGACCATGGCACCAAGTGCCACGTCCAATCCTGCCTTGAACAGCTCCAGGGACGGCGACTCCACCACCTCCCTGGGCAGCCCATTCCAGTAGCCAATGACTCTCTCAGTGAAGAACTTTCTCCTCACCTCAAGCCTAAACTTCCCCCAGCGCAGCCTGAGGCTGTGCCCTCTCGTTCTGGTGCTGGCCACCTGAGAGAAGAGAGCAACCTCCTCCTGGCTACAACCACCCCTCAGGTAGCTGTAGACAGCAATAAGGTCACCCCTGAGCCTCCTCTTTTCCAGGCTAAACAATCCCAGCTCCCTCAGCCTCTCCTCGTAGGGCTGTGCTCGAGGCCTCTCACCAGCCTCGTTGCCCTTCTCTGGACACGCTCAAGGATTTCAATGTCCCTCTTAAACTGGGGGGCCCAGAACTGGACACAGTACTCGTGGTGTGGTCTAACCAGTGCAGAGTACAGGGGCAGAATGACCTCCCTGCTCCTGCTGGCCACACCATTCCTGATGCAGGCCAGGATGCCACTGGCTCTCTTGGCCACCTGGGCACACTGCTGGCTCATGTTCAGGCGGGTATCAATCAGCACCCCCAGATCCCTCTCTGTCTGGCTGCTCTCCAGCCACTCTGACCCCCTCACTGTTGATAACAAACTCTGTTGTTTTCCCAAGGTAAAAGTGGCTGGAAAGCTGCCCAGTGGAAAAGGACCATGGGGTGATGGTTAACAGCTGGATGAAAATGAGCCAGCAGTTTGCTCAGGTGCCCAAGAAAGCCAAGAGCATCCTGGCCTGGATCAGAAATAGCATAGCCAGCAGGAGTAGGGAAGTGCTCATGCTCCTGTATTTGGCATTGGTGAAGCTGCACCTTGAATACTGGGTTCAGTTTTGGGCCCCTCGTTACAAGAAGGATGCTGAGCATCTCTAGAGAAAGGTGACAAAGCTGGTGAAGGACTAGAGAACAGGTCTGATGAGGAGCAACTGAGGGAGTTGGGGTTGTTTAGTCTAGAGAAGAGGGAGCAGAGGGGAGACTTCATTTCTCTCTACAACTACCGGGAAGGAGGTTGGAATGAGGTGGGAGTTGGTCTCTTCTTCTGAATAACAAAGTGATGGGACTAGGAAATAGCCTCAATTTGTGCTAGGGAGGTTTGGATTGGATAGTATAAACAATTTGTTTGCTGCAAGAGTAGTTGGGGATTGCAAGAGGCTGCCCAGGGAGGTGGTGGAGTTACCATTCCTGGTGATGTTTAAAAATCAGGTGGACATGGCATTTAGGGGCCATGGTGGTGTTAGATCAGTGGTTGGACTTGATAATCTTAGAGGCCTTTTCCAACAGAGACAATTCTTTGATTCTATATCACACTGAGAAACACTTTGGGGCAGGGAGGTTTCTCTTCTCCAGGCTAAACAACTCCAGCTCCCTCAGCTGATCCTCATCCCTCATCATGCCCCCTGATCATTTTTGTGGCTCTCCTCTGGACCTACTCCATCAAGTCAGGGATGTATGTCATGTGTAGCAGTGTAAGTGTGCAGTGGGGAAAGAATCATGGAATCAACCAGGTTGGAAGAGACCTCCAAGAGCATCCAGTCCAACCTAGCACCCAGCCTTGTCCAAGCAACCAGACCATGGCACTAAGTGCCTCATCCAGGCTTTTCCTGAACACCCCCAGGGACGGTGACTCCACCACCTCCCTGGGCAGCCCATTCCAATGCCAATCACTCTCTCTGTGAAGAACTTCCTCCTAACATCCAGCCTAGATCTCCCCTGGCACAACTTGAGACTGTGTCCCCTTGTTCTGTTTCTGATTGCCTGGAAAAAAAGACCAATCCCACCTGGCTACAGCCTCCCTTCAGGTAGTTGTAGACAGTAATGAGATCACCCTGGAGCCTCCTCTTCTCCAGGCTGCACACCCCCAGCTCCCTCAGCCTCTCCTTGTAGGGAGTACAAAAACCCAATGCTGTTAAAAGGGTGCTTCTGTAGATGTTGCCCCTGTCACACTGCTGGCAAGTACTGGTATCCATCCATAATCCAGGAGGGTGTAATCTACTGCATAAGCCTGTTACAGAACTTGATATTTATAAAAGCATCTGCAGAGTTCAGATCAGCTGTATTTAGGGAGTGGAAACAAATGTCACACAACCTTTTCCACAAGAGCCTGGCACAGACTGACCATCCCCCAGCCTCTGCTGACAGCAACACAAACCCACTGAACAGGGTGGGAGAGCTGACCTAAAACACTGTGCAAGGTAGCAGAAAGAAGCCTTGTAAATAAAAGTGGTTACTACTTGGTATGACAAGTGGTGCCTGGGGACTGGTGTGTGCCCTCTGCCACCACATCCCTAAAGTGAAGTATCTACTCTGCCTGGTGAAACCTCCTCTTGAATACTGTGTTCCATTTTGGGCTCCCCAGTTGGAGAGGGACAGGGATCTGCTGGAGAGGGTCCAGCAGAGGGCTAGGAGGATGATTAGAGGACAGGAGGGCATGGCTGATGAGGAGAGGCTGAGGGACCTGGGGCATTTTAGTCTGGAGAAAAGAAGATTTAGAGGGGATTTGATAAATGTTTCTAAGTATCTGAGGGCTGGGCAGGAGTGGGGGACAGGCTCTGCTCACTGCTCCCTGGGATAGGACAAGGAGCAATGAGTCTAAGTTGCAGCAAAAGAGGTTCTGCCTCAACACAAGGGGGAACTTCTTTATTATAAGGGTCACAGAGCACTGGAACAGGCTCCCCAGAGAGGTTGTGGAGTCTCCTTCTCTGGAGCCTTTCAAGGCCTGTCTGGGTGCATTCCTGTGTGATCTGTGGTAGATTGTGTGGTCCTGCTGTGGCAGGGCGGTTGGACTCGATGATCTCCTTTGATGTCTTCCAACCCCAAATATCCTGTGACACATATGCCAGCACCCTGGCTGGCACAGCTGCACCATTCCCTGATGCCAGCTGCTCTAGAAACCACCGAGGCTGCTTTACAGGTTCCATTGGTGCTCTCCTTCGTGCTGCAAGTATAAGGCACAGCAGTAACCTCATACAGGTGGAGTATTAAAATTCCCTTGTATGAGTAGGGAGTTTTTCTTCTCTGGGCCTAACAGGGAAGAGTGGCATAAGCTGTACAAAGGAAAGCAAAGGTATAGCTCAGCTCTGAGCTCTGCTCACCACAGAGCTATGCAAATTCCTCGCGACAGCCCCAGGGAGGGATGGAAGGTTAAGAGCCTGGTGAGCCCAGTCAGATTATGCAGAGTGTGATCAGACAAAGCTGTGCAGCACAGCACCAGGCTTGCAGTGTGGAGCCTGGAAATATCAATGCAAATTGCTTTAGCGGCAGGTAGTGCTCACAGCAATTACAGCACTGCCTCCATCAGCCCGGGGATCTTTCTCTGCTGTTCTCCCTGTTTGAAGGCCAGTGTGCTCTTAGTGTTTCATGTAGATGCTGTGTGCACAAGGAGAGTGTGAGGAGCAGCCTTGGCCCAGACCCAGCCACCTCAATATGTGTTTTTCAGTCTGGCCTTGCTGAAGCAGTAGCATTTTTATAAGACCATTAGCTTTCAAAAGACTGATCTCCCTTCAGTGTCTGCTAGTGGGTGTCGTTATTGATTCTCACTGCTGCCACTGCTTCTTCTCCATCAAAGGAACTGCAGGTCCATAAAGGCTGGAAAGGGCCATGAAAAGGGGAATCCCATGGGAGACAGGATTTGTTTGCCACAGGAGTGTCCTGTGTGCACAGGTAGGATCATAGAATCACAGGATGTTAGGGGTTGGAAGGGACCCAAGGAGATCATCGAGTCCAACCCCCCTGCCACAGCAGGACAATACTATCTAACACAGATCACAGAGGAACACATCCAGACAGGCCTTGAAAGGCTCCAGAGAAGGAGACCCCCCAACCTCTCTGGGGAGCCTGTTCCAGTGCTCTGGGACCCTTATAATAAAGAAGTTCCCCCTTGTGTTGAGGCAGAACCTCTTTTGCTGCAACTTACACCCATTGCTCCTTGTCCTATCCCAGGGAGCAGTGAGCAGAGCCTGTTCCCCCACTCCTGGCAGCCCTCAGGTACTTACAAACATTTATGAAATCCCCTCTCAGTCTTCTTTTCTCCAGACTAAAAAGCCCCAGGTCCCTCAGCCTCTCCTCCTAGGCGATGCCCTCCTGTCCTCTAATCATCCTCCTAGCCCTCTGCTGGACCCTCTCCAGCAGATCCCTGTCCCTCTTCAACTGGGGAGCCCAAAACTGAACACAGTACTCAAGATGAGGTCTCGGCAGGGCAGAGTAGAGGGGGAGGAGAACCTCCCTTGATCTGCTGGACACACTCCTCCTAATACACCCCAGGATCCCATTGGCCTTCTTGGCCACAAGGGCACATTGCTGTGCCATGGTTAATTTATCCACCAGGACCCCCAGGTCCCTCTCCACAGGGCTGCTCTCCAGCAGATCACCTCCCAGCCTGTAGTGGTGCAGTTTATTGTTCCTCCTCAGATGCAGGACTCTGCACTTGTCCTTGTTGAACTTCATCTGGTTCCTCTGTGCCCAGCTCTCAGTCTGTCCAGGTCTCTCTGGATGGCCACACAGCTTTCAGCTGTATTAGCCAAGCCTCCCAGGATTCATATATGTCATAGTATGCCTGGAAACTTTAGTGGGCAAGGATACAGGCTGGGCACTTCAAAAGAAGTGGAGCAGATCTCTTGTGTAACTAAGAATATGCCCTACAGTTCTGCTCACCATCCAGCTAAACAAACGGTGAAGCCCTCAGGTAAAAGGGCATTGTCCAACCACACTGTAGCCTTCAAGAAGCAGAAATAATTCATAGTCCCTGGAGCCAGCAAAGCAATGTCTGGAGGCTGATGAAGATGAAACTTATGAAGAGTCTTAAATAAACAATCATCTCCAGCATAAAGTTAGCAGATTTGGTTAGTAGGCGAAGTCTGGGAAGCTCTCTGCACTGCAAAGAGCCAAGTTAGAGGGGATGTAAAGAAAAAGGAGTTCTGCAAGTCCAGTAACCAACTAGCTGACTTTTCTGGCTTAAAACACTCGTCTTGTTCAAGTTCAAACCAGATAACAATTTCCTTTTTAACTGTAGAAATGTTGAGTGGCCAATTGCTGATGAAATTGCTTGGACTATTTCCAGTCACTGGCCCACTCCACACAGCAGGAGCTTCACGCTGGCGCTGTGTTAGAGGTGCTCTGGTAGTATGGAAGCAAGCCAGGTAAGATCTTTAGATGTTTATTGCTTTTCTTCTTCTTTTTATTTATTTTTTTTTTATTAAACAGAATATTATCACATAGTCCTGCTATCTGTGTGTAGACACACACATGATGTAGCCTTAGAATAGAATAGAATAGAATAGAATCAATCAGGTTGGAAGAGACCTCCAAGATCATCCAGTCCAACCTAGCACCCAGCCCTAGCCAGTCAACTAAACCATGGCACTAAGTGCCCCATCCAGTCTTTTCCTGAACACCCCCAGGGATGATGACTCCACCACCTCCCTGGGCAGCCCATTCCAATGCCAATCACTCTATGTGAAGAACTTCCTCCTAACATCCAGCCTATACTTCCCTCGGCACAACTTGAGGCTGTGTCCCCTTGTCCTGTTGCTGGTTGCCTGGGAGAAGAGACCAACCCCCACCTGGCTACAACCTCCCTTCAGGTAGTTGTAGACAGCAATGAGGTCTGCCCTGAGCCTCCTCTTCTCCAGGCTAAACAACCCCAGCTCCCTCAGCCTCTCCTCATAGGGTTTGTGTTCCAGGCCCCTCACCAGCTTTGTTGCCCTTCTCTGGACACGTTCCAGCACCTCAACATCTCTCTTGAGTTGAGGAGCCCAGAACTGGACACAGTACTCAAGGTGTGGCCTGACCAGTGCTGAGTACAGGGGAAGAATAACCTCCCTTGTCCTACTGGCCACACTGTTCCTGATCCAGGCCAGGATGCCATTGGCTCTCTTGGCCACCTGGGCACACTGCTGGCTCATCTTCAGCCTACTATCCACCAGTACCCCCAGGTCCCTTTCCTCCTGGCTGCTCTCCAGCCACTCTGTCCCCAGCCTGTAGCGTTGCTTGGGGTTGTTGTGGCCAAAGTGCAGACCCCTGCACTTGGCTTTGTTAAATCTCATCCCATTGGCCTCTGCCCACCCATCCAGCCTGTCCAGGTCCCTCTGCAGGGCTCTCCTACCTTCCAACAGCTCCACACCTGCTCCTAGCTTGGTGTCATCTGCAAACTTAATGATGCTGGACTCAATCCCCTCATCCAGATCATCAATAAAGATACTGAATAGGACTGGGCCCAGCACTGATCCCTGGGGAACACCACTAGTGACTGGCTGCCAACTGGATGTGGCACCATTCATCACAAGGTACTGGCTCAACCATGTTCTGTCTCAGTGTCACTCCTATGCTAAAAGAATTGGGTTTTGAAGGCTTTCACTTGGTTTCTGTCCTCAAGATGCCTTTTATGTGCATTCCAACTTGTGCCTCTGTTTTAAAAATGCTGAGTTTAAGTCCATTTAAAGATGAAAGTTTCAGCAAACAAAGCTTCTGGAGGAAAAGGTGGAAATATTCATCACATGGAGGAATTCATTCAACACAGGGAGGGCATGGAGCTGGTAGAGCTGGTCCAGAGGAGGGCCACATGGTCTGGAACAGCTGTCCTGTAAGGACAGGCTGGGGGAGCTGGGGTAGTTCAGCCTGGAGAAGAGAAGGCTCCAGGCAGACCTAAGAGCAACCTGCCAGTACCTGAAGGGGGCTACAAGAAGGTTGCAGAGGGACTGTTTGCAAAGGCCTGCAGGGACAAGACAAGGGACAATGGTTTGTAATGGAAGGAGAGCAGATTTAGATTGGATGTTAGGAACAAATTCTGCACCATGAAGGTGCTGCAACACTGCCAACAGGTTGCCCAAGAAGCTAGTTGGTGTTCCATCCCTGGAGTTATTCAAGGTGAGACTTGCCAAGGCTGTGAGCAAGCTGATCCAGTTGAGGATGTCCCTGCTGACTGCAGAGGATGACCTTTGGAGGTCTCTTCCAAGCCAAATCATTTCCTGATGCTACGATTCCTTCTGCAGCTTGCTTAGAGAGCAGAGCATGTACTATTGCCTATCTTTCCCTTCTGCTTCTTATTTAAGAAGTATGATAGTTGAAGTCAGTTCCAAGATAAAATGCAATTAGAAGGAATGTGTTCATGTTTTAATCCATTTCCAATAGTTTCTCAGCCTCTTCCCGTGCAGTTACTGAAACAAAACAAGAATCAGAGCTTTCTCATTTCACATTGATTGTGAACTACATAAATTTGATGTGTAAAGGAGAAGTTCACTTCTATGTTAGAGAAACTTGTGGACAGATGGTTTGGATTTAAGGATCAGAGCAGCAAGACTTCTGGAAAAATTACACAGGATTATCAGAAATGTAAGCTGAGTTCAAGTTTAGTTCACAAAAAAAATCTGAAGGCAAAAGAGTTAGAGGCTTTACTTCAGTTTGAGTTGAAAAGAGCAGAAATGCAACTGCCCAGAAATAGGTAATGAAAACATTTGCTGGTGGTTTACACTTCTGCTGGGAATTGTCAGCATCCCTGTAAGGCTTTACTATTGCTGTCAGGTTCAAGTTATTACAGTATCACAGTATCACCAAGATTGGAAGAGACCTCATAGATCATGAAGTCCAACCCATTACCACAGAGCTCAAGGCTAGACCATGGCACCAAGTGCCACGTCCAATCATAGAGTCATAGAATGGTTTAGGTTGGAAGGGACCTCAAGGATCATCCAGCTCCAACCCCCTGCCATAGGCAGGGACACCTCCCACTAGAGCAGGCTGCTCAAGGCCTCATCCAGCCTGGCCTTAAAC
>WAAF01013261.1:0-10978 GCA_013400475.1 Tricholaema leucomelas
CTGTGATTCTGTGATTCTATGATACTTTAGTCTCCCAAACTGCGCCAGCTGTGTAACATCCATCTGCCAAATATCCAATGCCTTCAAGCCTATTTGGTTAACCCCAAGGCCGAGACCTGGCCTGTAATTACTACATTGTGGGCAGAGTCTAACTATACCCTTGACTTCTGTAATTGAGAGCTTAAATTGCCTAGACAATGCTCTAGCATTTTGGTGAAACATATCATGCGAAAGATGTGCCTGTTCGAACACATTTACTGGGCTAACTAGCTGATTGGCACTCACTAGCTTATCAGCTCTATTATTCCCTTCTCCTAATCCAGAATTTAGCTGATGACTTCTAATGTGGATTACACAGTATTCATGCTCTTGCTGAGAGAGGCAATGTCTGAGTTCTAGTAACAACTGTGTGAGTCTTTCCTTTTTCAGTGCTTTTAGCAATGAATCTTCAATCCTGGTGACAACACTTGCAACATAAAGGGAGTCAGTGACCACATTCAACGGTTCTTGTGCCCAGTTTTTAAACACCCACACTACTGCTGTTAATTCTAGGGTTTGTAGTGAGTCATCTCTAGTTCCTACCATAAGGTGATGATGCCATCAACCACTGTTATACTATGTACACACTGCTTTCCTTTTGCTCCTACCTGCATCTGTGTATACTGTTTGTCTATGTACAGGTATAGGGCTGAACCATTTTGGAATTCAGAATTTTGGAATTCTGAACCATTCTAAGTCTTTAACTGCCTGCCAGGTCTTTCCAGCTGGGTAAGTATTGCTTATCCTCCCTGTAAACCCCAACAGGGCATCCTGTAATGGTGCAGAGTTGTATAGCCACCAGTCCAGCTGGTCAATGGTACACAAATAATAGCTGGCTCCCTTCCATCAATTTCAATGACTCTGAGCCTACCCCTTTTAATCAGTTCAGCAAGTGCCTCTGCACGGGTCTGTACAGTGTTCTTTGGATGAGTGGGCAAGAATACCCATTCTATGATCTTCCACTCATTGTCAGTGGCACTGGCATCTCTCCTACCCTTGGCAATTTCCCCCTTTTTTTTTTGCCACTGAGCAATGAGTGCGAAAGGATGTCACTGTCTATTGACACATAGAAGGACTAGGGGTTGATCAGCAAGGCGACGGGTGGGTATACCAGTCAGGAACTCATTGGCTATCGACTTGACTGNGAATGACAGAAAAGAATGTCGTCCATATAGTGATAGACAATTGTACATGCCCAATTTTTTCTCAAGGGTTGCAATGCTCTCGCAACAAACAATTGGCAGAGGGCTGGTGAGTTCTTCATTCCTTGCAGCAAGACTGTCCACTCATAGCAGCTTGCAGGTTTGGCTTTATTCACAGATGGTACTGCAAAAGCAAATTGCTGGCAATCTTGATCAGCAAGTGGGATGGTGAAGAAGCAGTCCTTTAGATCAGTTATCAGCAAATACCAGCCCTTCGGGAGCATACTTGGTGACGGCAGTCCCGGTTGAGGTGCTCCCATAGCCTGCATCTGGTCATTCACTGCTCGGAGATCCTGCAGTAGTCTCCATTTTCCAGAGTTCTTTGGGATGACAAAAATTCCAAGGACTAACAGAAGGTCGAATATGCCCTGCCCTCAGTTGTTCCTGAACAAGTACCATTGTGTGTTCAAGCTGCTCCACAGTCATAGGCCACTGCTCTATCCATGCTGGTGTGTATGTATATACCCATGTAAGGGGTATGGTTGGTGGCTTACAGGCAGCAACCTGCAATGAAAAGGCGCTCCGGGATCAGTGGTAATGATGGCACCAGTCTGGCTGAGGACATCACGACCTATAAGTGCTTGCAAGCTTTCAGGCAAGGGCATGACATACACTCGCTGGTACACGGTGCAGTCCTCCCAGCACAGGCTCACAGGGTCTTTACTTTGCTGAGCAGTCGTACTGCCTCCCACTCCCACTATGCCAGAAACTGGACTGATTAGCAGCCAGGCTGGAGGCAACAGGCTCTGATTAATGATGGTAACATCAGCCCCTGTATGCACCATAGCTGAGAGTCGTACCACTTCCCCATGTGTAGACACTTCCAGCCTAACCACGGGTCACTGGGACAGAACTGTAGTGAAGCAGACCGCCAGTCCGGTGGAGCCAAACCCTCCTTCCTGCAGCTTACTGTCAGGGGGAGCCGATGGCTGTTGATTGGAGAGTGCAACAAGTTGTGCTATTCTACTTCCAGCAGGGATAAACAGAGGCAGGGCAATAGTGTACGCCATTATGGCTGTCGGCCCCTTATAGTCAGCATCAGTAAGTCCGGGTATCACAATAAGGCCTTTGAGGCCAGCCGATGACCATCCAAGGAGGAGACCCGTAAGGAGCCCCACAACGTAGAAAGGGGGCCTGAAGCAGTGGTAGGGATTTTCGTGACTTGTTTATCCCACAGCCGATTGATAAAGTAACTGTACTCCTCATTCATCCCTTGCCTGATTCTCGCATAGGAGGGTCCAGGCATTAAGCCGGGAGCGATGTAAAAGGCTTGTAGCCCTAACTGGGCAGATAGGTCATGAAGTTCCTATGGGAAGCATAGCTGTACATCAGCAGACTGGTAGGTCCCCTGACCAGTTAGAATGTCAGGCGTGAGCCCATACAAGGGATTTCCGTTATGCTGGTGCTGAGCGGCTTCCTTGCACACTTGTCTGAACCACTCCCTTTCCCATAGGAGAAACTGGGAGGGGGTCAGAATAAGACTGGCCAAGTTACAGCAGTCTACCGGCATACAGCGATTGGCAGAAAACAGCCAATCTAACATCTTCCTGGCGGGTTCCGATCGTATCCCAAATTCTTTAACCGCCTTCTGCACACACTCCAGGGATTTCCACTCCCAGGCGTCCCAGTGTGCCTCGCTATTCGCTCCGGTCAGCGCGGGGAAAGCTGTGGACTGCACAGGGTACCACTCTCCCTCGATCATGGCATTTTTGGTGACACCAGACTACTTAATGTTATGCTGTAATGCTCTCTCCCGAGTCGCAGCGTCCGGCTCCTGGAGGTCCGAGAGACGCTCGGCCAGCGGGCGAGCCACAGGTGCCGGAGGGGGCGGCGAGGCGCTTAAGAGTCACCGGGCGCAGTAGCCCTTCCTGTTGTTTTTCACGTTTGGGTGTCCATTTTTCTAACAGTTTAACCACCTATTCTAGTGACCATTGGGTATCATCAGTGGCAGCCCTGGGCGACTGATGGCTGCTAACACACACTGAGCCTTGAGAGCACACCCCTCCGGCTGCAGTGCCATCATCAGGCTCAGGGGTATCAACAATCATTCCAGTGGGTGACTCCCCTGCCGGGGGGGGCAGAGGTGGGGCTCGCAATGGGCAGCATGGTGGGCCACCGGGATCGTGCTCCATGCTCCATTTCAGCTTTGCCACTGAACTGGCAATTTTCCCGGTCATTCCCTTCACTGGAGCGGCACAACCGAGTCCAAAAAAACGAGCTATGGAACTCTCTGTCTCTGACGCTGGCAGTGGTGGGGCACTTGGGGTGGGAACAGGCGCCGCACTCACACTGGAAGTTCCGGTAGTGGCTGCAGCAGCCAAAAGGAACTGCGAAGCCACCAGGGCAACTTTTCTTTCAGCTTTCATTTCTAGCAGTGTATTCAACATGTCTCGCCAGGTGGAATCGAGCTTATGAGCGGTCTTAGAGTCCTTGCCGTCAGTAATAACTGCATCCCACCGTGCATCTCCAACCTCCCACCAAGCTTCCGGCTTAAAGATCATGGGAGCGTCACACATGACCCTGTGCTCGCGCCCAGGTCAGCAGCTCTCAGAGCTTTTTCATATCTGATGGAACACCTCTCTTAGAGAGAATACTTGCCAGTAAATGCAGTGCCTTGTCTGCTTCCATCGCAGCCTTACCTGTACACATGGAGTGCCCAACCGCGGCTTGGGCTTCTGGCTACCCCCACCCGTCTGTGGGCGGTGCCCTCCGGTCTGGTGTTGCCAGGGACTTTACTTCCGAATCAAATATATCCACAGGCTGGTCAGCATGTATACCAACCCCAGCCCTTCTGAATATGGTCCTTCCTGCTGCTGGCCTGCCTCCTTCTCATCCAAATGCCTGTTTCACTGTTCAGGAGCCATTTGCCGGTGGAGCACCTGGGATGAACAACTCTTGGGTCACCAATGTGGTTAGACAGTCATTCTCCAATTTATTTCCATGTTACACTGAGTTATATGCTTTTTTGGAAGAGGCATGCACAACCAACTTAGCCTAAGATTGGTACATGTGAGAAGTACAGATTGGCTTAGGATTGTGTGTGTGGTACAGATAGGGTGACTTACAAAAACAGTCTAAAAGGCCATCCTCTCCAGCTGGCTAACCCTGCCCCCTGCAGATGGGTGTGGGGTGCTCATTGTTTACTGCTTGGTTTCCTGAGCCTGAGACGGGCCCAAAGACACTTCACAGCACGAGTTGCTCATGTTTATAGATTCTTGTCCTCTGCTAGCAAGAAATTCATCCACATGAACCCATTTCCCCTGCATACCTTGTGTTTGCTTATTTGGTGTGCTTAAACCCACAAAAGCAACATAACTGCTTTCAAATGCAGATAAGAAACATGGCTAAAAGTGGGGAATAGCTTGAAGGGTTGACAGTATTTTCTGTCTGCACAACAGCCACACAGGCAGCAAATATCCACAGTAGACTAAGTGGGAAGAGTTTGTACTCTCTCAATATGCCTATGGCTGGCTGTAGTTTTACTTCAGGAGTAGTATTTTAGCAGTGTGAATGTTTATTAAATCTCTTTTTTTTTTTTTCCTTCCTGAAGCCACTAGTGTTGTTGAAATCACTCCACAGCAACCTTGCCCAAACAGGCAGTTTAAAATAGATAAATTTTCTTTTTCTGTCCAATATTATGAATTTCATAATCCGTTAAATATGTTCACAGAGTAAATTAAGAATTTTGCATTGTCACAGAGGGGGATTCTGCCACCTACGCTGATTTGTGGCGAAGGGGAGAAATTAATTGGTGTGAGATAATTATGTATAAAAATATATATTTGTTAACTTCAATATTCTGAGCTCTCGTCACCCTCAACCACTATATTTAATATTAAAATGGATCTTTACATGGTTATGGATGGCCTTATGGCATTAATAACACATTATAGCTTATTAATAACTATATTACAGTATCTAGCATTCAACTATAAACAGAGAGAGGAGTTTTCCCTGCGGCTCAATGCCACTTGGTGTCAATATACTATTTGTCCAGCAGAGTGAGCTGAAACTTTCTGTGTTATGGCAGAGGACTACAGGGATTACAGATAGTACAGAGCTATTAAAACATTTACTCACAATACTGGTTAATTATCAATAATCATCAATCACCCTCCGGGGCTATGTCACAGCCTATTACTAGGGGGACTTTGCCCATGGACTGTGAGGCTGGAGTCCTCCTGACTTCAGGGGAAAGGAGAATCTTCCTCGCTTCAGGGGAAATGAATAATCCTCCCAGCTTCTGGGGAAAGGATGCAATCTTCCCAGCTATCTGGGGAAATGATTACAGTCTCTGACCTTGTTCTCCTGGCTGCTTCTGGATGCTTTGTCCAGGGGCTGGTCTGGGGACTGTTGACAGGACCTCAGGTGCAGGAGAAGGATGCCGTCTGAGCATGGTTCTCATGCTGGCTGGCAGGCTGATCACATGCAGGGTCTGCATCCTGGTGTCTCAGCAGCAATGACGTTCACCCGGAAATGATAGCAGGCATACACAGCTGCACAGGAGTCCGTGCTCCTTAGATACTAACAGGCAGTGCAGAATCAAATCCTGATTAACTCACCACAGCTGGCTGGGAGATTCTGTCTCCATAATAGCAGCATAAGCAAGTACGCTGGTGAGTCTAAATCTAATAATAAGCAGGCATGCCCGAATGTGAGCGATTGTGAACAAGGGGGTCTCAAGCACGGGGCCTGGGTGTGAGTATGAGCATGCTGGTGAAGCGAGAGTGCAGTGAGAGAGCTGCAGGTAAGGTCAGAGCAAGTGAGATAAGGCAGAAGCTAGAACATGCTAGGGCACGTAGAAGCACCTTGTTTACCTGTGTGTTTCCATTTATGAACTGTGGGCTGAGATTAATAGCCCTTTGGCCATCAGAATGACCAATCAGGGCTTGACAGTCAGCCAAACAATGCCCTACTAGGCTAGATCACTTGCCTGGTACCTCCAAATATGGGGAGAGCATAGGCTGGGCCACACGCTGACAGTGTGGGTTTATGCAACATGTTTACAACCAGCTTATATAACTTGTTTACAACCTGGACCTTAGGCAGGCCAGACTCTATGGCACCTAGGCCTATTGTACCCCTTTGTGCTTTTAATGTGTTTACCCCTGGTTTGGGCTTGTTTACCCCTGGCTTGGGGAGGAAAACATGTTTGGGCAGGCAAGGCAAAGTAAGGCATAAAATAAGCCTATTTTTGGGCCTACAGGCCCTCCACAACACCTGCCCAGGTCTGTCCTAAAGGATGAGTTGTGTCCTAGCAGAGCCTAGTTGTGTCATGGGCTTTGAAATCGTTTTTAGGTGAAGAGTGTTTTTCATAGGGATTTTCTTTCCTCTAAAGTCAGTTATTACTGCAAAGCATAAACAGCATATGTTAAATACTGTTAGGAACAATTATACACGATTTGTTCAGTCTAAATTAGATGGAAATCCTCATGCAGAGGTTTCTATTATTCCTTCTTTCAGAAGTACAAGTGAACTGGAGTATTTCTGTAACTTAACATATGACATATTTGTTAGATTTCTCAAGGTGAAACACCACAGTATCATTAGTCCCCATGAATGAAATAATACAGTTTAGCATGTGTGTAGATAGCTAAATGTAAGTGATATTCATATCAGCAGACAAGGTTCATAGTTCAGAAATGCATTAGTCATTACAGAGCCTTTCAGGAGCAATCTGTATCTCGTACTGCCTGGTCCCAGAATGCTTGGCCTTGACAGAGAAGACATCTCTTGAACACAGCAAGGTAGGCTGGTGGATAGATCCTCTGAGCCTGAAAAGTGATAGAAACATAACACAGCTTTTCAGACACCTCTTTGCAGAGCATTCTGAAGATTTGCCTGCAGGGTAAGCCTTTGTCAGAAATTGTCTGCTGTCATGAAAGACAGTGATGTTCTTCCAATAACTTCAGTAGTAGTAGTAGATCAAACCCTGTCATGTTCATTACAGTTGAAGCTACATTTTCTGCCTCACTTCCTGGTCTGGCAGCATCTGGTGAACATCTGCTCACTTTGGACTGGAGCCACCACAATGAGGTTTTTGTTATGTTGAGTATTTCAGAAGACTGTGAGGAGCCTGTGTGAAAGTTAGTTTGGGGTAGTAGCTCATCACTGTTATCATGATTCCCATCATCCTCTGGTTGAGGCTGCTGAGGCAGTGGTGTGTTGCCTGGTAAGGAAAATGTGCACAGCTTTTTCACAATGGAAATTAAACTGTATAGAGGAAGTAATTCTCTGAAGCTGTTTGTGATCTCCTTAATGAATGGGAATTGAGATTTGGGCAAACTATAGAAATAGGACTGATGAAGTGGAACTCTTCCTGCCTCTCATCTCTGGTAGCTTATGATTCAGCTATTGATTTTGGCATTCAGTTGCCTCATTTAGTCTCCTACTGCAGCCAGCCTTGAAGACATACACTGATTAAATTATTTAGTAGCAATAGGTCTGAAGCACTCAATGCATAAATGTACAAGAGTAATAAACAAGTCAAATGCTATTCCAGGTGGGAAGTAATATCCTGATTTGATGATTCATAATAACACAAACTATTGAAACTTTCTCAGAGCTGAGGGAGGGAAAGTTGTTTGGAAACACTAACTTTACATATCAAGTTTATTGGTCATTATTATTAATATTTATATATTACTGGTAGTAAGGTATCTCATTACTTTGCTATGCAGCCATGGGTTTTTTTTGTTTGTTTGGTTTTGGTTTGTTGTGGATTTTTTTTTTAGTTAAGCAAAAGGATTTAGTATCTCCAGTCTGCAGGTATTGGAAAACAGGGCACAAAGGCAAACCATTGAAGTCTGTGTTAGCTCTCAGCCTGTTCCTCACTACAGAGATGGCTCAAATCTATGATGGTAGCTGGGGATGGAATGAGTGGAGGTTTAGTGGGGTTCTTTGTTGTTTTGGTTTTGGTTTTTGTTGGCTTGTTGTTTTTTTTCCTGAATCTTATAGTGGAAATATCTTATGACTGAGAGCAGAGACTCCTGTCACTGGATTGCCAAATGGCCTTTTGCTGGTCATGCTGCTGTCTGTCATCCTTCCCCAGTGTCTCTGTATGTGATATGGGAGTGGGCTCAGTCTGTGTTTACCTCATGTCCTTGTAGTCCAGTACTTAGCTACAGGTTTATTTTTTTAACATGTGTTGAAACTTAGAATTGTAGTATCGTAAAATTATTTGGATGGAGGGGACCTTGCAGACCACCTAGTTCCAACCCTCCCTGCCAGGGGCCCCTGACCTAAATTGCTCAAAGCCCCATCCAATGTGGCTTGAAACCCTTCCAGTAGTAGAAGATAAACTCTCCATTTGAGCTGATGTGGATATTGTCATCAATGTCAGATTATCACAGGATATTAGAGGTTGGAAAGGACCTCTGGAGATCTTAGGAGTCCAACCCGTCTGTCAGAGCAGGACCATATAATCTAGCACAAGAATGCACCCAAATAGGTCTTGACGGTCTCCAGAGGAGATTCCACAATCTCTCTGGGGAGCCTGTTCCAGTGCTCTGTGATCCTTACGGTAAAGTTGTCTCTCATTTTGAGGTGGGAGCTTCCTGTTCTGTAGTTTACATCCATTGCCCCTTGTCCTATCACAGGGCACAACTGAGAAGAGGTTGTCCCTGCCCTCTTGACACCCAAGCCTCAGATATTTATATAGGTTTATTAGATCTCTTCTCGTCTTCCTCTGTCCAGACTAAAAAGGCAGTGCTTCAGTCCCTTGATCATCCTTATAGCCCTCCAATGGACTCTCTCAAGTAGATCCCTGTCCCTCTTAAACTGAGGTGCCCAGAACTGGATGCAATATTCCAGCTATACTTGTGCTGTAGTGCCTCTTCACTCCTTTTAATATAGCATCAGTTGAAACTAGAACAAGCATCCAAGAGAAAATCCTGAGATATAAGCAGGAAGAGATAAAGGGGTCGTTGTATTTCCGTAATCCTTACAGAAAGGCTGAGGATATAGTGCCTATGAAGCTACGTAGTACATGCCCATTACGTTCTATCTGGAGGTAAAGAGAACAACAGTGTACCCATAGTTAACTTTACACCATTTTACAGTAGATTCAATTACTAGTCCTGCAGGGCCATACTAGCACATAATATTTGTCATGTGACAAAAGCAGAGGTTAAAAAAAAAAAAACACCTGTGGTTCTTACAATAGTAATTGTAAGAGGAAATCTCTAGTGAGAAACCAGAGAGTGTTTTCATTTCTCTAAAAACATAAGTGGTTAGTTTTTTTATTTTGAGTTTTTTTGAGCTTGATTGCCAATATTTGGGCATTTGGTATGACTCAGAGTCTATATGGAACATATTCTTTCCGTAATGCTTGCAAGTCTCCAACTGTAAAGGAACAAGTAATTTATTTCAACTAGAATGTTACTGGAAAATTTATGCTCTTGTGTCGTAGACTTCAGCAATTTCATGTTTCAGCTTCAGCACTATTATTGCCATAAATAGAGTAACAAAGCCAAAGATAAAGAATTACTGCAAGCATTGTATATGTGCAGAGATGAATACCTATGATGAAGCAGCTGGCTTCGGCTGCTTTATGGTGAGTATTGCAGAAGATACTGTGAGTTAAGTATTTGACTGAGGTCACACTTGCTAATGAGTTCAAAGCAGAGTTTTGTCGTGGGATTTAAGGTCTGTGTCATCCAGAGAGGAGAGCAGAGATTTGTGGAAGGGAACTAGGCTGCATGGAGCAATGAAAAGGGCTGTGCTGGTGCTGTGATGAAACAATAATTCATCACCAGTAAATTCTTCGCTGGTGGCCAGCAAAATAAAGGTGTGGAAGTAGAAGCTTTTGACTGAAATGATGTTTGACTGATTATAAGTGCAGTTTTTCTATTCATTCAGAGAATAATAGAACATTTTTACTTGAAAACTTAGCCTTTACTTTCATAGTCTTACTTAAACTTCCATTATGACAGACAGATCTGCCTGTAACAGTCAAGCACATCGTTCTTCTCTGTCTCCATCTCTATGCTCTGTAAGGCTGGGGGAACTCTCTCCTCATGCCCTGCCTACAGAAAAACTGTCAACAGTAAAGGGACGAATTCAGTGGGGGAAAGTACAACTAAACCTATTGTAAGCAGTGGAACTGCAAACACCTCTGTATTTGATGTGGGGTTCTGGAGGTTAAAGCTGTACCCCAACCTGGAGCTGGGAGCTGGCAGTGTTATGCCTCAGTGTGGTTGCACTGTGCAAGAGTGTGTGTGGGGTTGGAGCTGTGGTGAACATATAATACCCTGGCACCCTTCAGAGCAGAAAGGGTAAAAAAAGAAGAAACAAAAAGGTTTGGACTCTCTCAGAGAGCATTATTTTCTTCATGAGAAGGGGTTGTGATTGTAGTTTTTGCTTTTTAAGGAATAGGAGAAATGACTTGGAGTTTATTTGCAGAGTACAGTAAATACTACTATTGACTTACAAAACAAGTAAGAGCTGGGATGAAATTTTCAGCAGTACCTGGGCTTTCTGTGGGGCACCCAAGTTATGCCAACTGCCTGCAAAAGCAGGAAGGGACCTCCTGTGATGAACTGTGCAGAGATGTAAGGTGGAGTGAGCAAGAGGCAGATCTCCCACATTGTAGAGGGCAGGAAGCAGCAAGTACATTCTGCAGCATCTCCAGTGTGCAAGGGACAATTGGCAGTGGGTATGGAGAACCAGCTCCTTTGCAATGCTCCTCCATTGCTGAGCAGAGTTCAACAACTGACTCAGAGGGGGAGAAGGACCCT
>WAAF01013262.1:0-15457 GCA_013400475.1 Tricholaema leucomelas
CTCTCCATCTCTCTGCCTCTGGTGAGCTGCCTCACTGTTTGTCACCAGCCAGCAGGTGATTATAAACCCCTCACCCCTTCAAATCTAGTTTAAAGCTCTATCAATGAGCCCTGCCAATTGCTGCCCCAGGATCCTTTTTCCCCTCTGGGACAAGTGTATCCCATTAGTTATTTGTAGCTCTGGTGCCTTGTAAACCGAGCTGTGGTTGTAGAATCCAAATCCCTGTTGATGACACCAGCCCCAGAGCCATGAATGGAGCTGTTGGCTCTTCCTACATGTTCCCTTGTCTACTGCTGATGCTAGAGGAGAACACAACTTGAGTTCCTGATCCCTTTAGCAGTTGCCCTAAGGTCCTGAAGTCTCTTTTAATTGATCGTAAGCCTCTCATTGTTGCATCGTCACTACCCACTTGAAAGACCAGAAGTGGATAGTAGTCTGAAGGAGGTTGGGAATTTTAGCTACCATGTCCCTTACCTGGGCACCAGGGAGGCAGCAGACCTCTTTATGAAGTGGGTTCAGTCTGCATACTGGGCCCTCTGCTCTTTTCCATAGATTCTCCTATAACAGTGACCCTTTGAGGTTTCTTTTCAGGATGGGATTGGTTTTGATGGCTGGCCTGAGACAACCTGTCTTTGTTCCTGGGCTTTTTGAGTCCTCATCCTTGCTGACAACCTGTTCCTCCTGCAGAGCCTCATACCTGCTCTGCAAATGCATGGTAGGCAGTGTGCTTCTTAAAGTAACGTGCTTGCTCCGTTTGCATTCCTTCCGTCGGGCAGATACCTGTTCCCATTGACCCTGCTCATACACATACTTGTGATGGTTTGGGTGTTCCCCACCCCCTCACACTTGGGAAATCACCCAGGCTAGACTCAGCCGGCTCTGGAAATTGAATGAAGCTTATTAATTACAGCTTAGCAGAATATACAAGCAGATATTTACAGTATATACAGTTATAGACAGAAATAAACAAGGTAAAAGGGAATACAGAAACACAACAGCCCTCCCAGAAACCTGAGTCCCCAGGAGGGGCTCCTAACCACCCCTTCACCTTCCCCCTACCCCTCTCAACCTTACTCCAGTCCCAAGGAAGAACGGAGGTTTGGCCAGTGGGCTAGGAAGCAAAGTGGATTAGTCAAAGAAATGGCAGACAGAGGTAAGCAGATCAGCCAGTTCCCCAGCAGAAGTGTTGAGTGAGTTATCTATGTTTTGATTCTTATTTTTATACATCTCAGCAAGCCTATGAGCGAAGTAGACATCAGCCTTGTTTTCCCTTCACAGCCTGTAATCCAGTTCTTCTCACCAAAACATCCTAGCTAGGCTCAAACTAGCACAATACTTGAACATGCCAAGTGAAATTTTTATCTGTTGCAAAATAAAGTAAATAATTAAACTATATTCTTCAAATTAAATTATGTAGTACCCTTCAACTTCCTGGGTCACTGAACTCAGATGACAAGCCATAGTTGGAGAAGAAAAAAAGCAAATCTGGTAAATGATCCGATTCAGAAAGAAATACTGGGGAAAATAATACTTCTGGGCTTCACAGTCTTAAATCAGATTTTAAATACTTAGCAAAATGTGTTAAGTACAAACTTCAACGTTGTAAATGATTACTGGATACGTATTTTTCTCTGCAGGAAAGATGTCGGTGGGTTCTTATTTGAAACTAAACATTTCTTGCTGGCAAATCTAATGTGTGAAATTCTTTGACAGCATTAAAACACTCCTGGTTTCCATGTATTTTGTTTTGGGTTTTTGTTCCTCTCGAAAAAATACGCAGTACTTGTAATGCTGAACCATGACACGTGATGAACCCTCACCATCAAATAATTTACACAGCATTAGCATTCATGCCGTGAGACCTACCTTTTCTGCTAACAGTTCCCTGATCTTGCTTGCCTGGAGACGAAACTTCATCAACTGTGACTCCAGAGTTAAACATCTTTCCTTCCAGTTTACAGTACCATCTGGCTCTAGATGTTCAGCCATATTTATGCTGGAAAAAGAAAGGGAAAAAAATCCTCATGTCAATTGGAGTCTGTACTTAATGTCTGACCTTTTTTATATACATACTAATTTATTTTATATAAATCTCAAGAATGGCCCAGATTTTTTACATGTACAGCTTAACAAAATTGTATAAAACTACATTAGTCTGTACAGGCCCTTATCAGAACTGTCAGATATCTGAAATCTGTGCTTATCATGATTGAATTCCTTCAATTATTTTTGAGGCTGCATTTTCCTGGAAAAGACATCATGCATTTTAATCTTCAGTTACTGCATATACATAGAAAGGCTTGTAGACAACGGAGCTTTTGCTAAGAAGATGCCTCTTGTAAGTGTAATTACCTGTGAGTTAGTAGCACATCTGATTTTATGCAAGTTTAACGTTTAGTAGACTACTACTTAAAAATATGTTCTAAATTCCTTATGTTTAATCATCCTTAAAATTTAGTATCCTTAATGAGATGCTATTTTAGGTTTAGGAGTAATGTATTACAGTAAATAAAGTTTTCCAGAGAATTCAAGAGTCTAGGGGGCTGGATGTCCCAAGAAGTTCAGCAGGACATCACAAAATATCTTTATCCCATCCCATTTGTCCTGCACATTTCTAAACAATCTGAAGTACAGCTTGTCCCTTCTTCTTTTCCCCCTTGTATCCTTCTGCACTTTGCTTGCTTTCTCCTTGCCTTGTTTGGGTTATGGTAAGAAGAGTGGTGGAGACAGAGGGAGATGATATGCTAGCTGTGCAACGGCCTGTGGCTTATCCCTTTGGCTCAGGTCCTGCAGAAAGGGCAATTCTATCTGCACCGTCTGGACTGGCAGCGGCTTCCCAAATCCCATCCTCTCCAGTCAGACCATCAGTGGAAGTGGTCCTGTCTGCTCCTGCTGCTCCAACCACAGCTCTACATAAAGCAAAACAAAAGACTGACAGGCCAGTTTTTGACCATCCAGATGAGAATGTTCCTCCAGTTACGGTCTCCCTTGCTCCAGTTAAGATCAGAAGAATACTAGCAGCCAACATTACAGACAGCACAGATGATAATGGGGATGACCCAGAAGAGGGCATGTCTACCAGCAAGGGCACTGACACCCCCGTGGGGCAAAAGGCTTCTACAAAGGAAGGTGCTTCTATGAAGAGGGATACCTTTCAGCAAGTAGAAACAGATGGTGATGGTGATGCAGACAGAGCAGCAGCAACAATGTCTATGCCTAGGAAGGTGTTGAGGCATATAAGACAGGATTGCTTGTGTGAAGAATGTGAACTGATGATGAGTTGGTTAAAGAGATATTGGGAGGGAGGTGCAGAAACTGTAGAAATAAATCCCACATCAGTCAGGTAATTGGGACCTTTAGCCAGAGATGGGGTATTGATAAGCATATGGGATGGTAATGCTTCCCTCTGGTCATGCCTACTATTGGCTGTGGCACTACAGCACCCCAACAGAGATGATTTAGTGTAGACTACAATCGAACAAGGTGTCCAGTGTTTGCAAGAGATGGCCATGAGAGAATCTATGGAAACTATTTGACATAGGAGCCTGATGAAATACCTGTGAGTAATGCTCTTAAATAAGTTTATTCAGCTTGTTTCTTCTGCCTATGCCCATACATCAACAAGTTAAAACTGTGGGAAGAGACGATGGGACAATTCCTTCTACTGTTGGCAATTCTGCTGATCAAATGAGACAACTAGAAGACAGTCTCATACACAATATATTGATCCCAGCCATAAATACTCTGGCTGGAGAGATGAAGGATGGCATGAGAGAGCTTAAGGAGGAGTTTAAGGTCTCCACATCCAAGCTGGTGAAGGAGAACGATACCTCCCCTTCCCCTTCTGAATGGATCCATGTCTCAGACATGAGAAATAGATATCCTCCTAGGAGACCAGTCCAAGCTAGGCAGAAGCAATCACACAGTCACTTTAGAGAACCCTGCATGACCATGGAGAGAACATAAGCAGATAGCATTGTCAGCCTGCCTTGTTCTTTTGGCAAGAGTGTGCGAACTGCAACGTGGCAACGCCAGAGGTAATACTACCAAGAGGGTAGCTGCCTCACTTTCCCATGACGACTCCACCCCAGAGACGGTTCTGACAGTAACACAAGTCCCTGTGTCAACTGTGGATGCCATGCTCAGAATTAGAGGTGCCCTGCCTCCAGCCAGAGGGAGGACAGGGACCATGAAAACAACAAAGTCTATTGGGATGTGTTTATTAGGTGGTATGGCACTTGAGAAGTACAAAGCCTTGGTAGACACAGGTACTCCATGTACTCTGGTACCCTAGAATCATGGACGAGCAGAGTCTGTAACTACTTTAGGAGTTACTAGAGGGTCTCAAGAGTTAACTATGTTGCAGGCTGAAGTAAGCCTGACTGGGAGTGCTTGGGAAAAACTATTGTAACTAGCCCAAATGCACCTTACATTATGGGAATTGACTTTCTGTGAGAAGAACCAACAGGTTACAAGTGGGCTTTTGGAATAGCAGCTGTAGAAACTGAAGGCAAAGAACACCTATTAGGCATGAGCTCTCAGATGATCCTGCAGTTGCGAGACAGCATGAGATAGAGGATATAAAACTGCCAACTGCCTCTTGTACTGTACATCATAGGCAATATAGAACCAACCATGACTCTTTGGTGCCCATACATAAGCTGATCTGTCAGTTAGAAAGCCAAAATGTCATCAAAAAGACTCATTCATCTTTCAGCAGTCTGATGCGGCCTGTGCAAAAGCCAAATGGAGAGTGGCGGCTTACTGTCAATTTTCGTGGCCTAAATGAAGTAACTCCACCCATGAGTGCACCTCTACCAGACATACTGGAACTCCAGTATGAGCTGGAATCCAAAGAGGCCAAGTGGTATGCTACCATAGACACTGGTAATGCTTTCTTCTCTATTCCCATAGCAGAGGAATGCAAGCCTCAGTTTGCTTTCACCTGGAGAGGTATCCAGTATATCTGGAATTGTTTGCCCCAGGGATGGAAACACAGTTCAACAATTCATCATGCAGTGATCCAGGCTGCATTGGAGAAGGCTGGAGCACCAGAGCATTTGCAGTATATGTTTGGGGAGACACAGCAGAAGAAATGTCTGAGAAAGGTAACAAGATACTTGACATTCTGTTGAAGGCTGGTTTTGCTAGAATGCAAAACAAGGTAAAAGGGCCTGCCAGAGAAATCCAGTTTCTGGGGGTGCGATGGCAGGATGGCTGATAATACATTCCACTGGATGTGATAAAGTCTCTACCATGGTGCAACCCACGAATAAGGAAACACTATCTTTCCTCAGGGCAGCTGGATTTTGCAGACTGCATATCCCTGGATACAGTCAGATTGTGAAGCCTCTTTATTGATGTAACCTCAAGGAGAATTTGTTTTGAGTGGGGTCCTGAACAACAAGCAGCCTTTGACCAGATAAAGCAAGAAGTAGTCCATGTCATGGGTTTGGGACCTGTCTGAACTGGTCTGGACATTAAGAACACACTGTATACAGCTGTATGTGAGAATGGTCCAACTTGGAGCCTATGGCAGAAAGCTCCAGATGAGACGTGTGGTTGCCTACTTGGTTTTGGAATAGGGGACATAGAGGCTCAGAAGCAAATTACACACCAGCAGAGAAAGAAATACTAGCAGCCTTTGAAGCAGCATGTGCTGCTTCTTAAGTAACTGGAACTGAATCACAACTCCTTCTAGCTCCCAGATTATCGCTTCTGACCTGCATGTTTAAAGGGAAAGGTGCATCTCCACATCATGCTACCTGGTCTAAGTGGATGGCTTTGATAATACAGCAAGCTCGAATGGGAAGTCTTGAATGATCTGGCATAGTAGAAGTGATTACAAATTGGCCAGGATGCATAGACTTTGGAAAACCTCCAGAGGAGTGAGTAACTCATGCTGGGGAAGCTCCTCCATGTAATGATCTTTCTGATGATGAAAAGAACTATGCTTTATTCACAGATGGATCCTGTCATCTTGCAGGAAATAAGCATAGATGGAAAGCTGCTGTTTGGAGTCCTCTATAGAGTTGTGGAAGTAAAAGATGGAGAAGGTGAATCGAGACAATTTGCTGAGGTAAAAGCTAGCCATCTATCCTTGAATATGGCTGAACAAGAGAAATGACCAGTGGTTTACCTCTACACTGATTCATGGATGGTAGTGAATGTCTTATAGGGATGGCTGAAAGACTGGGAAAAGAAGGGTTGGCAGAGAAGAGGAAAGCCTATTTGGGCTGCTGATCTGTGGCAAGATATTGCCACTTGTCTAGCGAAAATTCCAGTGAAAGTGTGACACATGGATGCACACATGCCTAAGAGCAAACTTACTGAGGAACTCCAACACAACCATCAGGCAGATCTAGCTGCCAAAGTTTTCTAAGTAGATGCAAACTGTGATCTTGACTTAGACTGAAAACACTGAGCCTAACTGTTTCTAGCTTGGTGGGCTCACGATTCACCAGGACATCAAGGAAGAGATGCAATCTACCAATGGGCATGTGATAGATCAATCAATATATCTATGGATGCTATGGCACAGGTTATACACGACTGTGACATTTGCACTGCTATAAAGCAGGCTAAGTGAATGAAACCTTTGTGGTATGATGAACAACGGTCAAAGCATAAGTATGGTGAAACATAGCAGATTGATTACATCACTCCTCCTCAGTCTTGTACTGGTAAACAGTATGAGCTGACTACGGCAGAAGCAAGCACTGGATGGCTGGAAACCTATCTAGTACCTCATGATAATGCACATAACACCATTCTGGGACTGGAAAGACAAATCATGTGAAGACACAGTACTCCAGAGAGAATCAAGACAATAGAACTCATTTTAAGAACAACCTCATATGCAACTGGACCAAAGAACACAGTATCAAGTGGATATACCAAACCCCCAATTATGTACCAGCTTCTGGAAAGACTGAATGCTACAATGGCTTGATGAAGACCACTTTGAAGGCAATGGGGAAGGGGGGGTTGGAACTTAGAGAAACTGGGACAAACATCTAGCACAAGCCACTTTACTGGTAAATAGTAGAGATTTTGCAAATCGAGCAGGTCCAGCTAATCAGATACACTGCAAATAGTAGAAGGTGATAGAGTTCCTGTTGTTTGTGAGTATTGGGGAAAACTGTTTGGGTTTCTTCTTCTTCGGATGTAGGCAAACCTATTTGAGGGGTGGTTTCTGCTGAAGGTCCAGGTCTTGGGTAATGCAAGAAAATGGGGAAATTCAGTGTGTTCCACTAAGGAATCTAACTTTAGCTGAGAGAGTTTAAGTTCAGAATGTATAACATATCGATTGTAAAGAAGTTTCACTAGTTTCTTTTCAGGTTTAACATGGTGTCAAGAATCCAAGAGGAACCTATAGTACATAAGCACGAACCTTATGTCAACTTGGAGTCCTGTTTCATCTTATGTACTGAGAAACAGACTGTTTCCTGAACTTTGCATTGACTTACACCTGAGAAACAGCTGGAAGGAGAAGAAGTTGCAATCTGGACTTTACTACTCATCATATAGAAACTGTTTCTAATTAGATAAATAGCTTGATGCAGGAAATGGAATGGGACAAAAGGGTGGAGTGTTACAGGTTTAGGAGTATATGTATTATTGTAAGTAAAGCTTTCCAGAGAATTTGAGAGTCCAGGGGGCATGTCCCAAGGGGGTTGAACAGGACATTACAAAATACCTTTATCCCATACCATTTGTCCTGCACACTTTTATATCAAGTATAATCTCAAGTATAGCTTGTTCTATCTTCTTGTCTCCCTCTTCTCCTTCTGCACTTTGCTTGCTTTCTCCTCACTTTGTCTGGGTTATGGGAAGAACAGTGGTGAGGATGGAGAGAGATAATATTTACTAGCTGCACAACAGCCTCTGGGCTTTGTATTACTTTCATTTTGTAAAACACTGATTTCATTTCACTTCCAAATTTTATGGACGTGTGGTTATTTACTCCTTTAGGGCTAAATAGGGTGCTGACAGCTCCTGGCCAAGCTGGCAGCTCCTGGCTTGGACAGATTCACTCTGATATGGGTCAAGAACTGGCTGGAAGGTCCAGAGATTGGTGGTGAATGGTGCCACATCCAGTTGGCAGCTGTCACTAGTGGTGTGCCCCAGGGATCAGTGCTGGGCCCAGTCCTGTTCAATATCTTTATTTATGATCTGGATGAGAATTGAGTCCAGCATCAGTAAGTTTGCAGGTGACACCAAGCTAGGAGCAGGTGTTTATCTGTTGGAAGGTAAGAGAGCCCTGCAGAGGGACCTGGACAGGCTGGATGGGTGGGCAGAGGCCAGTGGGATGAGATTTAACAAGGCCAAGTGCCAGGTTTTGCACTTTGGCCACAACAAGCCCAAGCAGCACTACAGGCTGGGGACAGTGGCTGGAGACCAGCGAGGAGGAAAGGGACCTGGGGGTGCTGGTAGAGAGTAGGCTGAAGNGAGGCTCAGGGGGGACCTCATTGCTGTCTACAACTACCTGAAGGGAGGTTGTAGACAGGTGGGGGTTGGTCTCTTCTCCCAGGCAACCAGCAACAGAATAAGGGGACACAGTCCAACGTGCTGGAGGGGGTCTAGGCTGGATGTTAGGAGGAAGTTCTTCCCAGAGAGAGTGATTGGCATTGGAATGGGCTGCCCAGGGAGGTGGTGGAGTCACTGTCCCTGGAGGCATTCAAGAAAAGCCTGGATGAGGCACTTAGTGCCATGGTCTGGTTGACTGGATAGGGCTGGGTGCTAGGTTGGACTGGATTATCTTGGAGGTCTCTTCCAACTGCTTGATTCTATGATTCTATGAAATTCCAAATTCTTTGTGGTGCAAAACCACCACAGATGCAAGGGGCAGTTTATGGTTCTGAATGTGAAAGCAGATGAGTTAATTGTCCCTAATGGATCCCCTATGCGAAAAACAGACCCATTACATTATATGGTGCAGATCTCAGGACATGCTGGTTCACGCATGCTTCAGGTTGTAACCTGTGCTTATATTTACATATAACTCCTTGTGTCTTCTGCAAATGAAGCTCAGTGCCCTTTTGGACAAGCACTGCTATAAAAATTATTCAGGATGAGAGTTGGCTCATCACAGTTTGAGTCTGAGAAGCCAAGAAAACCATCTCTGTGAAAGCAGGACTGGTCTCTGTTTTGTTCCAACTATTTGTAGATGGCTTTAATAATAAAGAGTAAGTGGGTTGCTGAATGTAACCATTCAGTCCAAGAAGCTCCCCTGTGAGCAAAGGCCCTGGCCTTTGCAGGGTTCTGAACACACAAATTTGACTTTGAAAATAAAGTTTTCATTCCCCCTAACTCTTCAGTCTATCTCTCAAAAAGCAAACAGCCATAAAAACACCATTCAGCAGAAGGCAGCTGAAAGATCTCAACAAACAAAGAATTACCAGTCATGAGATTATGCTGTATATTCATCATCTTGTAGTGGACAATGAGACATGGAGAAGGAAAGGCAAGTAGCGTCTGTTTTCAGTGTGAGGAAAGAGGCTGGCATACGGAAACACTGTGTAATATAGAGCTCTATACTGCAACTCCTGCTCCATTTAGCACAGCTTAATACATGACATCTTTGAGAGCCTCCCTTCCCATGACTACTCCAGTCCTTCAGAAGCTTGAGTTGAAGCACTCCCCATCCTTCCACTGTCAGAGAAAGCAGCCTCAGTTCCCCTTCTTCCCCAAGCAAGAACATAAGAAGCTGTGGATTTATCTTTTCCACTCTTCCTAACAGCAGGAAGAAAAAAAAGGCAAAAGACCATGAGAGAGATCAAAGCCATGAGAAGTTTACCTTTTGTCCATACATTAATATTTTCCAGTTCTTTTGTAATTTTTCAGTGTCTCAAATTACTCTGAAGCTCATCATACCTAAGCAGGTGAAAAACTCTGTCTGAAATCTTTCTTTCCTTTTACATACCTCTATTATTTTTTTCATTCCCTATCTTAAATTAGAAGGATGAAGAGGATCACCACAATCACTTGTGTGAAGGTAACTCTTCCAGTTTTGACTCTCTTTTCCTTTTGTTCATTGAGGCGATGACCTAGACTGTTAAGCCTGAGGTTATAACCATCCCACCCAGGAATCTCCAGGGAATTGCCCTCATTTAAGCACATTAGTAATTTCTTGAGCCAATCCCACAACACCCACATGCTAAACTTTAAGCATTCAATCATTTCAGCTGAAGCCTTCTGGGTGACCAGTATCTTCTACCATTTTCCCCTACTTAAGCTTGGCAGAAAGCTCCCTGGACTGTCAGGGGACCAGGCTGCTCACTGTTGACCTGTCCTTACTCCTCTCTCCTTGTGCAGAGTCACATGTTCGAAGTGGGAAGCTGGCATGACTAAGCAGTAGTTTCTGCTTTACAAAGGAAGCACAAATTTCAGCTGGATTGATGTGACAGACAGCCTGGATTCTGCTCTCCCAAGTAAGGCGAAATGGTGATTTCTTATTAGACATCATTTAGGACTTCTTATAACGTTTCTCCTTTTTGACTAGTAACAGTTATATACAACAGAGGTGAATTCAGACAATATCCGTTTGACAGTAGAATATTTCAGTGTTTGTGGTAGTGAAAACATAAAGAGATCAAGTGGTGAAAGAAATGTTGCTTTTTGGTAGAGTATAATATTACAGGGTAGAGTTAAAAATGTTTGTCTTTCAACAGACAAAACATCTGAGTAGATGGATTTCTGGCAGTGAACAATGTGTCCAGCCAAGTAGTTTCTCAATGTCCAAGTGAATTAATGTTTCACTGTACAAGTATTACAGATAAAAACTTTGAAAATAACTCTTTTTATTTTGGGTTGTTTGTTAGAGATTACAATAATTTCTTCATATTTTCCAACATGGCAATGCACTCTGGAAATATTTACAGGCACATAATACACTGTTTACAGTTGCAGAATGAATGATCTTACTTTGAATCAATGACTTCCTGTTTCTTGTTTGACTTCCCAAGGGAGGAAAAAAATGAGTTCATCTCTCTTGGCTTAATAGAGTACTCTGAATCAGCAGTTGAACCTACACAGTCCTCTGCTTCTTCCTGCTCCAGTTCCCACTGCACAGCCCCACATTTTCCCTGAGTCTTTAATAACAAAATCTTTTGAAAAGTAAACTAAAAAAGCACACATTAAAGCTTAAGCGCTAATTATGTCATCAGAAATTAATTGAGACAAGTTTGACAAGTCTGGAGAGATTAAGTTTGTCTTTTTCACTTTTTAAGTTTATAAACCTCTTCGCAGGCTTCAAGAAATCAGAATGTCATATTCTCCCCAGAGGGACTGATACAATTTCCTCTTCTTGCTCTCTGCTTGGAATTTAATAAAGTACATTTCAGAGGGGAGGAGGAAACAATGTTCTAGTTTTTTGAAGCACACTTTAAAATTTACATATTCCTTACCACACTGTCTGTGTCTTCCTCTGTTTTTAACAAACTCCTGTGTTTAACTAAACACTTCATATTCTATCCACATGTTATGTCCTTTCTGTTGGAGGAAAGCTTGGCAAGCACCTCTGCTGCAACAGGAGTGGGTTTGTGCAGTGCATCATCCTTAAATGTCAACCAGCTCAAATGTATTTGGACCACGCCTCTCAAATTTCAGGCCTTTTTCTTCTACCCTTTTCACCCAAACTTAGCACTTTCAGATGTTTTTGGAGCCAGAAAGGTTGGACTGGTGAAGGGAAACGATGAGACACAAAGTGGACCTGTTTGGGAATCAAGGAAGTCATACTCAGGTTTGTTGCTAGCTGCTACCCATGTTGAAACACTGGTAGCTTTATTTTCCAATTGACTCGTTTTGCAATATTCTGTGCTCAGACAAAACGTAGCCTAAGCTGTTTAGAAGTTCCTTCAAATTTTACTTGCAATTTTGCTTTTTTTTCGCTGCTTCCTAGATATTCTGTTCCTGTGAAGCAGGACTCCTCCGCTGCGGCAGCACCACGCAGAGACTACCAGCAGCCCTCCTGGTTTCACGGCCAGGTTGCCCTCTCCCAGCTCCCTCCTGAGCCACTGCCTCCTTGGCTTCCCAGGAAAACGGCACAACTCTTGGGTCACCCACAGAACACAGTCACATCTGTGCAGCAAACAGCATTAAAGCACTCCAGATAATTGTATGCCCTCTCCCGGATGTCTCAGTGTGACATCACAGTAGGTACAAACAGTTCGTTTTGATGTTAAATTATGGCAGCTGACGGGGCAGATATCTTAAAACTCTCCTTCTTTACCATCTTTGTTTGGAAGTTGTGTTCTTCTTGCCCTTCCATGTGGGGGGTAGAGGGGATACGGCAGAAGCACTGCCAACCGGACAAGGAGCCCAAACTTCGTGGGCCTAAAGCGACCTCAGACTCGTCGGTGTCCCGTCGTGGGGACACCGCCTGACGCACCCCCGAGGTACTGCAGTCAACGACACCACGGTGCCCTAGCACCACGTTATGCTAAGCCGTGACGGGGCCGCCTGACGCCATCCGACGCCCGACGAAGCCACCCTGGGACACCTCGCCGGCTGCCCCGCCGGGGCGCGACAATGCGCGGCGGAGCTCCGGGGCCGCGCCGCCGGAGAAGAACCGGGAGCTGTCGCTGCCGCCCGCCCAGTGCGGCCCCGCGCGCAAAGGGTGAAAAGAGAGCAAATGAAAGGGAGGTCAAACCTGGCTGGCTGTGGCTCGCACCGTTGCCGTACCGGGCGCCGTCCGGGCTGCGGGCACTACGCGGCCGCGGCAACCCGCGCCCCTCGGCGCCCGCCCCACCATCCCCGCGGTGAGCGGCGCGGGCGCCTGAGCGACGGCCGCGACGGCCACTGAGGAGCGGGGGGCCGCCCCCGGCGCAGAGCCCGGGCGGGGCCTGCGCAGGTCGGTAGCGGTGAGAGCCGCTAGACGCCGGGGGGCCCTTGCTGGGACGCGCCTCCGGCAAGGCTGAGTTGGCCTCGTTGTCCTGCTACTTTCCCGCTGCCCGCTCCTTTCCCAGACGGCCGCTGGTGGCGGGCCGCCGTCTTTCCCGCGTGCTCTGGCTCCGACGGAGTGCCGAGGAGGGAGCACAAGGTCGGAGGGCGGATGGAGGCTGGCTAGAGCAACCGGGCCACGCTTCACCAATCTCCTGTTACTTGTTTCTGCTGTAGGTGTGCAGATTCATCTTGTCTAAGTTTTTATGAGTCGGTTGTTTGGTCTTGTTTGGAAAAAAACCCATGGAAAGCCCCTAAAAGCTGAAGTATTCCACATCTGTTATACACACGATTCCATTTTTTCCTGTTCAGTACAGCCTCAAATTTTCCACTGACTTGCAGTGACCTTAAAGTATCCAAAGGATTTTACTGAAATTGCATCCTTTGCTGGTACTATCCTAGGAGGATCATGTATTTGCTAAACGTTCATTGCTGAAAAATGTATTAAGGACGTGATTGCTGGTATTGCAAGTAGGTAATTTGACTTCTACCCAGTAACTCTTGTCTAGGGTGGTCAAGCTACATTAAAAACCACTGGAGAATATACTTTTTAGATTACAAGATTTAGCCAAAATAATAAAAAATAAGCATTTGGTTCCTAACAAACACTATACAAAATGAATTAACATTGGTGTTTAATGAAAAGTGGCCATGTCAGTTCCTTGAACATTAGGTACACCCAAAAGTGCAGGCACTATTTCAATGCAGAGTGGACTGAGCCAGGTAAAAGCAAAGCCTGTGTGAATGGCACGCTTAGATTGCAAGAAGGAGAGGAAGCCTGTTCACCAAGTTCTTCTTTCTGTTTGCTTTGTGAACTGACATTTTATTTGGTCTCAGGTACTAGAAATATTTTACAGTGACACAGCTCTTGATACTCATGCATAAGGAAGTATGAAAAATATTGTGGAAGAAGGAATAAGAATATTCCGGATTTTCTTGAGAGGCCTGGAACACAAGCCCTATGAGAAGAGGCTGAGGGGGCTGAGGTTGTTCAGCTGGGAGAAGAGGAGGCTCAGGACAGACCTCATTGCTGTCTGCAACTACCTGAAGGGAGATCTCTTCTCCCAGGTAACCAGCAACAGAACAAGGGGACACAATTTCAAGTTGTGCCAGGGGAGATATAGGCTTGATATTAGGAGGAAGTTCTTCATAGAGAGAGTGATTTACCATTGGAGTGGGCTGCCCAGGGAGGTGGTGGAGTCACTGTCCCTGGAGGTGTTCAAGAAAAGACTGGGTGAGGCACTTAGTGCCATGATCTAGTTGACCGGATAGGGCTGGGTGACAGGTTGGACTTGGAGGTCTCTTCCAACCTGGCTGATTCTGTGATTCTCTCAATTGCCCTCCAAAGTATGTAGTGGTGACTAGAATCTGTGCTCAGTCAGCGAAGGTAATAAATTACTAGCAGAAAAACTGAGGTGCATAGGACAAAACAAAACTTTGTTTTGTAATGCAAGGCAGAAAGCTGTCATTCTCCCAGACAAGGGCACAGAAAACTATTGTATGCATGGTCTCAGGAAGAGAGTTGCTTCCCTTTGCGGTTGTCACTGATGGAAGTTACGTACAAGCAGTAATAAATCCAAGGTGAAATTTCACAAATATGGGTGGGAAACAAAAAAAGGTAAACAGTACATTGTAGATTCAAACTGCAAGACATGGGCTTTGCACTTTGGAGGGACCATCTGATTAGCTGGCTTGCTACAGAAGTGAAACACCATGAAACGATTTGCCTTTCTAATGTGGACTCGAAATATCCTCTAGATGTGGGTTGAAGATTTGCATGTTACGTGTTATTTTATTGTGTAATTTTATGCATGGAAATAAGTTCTAAGTTTCTGATTGGGTTATTAAACTTCAACCTCATTTGTTCTAAAGTATTATGAATGCTGTATTGCAAAACATTGACTCTAGAACGTGGAGCCAATTCACAAAATGCCACTAGCAGGGCTGATTAAGTGGTTATCAAACTTGCAACTAGAATGTTTATGAGAGTTCCTACATAGAACGTGATACTGACATGCTGGATCGGAACCTTACTCTCCCTTGTGATGCCACATCCAGCTGGCAGCCAGTCACTAGTGGTGTCCCTCAGGGATCAGTGCTGAGCCCCACCCTCTCTAACCTCTTCATAGATGATCTGGATGAGGGCACCAAGTCAGTCATCAGCAAGTTTGTAGATGACACCAAGCTGGGGGCAGATGTGGCTGGGCTGGAGGGCAGAAGGGCTCTGCAGCGGGACCTCGACCGCCTGGACAGATGGGCAGAGTCCAAGGGGATGGTGTTCAGTAAGTCCAAGTGCCAGGGGCTGCACTTTGGCCACAACAACCCCATGCAGAGCTACAGGCTGGGGTCAGAGTGGCTGGAGAGCAGTCAAACAGAAAGGGAACTGGGGGATGCTGATCGATACCCACCTGAACATGGGCCAGCAGTGTGCCCAGGTGGCCAAGAGAGCCAATGGCATCCTGGCCTGCATCAGGAATGGTGTGGCCAGCAGGAGCAGGGAGGTCATTCTGCCCCT
>WAAF01013267.1:0-45280 GCA_013400475.1 Tricholaema leucomelas
CTGACCACACCATTCCTGATGCAGGCAATATGTTGTTTGTTTTGAAAACTGAGTCCATACTCAAGCTTTAAAATGAGTAGAAGATTCATTCTCTGCTGCTTTCTTTCGGCGTCGCGTGTCAAACTGTCCTTTTAATTTAGTGACGTCAGTGCCTACAACCGATGGCATTAATTCTGACTTGCATTTTCACTGAGATCTGAAGTCCAGAATCTTGAGTGGATATTGTGGGCCTGCCTTGGCATACTCTTGTTGATTGATAACGTGCCTTGGTATAAACACAAGCAGAGCGGATTTTCTTCCCACGTGCAAGTGTTTTATTTGCATCGTTCCACCGGGTTTGGGCACTGATTTCTTGCATACATTCACGTACTGAAAATAAATTAATTTTAAACTTCTTCTCAAATGATTCCCTCTTGGTCATCACAGAACCTCAGAGGTTGCAAGGGACGTCCAGAGATCATCAAGTCCAACCCTTCTGCCAAGCAGGATCACACAGGAATGCTTCCAGGTAGGTCTTGACAGTCTCCAGAGAAGGAGACTCCACAACCTCCCTGGGCAGCCTGCTTCAGGGCTCTCTCACTCTCACTGTGAAGAAGTTTCTCCTTGTGTTGAGGTGGAACCTTCACTGTTCCAGTTTATAGCTGTTGCTCCTTGTCTTGTTGCTGCTGACCAGCAAAAATAAATTTGCCCCAGCCACTTGATGCCCACTCCTCAGGTATTTGTACACATTGATCAGATCTCCTCTCAGTCCTCTCTTCTGCAGGCTAAACACCCTCAGGGCTCTCTGTCTTCATAGGGGAGATCCTAAAGTCCCCCAGTCATCTTCATGGATCTCTGCTGGACTCTTTCCAGCAGGTCCCTGTCTCTTTTGAGCTGGGGAGCCCCAAATTGGACAAAGTAGTTGAGGAACAACCAAATACTTGACATCAATGTCTTCTGATAGTTTAAAAAATTGATTAGAGTACCTACTGATACTTATTTCCCCCTATATCATTCTATTTATTCTGGCTAAGTAGAATCATAGAATCATATGTTGAGTCTGGGACTTCAGAGTAGAGTACTGTCCTGTAGAAAATTAAGGGCAAGTACAGTCTCAAAATTGTAAATAAACAGATCAAAAAAATCCTTAAATGGTTTTATCTGAGGTCTCTTAAGGAAGAGAAAGAGGCATTGATGTTAAAGAATTATAGAACCATAGAATCAATGAGGTTGGAAGAGACCTCCAAGCTCATCCAGTCCAACCTAGCACCCAGCCCTATCCAATCAACCAGACCATGGCACTAAGTGCCTCATCCAGGCTTTTCTTGAACACCTCCAGGGACGGTGACTCCACCACCTCCCTGGGCAGCC
This sequence comes from Tricholaema leucomelas, assembly GCA_013400475.1. Lineage (NCBI taxonomy): Eukaryota > Metazoa > Chordata > Aves > Piciformes > Lybiidae > Tricholaema lacrymosa > Tricholaema leucomelas. The sequence continues at coordinate 1,351 of WAAF01013267.1, forward strand.
CATTCCAATGCCAATCACTCTCTCTGCCAACAACTTCCTCCTAACATCCAGCCTATACTTCCCCCGGCACAGCTTGAGGCTGTGTCCCCTTGTCCTGTTGCTGGTTGCCTGGGAGAAGAGACCAACCCCCACCTGGCTACAGCCTCCCTTCAGGTAGTTGTAGACAGTAATGAGGTCCCCCCTGAGCCTCCTCTTCTCCAGGCTGCACATCCCCAACTCCCTCAGCCTCTCCTCATAGGGTTTGTGTTCCAGGCCCCTCACCAGCCTTGTTGCTCTTCTCTGGACATGTTCCAGCACCTCAACATCTCTCTTGAATTGAGGAGCCCAGAACTGGACACAGTACTCAAGGTGTGGCCCGACCAGTGTTGAGTACAAGGGAAGAATAACCTCCCTTGTCCTACTGACCACACTGTTCCTGATACAGCCCAGGATGCCATTGGCTGTCTTGGCCACCTGGGCACACTGCTGGCTCATGTTCAGCTACTCTCTACCAGTACACGTACTTTAGGAGCCTGGAGTGCTGAAGAGATCACTGGAAAAAACATATTTAAGCCAACCTTCAGATCTGTGTGACTGAAGATCTTGAGTCTTGAGAAGGAGTAGGTGAAAGGGAGAGGTGGGAGCTGGAAAGACAGCAGTAGGGAGGACTGCAGATGTTATAAAATATGGTCAGTGTTTTGCTTAAATGGCTTTAACCTTGAATGTTATGATTTGGTCAAGCAGTGCTCCCCAGGTCATTTACTTGTTGTGTGCATGCGTTGCTCAAGAGACTGGAAAGCCCTTTTTCACATGGTGTGTTTGGAGTTGCACTCTGTGAACACAAACTCGGGGCAGTGTTGTCAATACAGACAGGATTTAGGGGAACTGAAATGATTTGAGGCCCTGTGAACTCAAAGGGCAACAGGATGGCTGATAAAGAGAAAAGCAAAGATGCATTATACACACATATCACAGTCTCACAGTATCACCAAGGTTGGAAGAGACCTCACAGATCATCAAGTCCAACCCTTTACCACAGAGCTCAAGGCTAGACCATGGCACCAAGTGCCACGTCCAATCCTGCCTTGAACAGCTCCAGGGACGGCGACTCCACCACCTCCCTGGGCAGCCCATTCCAGTAGCCAATGACTCTCTCACTGAAGAATTTTCTCCTCACCTCAAGCCTAAACTTCCCCCAGCGCAGCCTGAGGCTGTGCCCTCTATGTATGTGTATATGTCACAGTCCTTGCAACCCCTAGAGCACAAATGACCATTGTAATCCTGAACCAACTTCTGGCTTTTGTTTGTTGCTGCAAGCGCAGCAAACAATGCAAAACAGCCCTGTTGAACTTTGAGGAGACACACAACTTCGAGCTAAACCAAATGTTTCAGTTTGCTCTGCCTCAGATAAATAAAATAACCCAGTGGGACTACATCCCTGTAGTGAGACACAAAGTTTACCTGCCAGTGATTTGAGGCAGATGTAGACTCAGCTGGCTTGGCTGCAGTATGATGTGAAAGAAACACAAGCTTTTCAGGGTTTTATAGCCAGAGTTTTGCTGAGTGCAGCTGCTCCCCCAGCATATTACTAACTCAAAATCGTGTTCATTGAAATAAAATTTACAAAAAGAGGGGAAAAAAAAAAAAAAAAGAATAACAATATATTCCTGGCACTTCTTTATCATGCAGGGGCTCTTTTGGAGTATTCTGAGGGGATGATGTATCTGAAAACTGCTGTGGAAGATGTGATGTGCTAAGATTAGCGCAGAGAGAATGAAATCTGAAGCACAGTAATGAGGTTAAAAGAGAAAGCAAAATGGGAAACATTATAGCTGCATCCCTCTGGATCTTTCCTGAATAGGCACCCAGGACCCTAGCAGGGACTTTCTTTCACATCCATCGCAAGAAACTTGTTACAAAAATCATCACTCCTCTTCTCCCTCTATTTTATTTCTGTGGTAGCTGTGTAGTTTCTAAAGAGATGAGTAATATTATGATGGCAATAGCTTTGTAGAATCAGAAGATAATTGAATTTAAGGCTGGAAGATGCCTCCTGAGATCTCTGCTGCCCCGGCAGGAGAATCAAATACACCTGCATCTCTTAACACATTTGTCTTAAGGGTGTCTAGTGATGGAAGGCCCACGTTCTCCCTGGGTCTGCCAGATAACTTTATTAGCTTTCCTCCAGTGTGTAACTTATCTTGACTGTTGAAGTTTAAGCCCATAGCTTTATGTCTGTTTATTACATAACTTTAAATAGTTTAATAGCTGTTCTCTTTTCAGTTGGAATGCCGCCGTCACCTTCATCCTGTCTTGTCTTGATTAAGTAGCTTCAGTTGCAGCCTTTCCTTTTTCCTTCTCCCTCTTCCTCTCCTGTCTGCTCATTCCCTTCACCTGATTTTGTCACACTTTCTCACTTTTGCCACCTCTTTCTAAATGGTGAACCTCTTTTCCTATTTGGTGTTTCCAGGGCAAGTATTCAGATGCCTCCTGGCATGGCCACAGGAAGAGTCCCTTCTTCAGTCTTGCACAGGCAGTTGTGTAAAATACAGAGCAATATGGTGCCTGCCACTTTCTACCTGTGAAACTCTGATTTCTGTTCCAGCTTGTGAACCCTGGCACTCCTTAAAACCTCCTCTTAACAACTGCTGCTTAATCGTTCTTCATTTTGGTGTCATACATGCAGTTTTACTGATTTAAGCTAAATATTTTGCACCTGACTTTGTCTGATCTGGAGCCACTCCTGTACCTGTCTGAAAACATACTGAATTTTCACAGAATCAGAATCAAAGAAACTTAGAGGTTAGAAGGCACCTCCGGAGATCATCAAGTATGACAGGATCACTTAGGGTAGTTTGCACAGTGAATGCATCCAGGTGGGTTTTGAAAGTCTCCAGAGAAGGAGACTCCATAACCTCTTTGGGCAGCCTGTTCCAGTGCTCTTTCACCCTCACTGTAAAGAGGTTTTCACCTTCTGTGTCCCTGTTTTCACCTCCCAGTTTAATATGTTCTGAATGCTTAGAAAGATTTCTGGGATGTGACCTAGGTTACTGAGAACACAGATTTCCTTCCACTGAGGTTATACTAAACATGTTATTAGAAACTGATGTCATGGGCTTGAGAATGTCTGGAAAATGCTATCTAAGGATGATTCTTGGGGTTTAGCTCAAAGTTTGCTGTCTGGGATGAACATGGACAAATACTGGTGGAGAAAGGTGCCATAGTGCTGATATTAATGGGCATGATTTAGGAACTGGCTTTACCTCCTATGCCAAGCTGCTTTGCTACACAGTTTTCTTGGGACAAGGAGACAGACACATGTACTCCGTCTTGTGAGATGTATGATGTGAGAAGTAAGTTTGTGGGCTGCCTATTTGTTCTGTGTTTATTTGTTTCACACTGAATACAATAGGCTCTGGCCTTATTCCACTGTAATGCATAAGCTTGTAATGAGGTGAGAGTTTGAAAAAATGTGATTTTATGGAGTCAGTAATTCTGCTGAGGGAACACTCAGAGGCCTGCAGTACAGGACAGCAAATCACAGCACGTAGTGCCTGCAAGTCAGTGTAAATTGTGATAGATGAAGCCTGTTTTTTCTGCTATTACTACTACCATTTTTGTAGAAAACAGGCTGGCATACTTCAATTAGTTTAAAAAAGACATCCAACAAACATTTGAAAAGGGCCCAGGGCAGAGCTACTGATAGCTCTTTAGATGCCACTTTTTAATGAAGATTGATCAATTGATTGATTGATTGACTGATGAGGTCAGTGAAGGAACCTCGGGGTAATGCGTGTGGGTTTTGCAGCCTTTCCTCTAGTGGTTTTACATACATCTGCTGGTGACCTGTATGTGACTTGTAAAAAGCAGTTGGCTCTGGAGTACCCTTGTGCCAGGCCATGCACTGGTCAGGCTGCCCAGGGTGGTTATGGAGTCTCCCCTGTCTGGAGATGCTCAAGACTCACCTGGATGTGTTCCTGTGTGATCTGGTATAGGTGATCCTGCTCTGGCAAGGGGGCTGGACTGGATGAGCTTTTGAGGTCCCTCCCAGCCCCTGACATTCTGTGATTCTATGAAAGGTGAGGTGTTTGGCTTCGCTTTCTATTAATTTTCCTAAGCAGAGTATTTTTTCTCTTGTCCTGTCCATCATTTTTTTCTTCTTTGACAATTCACTGATAGGTCTTTTCTGTCTTAAATCAGAAAACATCCTGTGAATGGGTATTAAGCTGTCTGATGTCTCCTGACAATGCTTGACTGTTCTGCCTATAGACACACTCTTAGATTTATAAATGACTACTGCGCTGCATTAAAACATAGCAAATCTTACAGGCATGTTGGGTTGGTACATCACAGAATCACAGAATGTCAGGTGCTGGAAGGAATGTTGAAAGATCATCCACATCCAAACCCCTGCCAGAATAGGATCACCTAGACCAGATCACACAGGAACACATCCAGGCAGGTTTTGAATATCTCCAGAGAGGGAGACTCCACAACCCACTCTGGGCAGCCTGTTCCGGTGTTCTGCCACCCTCACAGGGAAAAAAATTCCTCCTCATGTTTACAAGGAAATTCCTATGCCTCAGCTTCCACTCACTGTCCCTTGTCCTATCATTGCTCATCACCAAGCAGAGCCTGGCTCCATCCTCCTGGCACTCACCTTTACCTATTGATAAACATTGATGAGGTCACCTCTCAGTCTCCTCTTCTCCAAGCAGCACAGCCCCAGCTCCCTCAGGCTCTCCTTGTAACAGAGATGTTCCATTCCTTTAATCATCTTTGTGGTTCTGCACTGGACTCGCTCAAGCAGTTCTATGTCCTTCTTGAACTGGGGCGGGGGCAGAACTGCTGCCTGCCCACATGCTGCATAAGGTGCAGATGCAAGAGCGTTTTAGTGAATACTTACAAGAAGGAATGGTGATAGCAAAGTCAGAGCAAACATCACACTGCTTTGGGGATTTACAGGATGCAGTTCAGCTGATTTCATTCAGCCCATAATAGCCCACACTATTCCCTCACATGAAACACCTGTTTAGAACTAGAGTGCACACACTTGCTTTCTAAAGCAGCTTCACTCACTCTTTGATTTATTGATCCACTAAGTGGGCTTTCAGACCTAACAAATAGCCTCAGATAATCATGTCACTCCCACTTTTCCTCTGGGATAGCAAGAGTCAATTTCTGTTGTAAGCTCCCAACTGAAATTTGGAATTAGCTGGAAGTCATTAACACTCAATATAAGTTCAGCAGCAAGCTTGAAACGAGCTGGTAGTCCAATCTCGGGCTTATCCAAGACCTCCGTCCTTAAAGCAGAGGTAAGTACCTCAGATAACAGTTTTCTTTCTTTCTCTGTCAAAATGATTATCACTGCCCCTGTAACTTAGAGCTATACAGATAAAGGTGAGGCTACTGCTGGCTTTCAATGCTCACAAAGAAGAAAACAGAAGTAACATTGCCCTGGGGAAGTCCCCTGGTGCAGTTCTGCAGGTAGGCTTTCCAGAGCAGCACGCTGAAGTGTTTTGGATCCATTGCAAAGCAGTCAACACATCAGAAAACCTGCTGGTGGTGCAGTTCTACTGACATGGCCAAAAAGAATAAGGTAAGGTGAAATGACACGTATTGTTTGCCTATAGAGATGTGCATGCATAAACTGGGTGTTTCAGAGCAAATACAACCTGGCTGGCAGCTAGATGGTCAGATGCAGACTGAACTTTATTTCCTTGCATACAAACACCAGTTGTGCTTTGAAGGAGCCTTACCTTTCATGATGTTAGGCTCCTTAGCATGGGAACCCACTAAGCTGATGAATCTAATGCCAGATCCTCTGTAATCTACAGTTCATCTTGGTGACTCAGAAGAGGTTCTTGCCTTTCCCTTGTTAATCATCTGGATTTTTCAGATAACAGCATCCCCTATTAGCAAATGATACCTATTCATCTAATACTCCTTCCTAGGTGGTATTATTACTTAATAATGTCCTCTTTTCTGTGCAATACACTCTTAGTTTGCTCATCAATGCTTTAAAATGCATTATTTAAAGATATATTTAAATGTAAAATTGAAAAATCTCTACCTGAAAATAAGTGTACCTAATACCTGAAGGAACCTATCAGACCCCTGGAACTGTAGGGCTTTAAAGGAAAGGAAGTTCTGTTGTGAAGCTGTTACCCAAAGTATTGGAACTCTTCACAGCACACAGGAAAGGTGCATTCAAGGCAGTTGGAAGCAACAACAGTTCCTCCATATTCTTTTTTTTGTTGTTTTCTTCTGTGGGAGATATAAGGAAAAGAATGTTGGTGTGATGGACAGAGGTATTGAGTGCACCCTCAGCAAGTTTGCTGATGACACCAAGCTGTGTGGTGCAGCAGACAGGCTGGAGAGCAGGGATGCCATCCAGAGGGACTTGAGCAGGCTGGAGAGGTGGGCACAAGCCAACCTCATGAGGTTCAACAAGACCAAGTGCAGTGTCCCGCATCTGGGTCGGGGCAATCCCAAGCACAAATCCAGGCTGGGCAGTGACTGGCTGGAGAGCAGCCCTGAGGAGAGGGACCTGGGGGTGTTGGTGGATGAGAAGCTCAGCATGAGCCATCAGTGTGCACTTGCAGCCCGGAGGGCAAACCAGGTCCTGGGCTGCATCAGAAGTGTGGCCAGCAGGACGAGGGAGGTGATTCTCCCCCTCTACTCTGCTCTGGTGAGACCCCACCTGGAGTACTGCATCCAGNATCTAGGGTAGGGTGTCCCTGCCCATGGCAGAGGGGTTGGAACTAGATGATCCTTGTGGTCCCTTCCAACCCTGACTGATTCTATGAATCTGATGTAGGAGCTGATAAGAGGGATGGGAGATGCAGCTTATAGAATCATAGAAACATTCTGGTTGGAAAAGCCTCTCAGGATCACCAAGTCCAGCTGATATCCCTACTGTGCAAGGTGCACCTTAAACCATAGCCCCAAGCATCACATCCAAATGAGTTTTAAACACATTCAGGATTGGTGACTCAACCACCTCCCTGGGCAGCCCATTCCAATGCCTGACCACTCTTGCTGGGATAAAAAAAAAAACCACCTCTTCCTGATGTCCAGTCTAAACCTACCCAGTAGCAGCTTGAGGCCATTCCCTCATGTTCTGTCACTGTTTACCTGTGAGAAGAGACCGGCACCAACCTCTTGACATCCTCCTTTGGGGTAGCTGTAGAGAGCCATGTGGTTTCCCCCCAGTCTCCTCTTTTTCAAACTAAGCATCCCCACCTCCTTCAGTTGCTCCTCATCAGATTTATTCTCAAGGCCATTCCCCAGCTTCCTCTGCGCTCTCCAGCTTAGTCTGACATGGACAATGTGTCCCCAAGAAAAGACCTGCTGGGAGAACCCAAACTTTGAACTTCATCACAGATGAACCTGCAAGATGTGCAGTCCAAAAAAGGTTTTCTCCTCTAAAGTCTGTTCTCACAATCTGAATGAGAGCATTGAGCTTTCATCAATCCTGAGCAGTACAACTGGGAACAGAATTAAGTAAAACATAATGGAGGGGTTTTTTTTTGTTTGTTTGTTTGTTTGTTGTTGTTGTTTTTTGTGTGTGTGCTTGTTTGTGTAGGAGAAAGTTTGCAGGAAGAGAACATAACCCAAAAGACATCCCTAAAAAAGAATGGGATTTAGGTGTGGCTTGCGATATTCTGTACAGTGAAATCATGCCGTGAGGAAGAGATGGGGAGCAGCTTGATGCAAGCTAAGTTCTGTTTATTGTACTTCCAGCACTTGGTTATATACTCTTAGAATTTGACACGACCTTTAGCTTATATATTAATTGGTCATCAATACAGACCTCCAAACAGACCTCGTACCTTAGCAGCCAGATAAGCAAGGATTAACAAAAGCCGCAAGTTCCTGCTTTACGTTGTTTCATCTATTGCAACATCCTCTAAGGTCATTTTGACCCTCTGTTTTACTTAATTCAGTACTTTTCCACTTACACATTCTGAACCCATGGTTTATGTTCCAGTGTGTCCAGATGAAGTCACAGTATCACCAAGGTTGGAAGAGACCTCACAGATCATCAAGTCCAACCCTTTACCACAGAGCTCAAGGCTAGACCATGGCACCAAGTGCCACGTCCAATCTTGCCTTGAACAGCTCCAGGGACGGCGACTCCACCACCTCCCTGGGCAGCCCATTCCAGTGGCCAATGACTCTCTCAGTGAAGAACTTTCTCCTCACCTCGAGCCTAAACTTCCCCCGGCGCAGCCTGAGGCTGTGTCCTCTCGTTCTGGCGCTGGCCACCTGAGAGAAGAGAGCAACCTCCTCCTGGCCACAACCACCCCTCAGGTAGTTGTAGACAGCAATGAGGTCACCCCTGAGCCTCCTCTTCTCCAGGCTAAACAATCCCAGCTCCCTCAGCCTCTCCTCGTAGGGCTGTGCTCGAGGCCTCTCACCAGCCTCGTCGCCCTTCTCTGGACACGCTCAAGCATCTCAATGTCCCTCTTAAACTGGGGGGCCCAGAAATGGACACAGTACTCAAGGTGTGGTCTAACCATTCCCAACAAAATCATACTGGGGAGAAAGCCTGAGGCAATGCCTGTAAGTGTTTATGACTGAAGCTGTACCTCAGATTTGACCTGAGTTACACGACAGCCATTCTCAGATACTATGTCTCATTAAGATAAGAGTTTGTGAAATCTGCTCACTGTAAAACTTGGAAATGTAAAAGATGGAGTAAGACTACATGACTGCAACTCTCAAGATGTGTTTGAAGTTTTGTGTGTGAAAATGCATTTGATAGCATCTCAGAAATGTGTCTCGCAAGTGTTCAAGGCGCTGAGGTTACTGTAATTTTGGGAAGAGCCCTGCAGTATTAATTAACACTGCTCATGGCTCTGTGGAGAAACACTTCAAAAGTACTTTGTAAGCGTGTCAGGAAAAGGCTTCCCCTCTACCAGTACTTATTGGATATGCCAAAATAATAGCGTGACACTCCAACAGTCGTCCTGCAGTCTGCTTGGTCAGGCTGCTGATACATGAAAGAAACAACCTGAGGGGGATTTAATGAAAGCAAGTGGACTGACTCGTGTTCCCATGTGTTTATTCGATTTACTTTTAATAACTCAGCACATAAATCATTGGAACCCAGCTGCTCAGATTTAATACTGAGCAACAGTAGCAACTCTACAGTTTTCCCTTTTCTTTTTTTTTTCTTTTTTACCCCTCCTTGATGGTTTGGTTGTTCCCCACCCCCGACACACACTTTGGAAAATCACCCAGACTAGACTCAGCCAGCACTGGAAATTTGAATGAAGCTTGTATTTACAGCTTAGAAGAATATACAAGCAGTTGTTTATAGTATATACAGTTGTAGACAGAAATATGCAAGTTAAAAGGTAATACAGAAAACACAACAGCCCTCCCAGAAACCTGAGTCCCCAGGAGGGGCTCTCAACCGCCCTTGCACCTTCTCCCACCACTCTCAACCTTACCCCTGTCCCAAGGAAGAATGGAGGTTTGGCCAAGAGGTTGGGAAGCAAAGTGGATTAATCAGAGAGACAGCAGAGAGGCTAGAGAGAGAAGTGCAGCCCAGAGCTCCCAGAAGAAGAAGTGCCTTATCTATATTTGGATTCTTGTTCTTATACCTCTCAGCAAGCCTATGAGTGAAGTAGACACCAGCACTGTTTCTCTTTCACAGCCTGTGATCTAATCTTTCTCACCAAAACATTCTAGCTAGCTTCAAATTAGCACACCCCCTAAGCAAATGCTGCTGAGCACACATCCTAAGTTTACATTCCTCCTCCACCCATGGATTCATAGAATCATAGAATGGTTTAGGTTGGAAGGGACCTCAAGGATCATCCAGCTCCAACCCCCTGCCATAGGCAGGGACACCTCCCACTAGAGCAGGCTGCTCAAGGATTCCTCAATACTTTTACGTTATTAATGCAAATTAGGCTACTTAGTACCTTTTACTCTGCATAGTCATAACTGTATTTGTATTCTAAAGGGCAACCTGGTGTAAAGATGAAAGATTTATATTTCTGACCTTGGTTTTGTGGTGTGGTTTGTTTTTTTTTTTATTTATTTATGTTTTATAAGTAAAAGGAGTGTTTTAAGGTCTTAAGAAAGGTATCACAGTATCACAGTATCACCAAGGTTTGAAGAGACCTCACAGATCATCAAGTCCAACCCTAAGGTGCATCTCCTGCTCTCCTTGCCCTTTCCCTTCCTTCTGATACTTTTATAATTGTTTGTCTGGTTAGTGTGGCAGGTTGATCCAGCTGGATGCCAGGTGCTCACCAAAACCACTCTATCACTCCCTTCCTCAACTGGAAATGAGGAAAAAAGATGTATAATGAAAGGCTCATGGGTTGAGATAAGGAAAAGGAAACATCACACACCACTTGTCATTACAGGTAAACAGATTCGATGTGGGGAAACTAGTTTAATTTATTACCAATCAAATCAGAGTGAAGTAATGAGGAAAAAAAAACCTTCCCCCCACCCCTTCCTTCTTTCTAGGCTTCACTTCACTTGTGATTTCTCGATCAGTGCAGGGGCCAGGGAACTGGGGTTGCCACCAGTTCACCACTTCATTTTTTTTCTGCTGCTCCTTCCTCCTCGGGGGAAGGATTCCTCACACTCTTCCCCAGCTCCAGTCTGGGGTCACGAAATCACAGAAACATCCAGGTTGGAAAAGTCTCTCAGGATCACCAAGTCCAACCTATAACCCTACTCTGTGAGATTCACCTTAAACCACATCCCTAAGCACCACATCCAAACAAGCCTTAAATACATCCAGGACCGGCAACTGTACCACCTCCCTGTGCAGCTCATTCCAGTGCCTGACCAATCTCTCCATGCAAAACTTTCCCCTAATATCTACTCTAAACCTCCCCAGTCTCAGCCTGAGCCCATTTCCCCTTGTTCTGTCTCCAGTTAACTGTGTGAAGAGACCAGCACCAGCCTGGGTCCTTCCCACAGGAGACAGTCTTCCATGAATTCCATCATGAGTCCTCCTCACAGGCTACAGCTCTTCACAAACTGCTCCAGCCACGTTGCTTCCATAGGCTGCAGTCTTTCAAGAGCAGACTGCTGCGGCATTGGTGCCCTGTAGCATTGCAGCTCCTGTCAGCAAACCTGCTCCTTCTCCTCTGTCTCCACAGGTCCTGCCAGGGCCCTGCTCTAGCACGGACTTCCAACAGGGTCACAGCTTCATCTGGGTGCCTACCTGCTCTGGGCTGGCATCCTTCATGGGCTACAGGTGCATTTGCTTCACCACAGAGGTCTATGGCTGGATGAGGACAGCCTGCTTCACCGTGGTCTTCATTGTGCGCTGCAGAGGATTCTCCGCTCCACTGCCTGGAGCGCCTCCTTCCCCCTTCTTCTTCATGGACCTTGGTGCCTGCAGAGTGCTTTTCCCCACAGATTTACAGTCTTTTCTCCAGCTGTGGTTGTTGTCCCTCAAGTTGTGGTGTGTGATATTCTTGTTTTAATTTTTCCCCTTCTTAAATGTGTTATCAGAGAGAGGCTCTACCATCATCACTAATAGGCTCTCCCTTGACCATCAGTGGGTCTGTCTTGGGCTGCATTGAACATGGGGGAAATTTCTAGCAGCTTCTCACAGAAGCCACCTCTGTGGCCCACTCACTACCAAAACCTTGCCACAGGAACCCAATACAATTGATTAGTGGTATCTTTTATTGGGGAAACAGAGAAGAGAACATTGCCTTTATGTTTTGGTTCTGTGTTTTGTTTTTTTCCCTAGGGTGACCACTGTAGTTATTTTAATGATCCTATTTGAGTGCTGGGACTCTTTAGATATGTTGCCACTATATCTATGAAGTAACCTAACAGTTCCTCAGTTGCACCTTAATTATACTTTAAAAGTGCTATAGTTGCTCTGTGGTGAGCTCTCAGGAAAGATAGTTTCCAGACTGAGCTGAAGGAAAGCAAAAAGTTTGTTTGAATGGAAAAAAAAAAATGCATAGAGCAGAGTGGGAGAGATTAAAAAACCTGGTGGACTGTACTTTCTTTGGTAGAGCTGTGCTTTAAATAGAAGTTCAGTCATTTTTACACTTCATCAAACAGTATCCATAAGTTTTTGTGATGTGTCATGACACATCTCTTAGAGGCAGTAGAGAGAAACAGCTTGCGTGGAAGTGGTAGAAATCAAACTAGTCTCAGGTTTTCTAACATCTCGAAAGATCACAGAGCAAGGCTGTTTCCTAGAAGCCTTCATTCACCCCTGAAAATATTGCTATGCCTTGGACAAATGCATTCAGTTGTATTTATAGCACTAAGCAAAAACCATGGAAGAGCTTCTTAGTCCTGAAGTCATGAAACATCAACTCGTTGTGTCCACACTGCTTTAGAAGTAGAATCATAGAATCAGTCAGGTTGGAAGAGACCTCCAAGATCATCCAGTCCAACCTAGCACCCAGCCCTATCCAATCAACCAGACCATGGCACTAAGTGCCTCATCCAGTCTTTTTTTGAACACCTCCAGGGACGGTGACTCCACCACCTCCCTGGGCAGCCCATTCCAATTCCAATCACTCTCTGGGAAGAACTTCCTCCTAACATCCAGCCTATACTTCCCCCGGCACAACTTGAGACTGTGGTCCCCTTGTTCTGTTGCTGGTTGCCTGGGAGAAGAGACTGACCCTCATCTGGCTACAGCCTCCCTTCAGGTAGTTGTAGACAGCAATGAGGTCTGCCCTGAGCCTCCTCTTCTCCAGGCTAAACAGCCCCAGCTCCCTCAGCCTCTCCTCATAGGGTTTGTGTTCCAGGCCTTTCACCAGCTTCGTCACCCTTCTCTGGACACGTTCCAGCACCTCAATCCTCTATTCCACATCTGTGTTGAAAATAGGTGGCTGAGTTGTGTCAGAGAAGAGTTAAAATCATGTGGACAATCACAGGTTCAGTACTTAAATGAGACTTCTGTTCCTCTTAAGTGGCAAAAGTGAAGATGATGACTTGTTGAACAGTGAAGGTATGTGTTTGATTCCTAGGCAAAGGTGCTGGAGGAGACTAGATTGAAGAATTGCATTTCTGTGATGTGAAGCAGTCTGTCTGGCGTGAGGCACCACCCCGAGGAGCCAAGGAAAAGGTGAATCCCTCTAAAGGTATAGTTGACACTCCCTGCAAAGTGAAATTCAAGTGTAAGTTTCCTTGGGTGAATACTATTTTTAGCTTAAATAAAATTAGTCCAGCTGTTGTCTTTACTGGGCTTTTCAAAAAGCCAGTCTAAAATAGAAAGAAACACTGTTTCCTCTTTTAATGTGAGCATACATTCATCCAGCCCCTCTTTTTCTCTTGGTTTAAACCAGAAGTAATTACATACCTTTTCCACATATAAAAGAAACATGTGTATTTTATTATATGTTCATATGCATGAGGCATTCTTTCTTCACAATATACTGAGGGGTGAAAAAAGAGAGCAGTGGATGCTGTTTAGATCTGCAGCCATCTTTATGAATCCCTATTTATTAATTTCCTTTCCTTCTTGTCTCCAGGGAACCTTGAAGGTGGCCAAGGTCATTGCAGCAGACTGAAAACTGATTTGAAGCCTCAGGGGAGGTAATAATACTTTCTCATTCTTCCCTTGTTTAATCTTGACAAACTAGCTGTGACTCTCTGAGGATTAGTAACATGCAGTCTGGCATGGCAGGACAAACCAGTTTTATAGTGTGTCCTTTAAACTTCATTAAGGGTCTTCCATATGATTAGAAAGAATTTTGTCTGAATCTGAGCTGTGGTAAAAAATCTGGGTCATTGGGTTAATGGACAATAAGAAACAATTAATCTATAAATCCATTAAGTGATAGTAATGATGTGGAATAGATTTTGAAGCCTATAAGGATTTAGAGGATGCGGTTTCCCCTTTTTGTCTCATGTTAAGGTAGAATCTTTCCAGTTTAAGGGATGTTTTAACTCTCTAAATAACTAACAATGCTTTCATTTGCTCCTTCTAAGCTGACTATTTGTGAGCATGGGCACTAAACCTCTCTCTGTAAACCTCTAAGCTGACTGTTTGTGAGCATGGGCACTAAACCTCTCTCTGTAAACCTCTAAGCTGACTGTTTGTGAGCATGGGCACTAAACCTCTCTCTGTAAACCTCTAAGCTGACTGTTTGTGAGCATGGGCACTAAACCTCTCTCTGTAAACCTCTAAGCTGACTATTTGTGAGCATGGGCAGTAAACCTCTCTCTGAAAGTAAGCAACTGACTTGGAGTGTTGAATGGGTACCCAAACCAATAAGGTTTCTCTTCCACTTCACCAGAGTGAACAGAGGTTTTGCATTCATGACAATTTAATCATATCAGTGTCATACTGTGCCCTTTATCTAGAAATAAGTATCAGCCAAAGTTTACTTGAAAATGAGCCTAGATTTTGCTCAAATAAGCTAATGAACCTTTGTGAACTTTCAAGACTAGGCTGAGTTTCAACGTTGGAACAATGCCTCAAGCCAGGTGAGCTTTACTGTAAATATTTCCAGTGTGCTTCCAGTGACTGTCTGATCTTATTTAACTGTTTTAACTAACTGCTTGTGTCACATTGAGGCCTGGATGAAAAACTTTTTTATTAACAAAAGATGGAAAAGTAAAAGCAGTGATAATTTGCTACTGTTGAAACCACGCTAGGTTTTTAAATCTGCAGTTTGAGACAAGGTTACCTACAAATATTCCCTTTCTTCATCCATACATATTCATATACACATTCCCCAGGGAGGTTGTGTTTAAAAGGAGACTGGATGAGGCACTTAGTGCCATGGTTTAGTTAATTAGAAGGTTAGCCAGGAGAAGACGAGGCTCAGGGGTGACCTCATTGCTGTCTACAACTACCTGAAGGGAGGCTGTATCCAGGTGGGGGTTGGTCTCTTCTCCCAGACAACCAGCAACAGAACAAGGGGACACAGTCTCAAGTTGTGCCAGGGGAGATATGGGCTGGATGTTAGGAGGAAGTTGTTGCCAGAGAGAGTGATTGGCATTGGAATGGGCTGCCTAGGGAGGTGGTGGAGTCACCACCCCTGGAGGTGTTCAAGCAAAGCCTGGATGAGGCACTTAGTGCCATGGTCTAGTTGACTGGATAGGGCTGGGTGCTAGGTTGGACTGGATGATCTTGGAGGTCTCTTGCAACATGGTTGATTCTATGATGTTAGGTGATAGGTTGGACTCAATGATTTCAAAGTTCTTTTCCAACCTGGTTAATTATATGTTTCTGTGATACAGATACCAACAGAAAGCAAATGCCCTAAAATATTAACAGGCACCTCAAGTTTAGCATGCTAACAAAAATACCAAGTGCACTCTCTCTGTATTTGTGGATTTGTAGAATCCAAGACAAAATATGTATTATACCTTCTCAGTCAGGTGCTACTTATATTAGTGGCTTAAAAAAAGCCCAAAACCAAACTTTTAAAAGGGCTTGACCTTAAACATAACTCTTTACAAAAATAGAAGAGAGTAAATGGGGGGATTCAGTAGAGAACTGAAGGTTCAGAGAAACTAAATGGCACCTCATAACCAATATCAAATTGTGTACTTCCTGTGAGTAGATATGAGCACAGAAATCCACATCCATGCATAAATGCCCCTTTGCCTCTTCACCCCTATCCCAAAAGCCAGCCCAGAACGTTACTTGGTCTTATAAGCAGATGGAGCTAGCAGAGAGATGCCTTTGCACAGAAATGCAATTGCTTCAAGATGGACCACAGTGGTTGTTACAAATATATAAATAATTGCTGCTCATATGTGCTGTGCTCTCCATGACCCTAAGATGCAGGGATTTATAGAAACTCACCCACCAGTTCTCTGAAAAGTACTTGAAATCTGTTCTGAATAGTCAAAATATAGGGGATTGGTTCTGAGCTTTTACTAATATGTAGGCAAAAGATCAGACCGGTGTATATGTGAGTGTGTGAATAACGCAGGTAAGGACTTTTCCACTGGGGCAAAACAAATGTGACTAGATGAAGAATAGGAATAATGGGACCAGCAGGATGAGGGAAGCCTTCCCCTCTACTCAGCACTGGTTAGGCCACATCTAGACTACTGTGACCATTTCTGGGCCACTCCATTTAAAAAAGATGTTGAGGTGCTTGAATATGTCCAGAGAAGTGCAACAAGGCTGGGGAGGGGGCTGGAGCACAGCCCTGTGAGGAGAGGCTGAGGAAGCTGGGGCTGTTCAGCCTGGAGAAGAGGAGGCTCAGGGCAGACCTTATTGCTCTCTACAACTCCCTGAAGGGAGGCTGTAGCCAGATGGGGTTTGGTTTCTTCTCCCAAGAAACCTGTGACAGAACAAGAGGACACAGTCTCAAGCTGTGCCAGGGCAGGTTTAGGCTGGAGGTTAGGAAGAAAGAGTGAGTGGCATTGGAATGGGCTGCCCGGGGAGGTGGTGGAGTCACCATCTCTGGAGGTGTTTAAAGGTAGACTGGATGAGGCACTTAGTGCCACGGTTTAGTTAATTAGAAGGTGTGATGGTTTGGGTGTCCCCTGCCCCCTCACACTTTTAGAANTACACATCCCAGCAAGACTGTGAGGGAAGTAGACCTCAGCATTGTTTTCATTTTACAGCCTATCATCTAGTTCTTCTCACCAAAACATGCTAGCTAGGCTCAAACTAGCACAGAAGGTGTTAGGTTGGACTGGATGATCTCGAAGGTCTTTGCTTCTGTGTGATACTACAAAGAAATAGGTAGTTTGCAGAGCAGGACAAACATCCACCTGCAGTTTTGATTGGGTGGTGGTATTCTAGTATTCTAGGGGTTAATATTTTGTAAGCTTCTTTTAATTGGGAGTAAAGACTGTGTAAAAGTTCTCTTTTCATAGCATTAATCTGTAGATTAATGTTTCCTGTGTTTTAATGACATGTTCCCCAGCAGCAGATGAGTAGTATAAAAATGTTTAATTGGAGTCAGTCATAGCCTGCTGGCAGGCAGTGACCTTACCTTCAACTCAACGGGCTGGAGGAAGAACTTGCAGTCTTTTTGGTTCTTTAACACAAGTCTGAAGTCTAAAAGGCATAATGTGTGTGCATATATACATATATTTTGCATACCCTGTGAGGAGAGGCTGAGGGAGCTGGGGTTGTTTAGCCTGAAGAAGAGGAGGCTCAGGGCAGACCTCATTGCTGTCTACAACTACCTGAAGGGAGGCTGTAGCCAGGTCGGGGTTGGTCTCTTCTCCCAGACAACCAGCAATAAAGCAAGGGGACACAGCCTCAAGCTGTGCCGGAGGAAGTATAGGCTGGATGTTAGGAGGAAGTTTTCACAGAGAGAGTGATTGGTATTGGAATGGGCTGCCCAGGGAGGTGGTGGAATCACCATCCCTGGAGGTGTTCAGGAAAAGACTGGATGAGGCACTTAGTGCCATGGTCTGGTTGACTGGCTAGGGCTGGGTGCTAGGTTGGACTGGATGATCTTGGAGGTCTCTTCCAACCTGGTTGATTCTATGATTCTATCTTGAGCCTAGCAGTAATACCTTATACAGTAATACCTATTTCTCTGAGCACTTCTCTGTTTCCTGCATGGAGTGTGTGAGTGTTTGTGTGTGTGTGTGAAAGGCAGAGAGAGACATGAGTGGATCTGAAAGTTCAGCAGATTTTGTGAGCGTTTGACTGCAGCTTCTGTTGTGTTGCCGATAGCTAAAGCAGGGCGTTAGCTAGCCTAGGCTGGTTTTAATGTAACCACGGCACTTCAGCCAGGCTTCCACTCACCACTAACTATTCCCTGGGGCATTTATTAGTTCAGGCATGTGTTCTATAAATTATACAGAGGGCATGACACTATGTTCCAGTATATCATCTAGATGGGTGCACATTTTAACCTACCTCTATCATACAATGGAAGTTGGGTTTTGTGCCGCCCTTATCTTTGCTCTGCTTTACCCTGTGAAAGCTACCTCTAGTGCTGCAGGGCAGAAGAGGAGAAAATCTGTCTACCATTATATGCTGATAGAATTAAAAGCATGAATTGGCTAGCAGTTAGAGGGCTTGGCTGCAAGTCAGAAAGGTACCCATAAAAAAAAAGAGTAAAGAACCATAATGTGTGTGTGCAGGCATTCATGTGTGCATGTGTATAAAATAGAATAGAACTGGGACGTGGCAATTATTTTCCTCCTAGTTTTAGAGCAGATTCCACTCTCTTATTATTGCCAAAAATCAAATAAAGCAAAGCAAGTGTTTCTTTCAATACATCTTGCAGTCTTTATCAGCACAATAAACATACACTGGAAAACCAAAGAGAAACTATTGGTGTTCTTTAACAGAAAGAGTGAAATAAAACCAGACATTCTGAGAGTTTATGAGAGCATGTAAAAAGATCATTTCCTGAAAAAAAAAAAAAAAGGTCCCTACTTATAACTGGAAGATCAAAATGTCCTGATTGGGAGATTTTGTTAGTCACAAAATATGATATACACATTGCATTTTAGAGCTCTCATCTACTTAACACTTACTGTTGATGGAGTAGGAAAAAAAATCCCCATGTGTTGCTACCTTATCGAGTGTGGCAATAATAATGAAAATCTTAGAGGAGGTGGAGGGGAGAAGATGGTAGAAGGAGCCAGCATTGTACTGAGAGGACATGCTGTAGTGTGAGTGAAATTCCCTTCCAGTAACCTCTGGATCAACTTAGCCTCACTACCTATGAACTTCTGGCTCACTGACAGCAAAATAAGCCATGCAGCTTTCTACTTACATAAAGAACATAACCAGCTCAGCCCCTGTCAGTACATACTCTTTTACTCTGCTGCCCTAATGCATCAGATGCTTTTCTCTTCCAGTAACTAAACTTGGAAACAGGGTCTGGTACAGCTCCCAGGTTATTTGCCAGGCCTGTCAGAACTATCTTGCAGATGCTCAAGATGCAGTTATGTATTTCAGTGTATGTATGATTAACCCAGATATAATATCATCATCTCAGCACACATGGAAATACTAAGTCTATAATAGTAAGTAGGACATGTTGAAAATTACACATCAAAGCTGGGTCTTTTTTATATAGAACTGTACATTTCATGTTTTACTTGGAAATTCAATTATCTATGGAAAGAAACCCAAAGGCACCTCAGTGAAAAATCTGTCTGGAAGTGTGGATATGATGACTAGTGAAAACTATACTGGATGTTTCATACATCCTTATTCCCCTGCAGACTAGGGCTCAGCCATCTCTTGTGAAGCACCAGCTGGTACAATGACAACAGCAATTGTAAGTCACCAAAAAAGAAGTTGCTTGGTCCAAGGACTCTAATCTGTGGACCCTAATATGTTGATAAGACATAGGAATAGGCATGGGAAGTTTCATGTAAACATGAGGAGGAATACCTTGAGTACTGTGTCCATTTCTGGGCCCCCCAGTTTAAGAGGGACATTGAGATGCTTGAGCGTGTCCAGAGAAGGGCAACGAGGCTGGTGAGAGGCCTCGAGCACAGCCCTACGAGGAGAGGCTGAGGGAGTTGGGATTGTTTAGCCTGGAGAAGAGGAGGCTCAGGGGTGACCTTATTGCTGTCTACAACTACCTGAGGGGTGGTTGTGGCCAGGAGGAGGTTGCTCTCTTCTCTCAGGCAGCCAGCACCAGAACAAGAGGACACAGCCTCAAGCTACGCCAGGGGAAATTTAGGCTTGAGGTGAGGAGAAAGTTCTTCACTGAGAGAGTCATTGGCTACTGGAATGGGCTGCCCAGGGAGGTGGTGGAGTCGCCGTCCCTGGAGCTGTTCAAGGCAGGATTGGACGTGGCACTTGGTGCCATGGTCTAGCCTTGAGCTCTGTGGTGAAGGGTTGCACTTGATGATCTGTGAGGTCTCTTCCAACCTTGGTGATACTGTGAGACTGTGAGACTGTGATACTGTGAATTTTTTCCCTGTGAGGGTGACAGAACACTGGAACAGGCTTCCCAGGGGGGCTGTGGAGTGTCCATCTCTGGAGATATCCAAAACCCACCTGGGTGTGTTCCTGTGTGATCTGGTCTAGGTGATCCTGCTCTGCAGGGGGATGGACTGGATCAGCTTTTGAGGTCCCTTCCAGTGCCTGACATTCTGTGATCTGCACCACAACTGTGGTAACATTTTTTTTCAATTCAATTTTTTTGCCAGCACGTTTCACACTCTAAAATTTTCATGAAAAGAATACTCTGGCTAAGAAATGTGGCTGGAAACATCTTACTTTTATAAAACAAAACAAAATTTCCTGACTTAACAGTAACCAACAAAGCAGAACCTAATTGGTATAACAGTTTTAACTGGAAGTACTGTTATTTCTGCTCCGATGCATATGAATGTGGCGAATTCATACTGTGAGGAAGAGAGAATCTAGAGGGAATATAGGAGCTGCCACACTAAATCAAACCCAAAGTCTGTCATTTACAGCTGCTGGAGTTTGGTGCTAGTCTCCAAAGGAATGTGTGTTACTAAGTAAACAAAGGAATCATGAGCTACACCAAGTGTGATGCTGATAAAAGCCAAACATTTTAAACATTAATTTCAGCTTTCTTTCTTTCTTTCTTTCTTTTTTTTTAAGTCCATGGATCTTCCATGAGGTTTTGTTTTCAGTTTTTAACCTCCACAGCTTCCTGTGGTACTGTCCACAGTTACATCTTGACGTTGGGAATATTTTTAGTTCACTTTCCTTGACTTTTCTTCTAGTTCCAGTTGCTGTCTACAATTACCTGTGTTGCTGTTTGATGTCATCCATCACTGGTTTGTGACAGTTTCTCAGGAGCCTTGTCCACCACAGATGCCCTTTCCTCAATCTTTTTCCTCACTTGTTTGAAAGTAGAATCACAGAACCTTAGAGGTTGGAAGGGACCTCCAGAGATTGAGTCCAACCACACTGCCAAGCAGGATCACCCAGTGTAGTTCACACAGCAACACATCCAGGTGGGTTTTGAAAGTCTCCAGAGGAGACTCCACAACCTCTCTGGGCAGCCTGTTCCAGGGCTCTGTCACCCTCACTGTAAAGACAGGAAGATAAAGAAAGTGACACCATTTCTGTTCCAGTTTGTAGCTGTTGCTCCTTGTCTTATTGTTGCTGAGCAGTGAAAAGAGATTGGCCCCAGCCACTTGACACGTACCCCTCAGATATTTGTACACATTGATCAGATCTCCTCTCAGCCTTCTCTTCTCCAGACTGAACAGCCCCAGGGCTCTCAATCTCTTTCCATAGGAGAGATGCTCAAGTCTCTCAGTCATTCTTGTGGCTCTGCAAGCAGGTCTGAAGATATTTTCCTTCCATCTTTATGGTGAAGAGGGCAAAGGTGAGAGTCAGAGGATAAGAAAAGAGTGAACATTGGTGAGATGTACTCTTGGGGTGTTAAGAGCAACTTGAGAACTTGCCAGCACCAAAGACTGTGGCAGTCTTCCTCAGCCAGTGCTGGTAAAAGCATTGTTGTCCCATCTTGTTCTGTGTTCAGGATGCATTTGGTTTCCCATTTTTTACTTGGAAGACAGAAATGTGCTAAATTACAGGAACCTTGGGAAGGAATGTTGGTCAGAGATGTGCATATGCGTTCTGCTTTTCTGCTTCCCATTGTGAGAGGACAGTAGGAGTGCTCATGTCTTACCTTTGTGCAATCTCAGCCTTACTGTAACGGCTTGGGAACCCCCTGGGCAAAACAAACTGCCCAGAAGGGCTCAGAACACTATTTATGTTTTGACTTTTTTATCCCTCTCAGCAAGACAATGAATGATATAGACATCATCATTGTTTTCTTTTCACGACCAATGATCTAATTTCTCTCATGAAAGTATTCCACTTAGCCTCAAACCAACACACTTACATTTAAGGAGGACCAGAACACAGGCTACACAAGATTGGTTTTGATGTAAAAAACATCTCTAGAAAAGTTCCATAGCTCACTCACACTTACTCAAAGTGCTATTCTAAATAGCAGAGTATATCTTCTTGTGTCCAGTACTATACATTTTCACTTTCATGCCTTGTTTCCATTAATTCAGCTGAGATGCTCATTAATCTGCTATTCCTATTATCAGTAAACTTTGAAAGAGACCAGATTTTCACTGTCCTGACATACATGTAAATCTTAAGAAAGAGACTATCCATCCCAAACTACTTTTGGGGCTGTAAGTCAACCATGCATTCTTTAGTATTCTAGGGTTTATGTAGCTGAAAGAAATGAAAAGTGTTTTCATTAATCCATTTAAAAGGCTTCTTAACATCCTTTTGACACAGACCTATGACTTAATGCATTTCTTGAAATGCCCTTTGCTTCCTCATTATCCTCCAGATCCTGTATTGCTCCCTTTGTGCCAGTGCCTGTTGGACCCTGAAGTCAGGATGTTATCATGGCATTGTAACAGTGCACCTGCATATTTGTTACTGAATGTAAGCCGCTCCTTTAAGTCCTGCTGGCAGAGTCTTGGCTACTGGTACTGGATTTCATCCACTTTACTGCTAGAGGTACAGATGCAGTCAGCAAAGATAGGTTTTGGCATTCTTCCTCATGAATAATATTGCAGCTTTGTAGTGGTTTACAGAATCATAGAAACATTGAGGTTGGAAAAGCCCCTCAGGATCACCAAGTCCAGCTGATATCCCTACTCTACAAGGTGCACCCTGAGCCATATCCCCAAGCACCA
Organism: Tricholaema leucomelas; assembly: GCA_013400475.1. Lineage (NCBI taxonomy): Eukaryota > Metazoa > Chordata > Aves > Piciformes > Lybiidae > Tricholaema lacrymosa > Tricholaema leucomelas. Next base: position 23,899 of record WAAF01013267.1, read on the forward strand.
CACCCAAATGACTTTTAAACACATCCAGGGTTGGTGACTCAACCATCTCCCTGGGCAGCCCATTCCAATGCCTGACCACTCTTGCTGGGAAAAAATTCTTCCTAATATGTAGTCTAAACCTACCCAGTAGCAGCTTGAGGCCATTCCCTCTTGTTCTGTCATTATCTACTTGTGAAAAGAGACCACCACCAACTTCTCCATAATGTCTTTTCAGGTAGCTGAAACACATATTCAGGTAGCTGTAGACAGCAATGAGGTCTCCCTTCAGTTTCAATACAGTAGGGATTTAATTTTCTTTTATTTTCCAGGTCTTCACATCTTTGTGTGGTAGATTCTTTTGCATGGCACGTTATAATGGTAGTAGTTGACAAAAGAAGTCACATTTTCCATAGAGCCTGACCTGCAAACTTGCAAGGTGGCCTTCTGGCAGAGGGAAAGGTGCCTGTGGCTCAGCAGGATGTTGATAAAATAATGCAGTCGTGTTGGTTGGTGATAGTTTTGGTGCTGTTAGGTACAGTGAATATTTCAAATTACAGTACAGGGGAGAAATAAGAACTCAGTGTATTCCATTGGATCTTATCAATTATTCTTAAGTGCCTATGTTTGCTCTGCTGACACAAAGAAATGCTGTCCCTTGAGCCTGCAGAGAGTTTGCCAACTTGGAATCTATTTTGTCTGTAGCTGTACATTTAAGGACCTTGAGAGTGGATGATGAGGGGCCCTTAGCCATCTTTGCACATGGGAAGATGTTGAGGGCCTTCAGTATTGAGATAGAGCAGAAAGAATAATGCTGTGCTACTTTGAAAAATAGCCAACATTTTCTGCAGGTACTGAATTCCTCCCTGTTTCCAAATGTCAAAAGTGGTTTTAAAAGCACATCATGATAGTCAATATTTTTGTAATGGTCTTCAAACTAATTATGCCTTTCATTATTTTAAAACTGAAGTGGTTTGTAAAGCAAGCCCTAGCTTTATTGAACCTTATTTTCTCACCTGTATACTTCTGGCTGTGTTCAGAGTGTATCACACTGACAATTAGCATGTGGCACCCACACAGTACATAGACCCCTGTGATTATAGCTTTGATACACACCAAACAGATAGATGGTTCTAAAGATACATGCAGAGTGTTAGCATTTGAAGTATTTTCCACTTAACTTGTAAACCCAGGTAGATCATTTCAATTACAAATGATGCCATCATTGCATTAGAAGGGTATTAAAGTGCTGTCATTCACTATCAACAAAGAATATATTCAATCCTGGTGCTCCGACTGGAGGAAGACCTTTCAATAATTAAAATCTCTGAGGTGCAGTTGTTTCTTTTGGGGGAAAATGGCTTTCCCCACCCCATTAAGTGTTTGGAAGCTAAAGATGATTATTGCTCTTGTTTTATTCCCCTGTGGTGACTGGGAGTCAGGAACTTCGTCTGCAGTGATGCATTTAAATTGCAAGCGGCGTTTATGCTCAGAGTTTCCTTCAGCACAGCCCTCCAGCCTGAAGGGGCAGCCAGTCTGGTTGCCTGGCATACTGAAAACTCTGCATCACCCAAACTGCTCAATTTCCATTTCAATCAGCCAAGTGAATGTATATCCCCACTGCTTCCACGTCCCAAGTTTTCCTCTGTTTTTCAGGGACATCAGAAACCAGTCTATCAGCAGCCCAGCCCAGCCACATCTACATGTAAAAACCATTCAAATTCACAATAAAACACACCTCAGCTGAGGGTTTTCCCCTAGTTCTGCACGGTGTTTCTCTTTAGCAGCTCATTTGACACTGGACACCTGACCTCTGCTACCATAATAGCTGTTAATGGAAACTTCACCTCATGCAACGATAAGATGGATTTTTGGCAGCTGTGAGAGATTATGAAGAGCAAGAACAATCTTAGCTGGAATCAGAAGAAAAGAAAGTATCTGTACCTTGAGAAACACTCAGCTGGTTTTCATTACACACCAAGCTTATATTTATTACAAAGACTAGCCAAGAGACAGAAATTGATAGGTCTCTGCACTCAGAGCAAGAAGGCTAAGGTCAGCTTGATAAATTCTTCCTTTCTCTCAATTGTATGAGTACAAGTGACCAGAGCTGTTCAAAACTACTGGGGGTCTGTCTTACAGACCATCTTCTGACAGTGATCTACACCATGTTTTTCTTTCAGGGTTGCTTCCTTGTCTCTAGCTGTGTTGCTCTTCTAAAAGGGAAAGTGAAGAAGATGAGGTAGAACAGAGAGGAAAATGTGGCTTGTTTCTTTTTACAGCAATTTTACTTCATCAGGCATCAAATAAACTAATAATTTCTTTGAAGTCTTTGCCATTGGAAACCTTTTCCTTTGTAAGTGTAAATGGTGTGAAATATCTTAGGCCACGGATCAATTACACACCTGAAGGGTGGTTGTGGCCAGGAGGAGGTTGCTGTCTTCTCTTAGGCAGCCAGCACCAGAACGAGAGGACACAGCCTCAAGCTACACCAGGGGAAATTTAGGCTCGAGGTGAGGAGAAAGTTCTTCACTGAGAGAGTCATTGGACACTGGATTGGGCTGCCCAGGGAGGTGGTGGAGTCACCGTCCCTGGAGCTGTTCAGGGCAGGATTGGACGTGGCACTTGGTGCCATGGTCTAGCCTTGAGCTCTGTGGTAACAGGTTGCACTTGATGATCTGTGAGGTCTCTTCCTACCTTGGTGACACTGTGATACGTTTCTGAGTTTGAAAACTCAGTTGTTAAAAGCAGAAAACAGAAAACCTCTGTTTAAAAGAGGGAAAAATGTTGATGAAAATTAAAGGGAAAAAGAAAAAAGAAGTTATTTCCTTTTCTGTCTTCTATCCAAGCCTGGAAAACACCAGAGATTGAGCTGAGCTGTCAGTAAAGATTAAGAGACATCAGCTCCCAACCACAAAACGTTTGGATGTGTCACTAAAAGCACTAAAAGGGGAGCCAAGTGAGTCAAGTAAACAGAATGCTGTGGCAGAAAACTTTGACTTGGTTCTAAATGAGTAAACATGGAAATAGACTGCTGTAAACAAGTGTGGAGTTTGGCCATAGGTCCTTTTTTCACATTTGAAGCAAAGATTAAATGGTACCAGGCAGACAGTAAGGACTCCAAACAGGCAACTTTCAAACCAGAGTCATTATTTCCCTTTACTATTTCTTTGACTTCTTCACGAGAAATGGTTGCTATAAATGATAAGCAAGTTAGAGAGACATTGCAAAAGCACCCAATTCCTGTAAAGATTTCTCACTCTCTCTGATCTATCTCCGAAGATCTGGACCCTTGGCTCTTGAGGTTTTCTGGTGACAGCCTTGTCAGGCTCTTTGGGCAGAGATCTATGGAGGAAGTTGCATCTACTGCAAACTGGAGCTACTTCAGAGAAGTAGCTGTAGAAGGGCTGACTCCTGGCACCATGTTGAAGATCTTTAAAAAGAAGGAAATCCTTCATAGACTTTAAAGTTAATGTTTGTTTGGGTTTGTTGTTGTTGTTTTTTTAAATGAGACTCCATTTTCCTCTTTTGCACCCTTCTAAACTGTGGTTGGAGTTTAGAACAGAATAGAATAGAATCAACCAGGTTGGAAGAGACCTCCAAGATCATCCAGTCCAACCTAGCACCCAGCCCTAGCCAGTCAGCTAGACCATGGCACTAAGTGCCTCATCCAGGCTTTTCCTGAACACCCCCAGGGACGGTGACTCCACCACCTCCCTGGGCAGCCCATTCCAATGGCAATCACTCTCTCTGTGAAGAACTTCCTCCTAACATCCAGCCTATACTTCCCCCGGCACAGCTTGAGACTGTGTCCCCTTGTTCTGTTGCTGTTTGCCTGGGAGAAGAGACCAACCCCCACCTGGCTACAGCCTCCCTTCAGGTAGCTGTAGACAGCAATGAGGTCCCCCCTGAGCCTCATCTTCTCCAGGCTAAACAACCCCAGCTCCCTCAGCCTCTCCTCATAGGGTTTGTGTTCCAGGCCCCTCACCAGCTTTGTTGCCCTTCTCTGGACACATTCCAGCACCTCAACATCTCTCTTGAGTTGAGGAGCCCAGAACTGGACATAGTATGTCCTGACCAGTGCTGAGCAGAAGGGCAGAATAACCTCCCTTGTCCTACTGGCCACACTGTTCCTGATCCAGGCCAGGATGCCATTGGCTCTCCTGCCCACCTGGGCACACTGCTGGCTCATCTTCAGCTACTATCTACCACTACCCCCAGGTCCCTTTCTTCCTGGCTGCTCTCCAGCCACTCTGTCCCCAGCCTGTAGCGTTGTTTGGGGTTGTTTGAAGGGAGTGCTTCTGTTTTCCAGTCTAGGACAGCAGTCAGTGTATTTTTAGAACGCTAGATAAAAAGCCTTCCTGGGGCTTTTAAGGAGGCATGTCCCACTGGATCAGCTGTGGAGTAAAAGCTGTTGCATGACAATTGGACCAAAATGATTTATGGAATAGTCATCATTCCATCGGTAAAAGAAACTGCACATTTTATGTCAAAGCATCTCTCCATTCCACAAACCCGACTGGAAAGCTTCCAGCAGTTATTTGTGTATCACACTATAGGAAGTGCTGTAATGTGGAGTTGTAACAGAAGAAAAAAACTATCAGTCAGGCAATGCAGCTGGTACAAAATTCTCACTTGTTTCAGTGTAAATGGAGGATAGGAGCTGTATTTGCTTCATAAGGATGAATCACAAAATTAAACAGGTTGGAAAAGACCTCTGAAATCACCTAACCCTTCTGATTAACTAAACCATTGCACTAAGTGCCTCACTCAGCCTCCTTTTAAACACCTCTGGGGATGGTGACTCCACCACCTCCCCAGACAGCCTGTTCCAATGGGCAATCACTCTTTCTGTGAAGAACATCTTCCTAATCTTATTCTACCAGCAGAGAGCCACAGTATTGCTTCAGTTTGTGGTACATTTCACAGATTTTTTTAAAGCACTGGGATATTTTCTTTCAGGTATTTATCAAAGCTTTCTATTTGCTCTAAAAGAGACAGGCAAACTTTAAGGGCTGTATTTTCTTCACCAACACTAAAGAGACATGGACCTGTTGGAGTAGATCCAGAGAAGGGCCACCAAGTTGATCAAAGGGCTGAAGCAGTTCTCATATGAAAACAGGTTGAAAGAACTGGGGCTGTTCAGCCTGGAGAAATAAAGCTCTGGGGAGTCCTTATAGCTGCAGTTCAATATCTGAAGAGGAATTCAATCCCAAGCACAAATTCAGTCTGGGTAGCAAATGGCTGAGAGCAGCCCTGAGGAAAAGGACCTGGGGGTCTGGGTTGATGAAAAGCTCAACATGAGCTGGCAGTGTGCACATGCAGCCCACAGAGCAGTCATGTCCTGGGCTGCAGCAAGGGAAGCATGGCCAGAAGGGCACAGGAGGGGATTCTGCCCCTTCTCTTTGCTCTCATCAGACCCCAATCTGGAGTACTATGTGCAGTTCTGGAGCCTCTAACACAAGAAGGGCATGGAAATGTTGGAACAAGCCCAGAGGAGGGCCATAAAGATGCTCAGAGGGCTGCAGCAGCTCTGCTATGAGGACAGGCTGAGAGAGTTGGGGCTCTTCAGCCTGGAGAAGAGAAGGCTTTGAGGAGGCCTTGTAGTAGCCTGAAGGGGGCCTATAGGAAGGCTGGGGAGGAATATTGACAAGGTTTTGTAATGACAGGATGAGGAGTAATGGGTTTAAACTGGAAGAGGGGAGATTCAAACTGGATGTTAAGAAGAAGTGCTTTACAGTGAGGTTGGTGAGACTCTGGTACAGGTTGCCCAGGGTGGTTGTGGCTGCTCCCTCCCTGGCGGTGTTTAAGACCAGGTTGGATGAGTCCTTGGGTGACCTGTTCTAGTAGGAGGTGTCTCTGTCTATGGCTGGGGGTTGGAACTGGATGAGCTTTGAGGTTTTTTTTTTTCCAACCTAAACCATTCTATGATTCCATGAACTGCAGGAAGGCTGGGGAAGGAGTCTTTAGAAGGGTTTGTAGCAAGAGAACAAAGGGCAATGCTTTGAAATCGGAGCAGGGTAAATTTAGGCTGGACATCAGGAGGCAGTTCTTTTGTGACGACAGTGTTAAGCTACTGGAAGAGGCTGCCCAGGGATGTGGCTGAGGCCCTGTCCTCGGAGACATTCAAGGTCAAGCTCAGCATGGCCCTGGCAGCCTGATCTACTTAGAATCATAGAATCATAGAATCATAGAATGGTTTAGGTTGGAAGGGATCTCAAGGATCATCCAGCTCCAACCCCCTGCCATAGGCAGGGACACCTCCCACTAGAGCAGGCTGCTCAAGGCCTCATCCAGCCTGGCCTTGAACACCTCCAGGGAGGAAGCAGCCACAACCTCCCTGGGCAACCTGTGCCAGTGTCTCACCACCCTCACTGTAAAGAACTTCCTCCTAACATCCAGTCTAAATCTCCCCTCTGCCAGCTTAAACCCATTCCCCCTCGTCCTGACATTACCAGACCTTGTCAATAGTCCCTCCCCAGCCTTCCTGTAGGCTCCCTTCAGATACTGCAAAGCCACTCTAAGGTCTCCTCGAAGCCTTCTCTTCTCCAGGCTGCAGAGCCCCAACTCTCTCAGCCTGTCCTCATAGCAGAGCTGCTGCAGCCCTCTGAGCATCTTCGTGGCTCTCCTCTGGACTGGCTCCAGCAGTTCCATGTCCTTCTTGTGCTGGGGGCTCCAGAACTGCACACAGTACTCCAGGTGGGGTCTGAGGAGAGCAGAGTAAAGGGGGAGAATCCCCTCCCTTGCCCTGCTGGCCACACTTCTCTTGCTGCAGCCCAGCACAGGGTTGCTGTCTGGGCTGCATGTGCACACTGCAGGCTCATGTTGAGCTTTTCGTCAACCCAGACCCCCAGGTCCTTCTCCTCAGGGCTGCTCTCAGCCATTCACCACCCAGCCTGTATCTGTGCCTGGGATTGTACCGACCCAGGTGCAGGACCTTACACTTGGCCTTGTTAAACATCATGAGGTTGGCCTGGGCCCACCTCTCCAGCCTGTCCAGGTCCCTCTGGATGGCATCCCTGCCCTCCAGCAAGTCAGCTGTGCCACACAGCTTGGTGTCATCTGCAAACTTGCTGAGGGTGCACTCAATTCCTCTGTCCATATCACTGACAAAGATGTTAAAGAGCACTGGTCCCAGCACTAACACTTGGAGGTGTCCTTGCTCATGGCAGGCTGGCTGGACAAGATGGCTTTTGAGAAACTCTTCTGATGAAATCCATGACTCTGTAGACCATTTTAAAAGGAGATGAAGTGCCCTTGGAGGTTCCTATTCCCATCATACCTTCCCCCCAAAGGTTTTAAACCTAGAAGGGGTCAGAAAGATAAACCCATCCTTAAACACAGAGGTAAGGGACTAATTTCTGTGTTTTCTCACGTGTTCAAGAATCAGTGGCACCAAGTCAAAAGAAGGAATATATTTGTGTGACGAATTCTTTATCTCTGGATAAATCTTTATGAACCTCGATGGCCTGTGGGTCTATTTTTGGTCTGATCAGAATTGTCAGGGTGTGAGATCAGACATAATGAAAGCCACAGCGTGGCCCATTATTTGTTTTTTTTGGCTGCTACCAGTGAAAATGTTTCTGAGCAGGTCTGTGTCATGGTATGGCAATCTATGTGTCAGTGTCTTGAACAGAATCTCGGAACAAGACCAAACACACCCCTGTGCCACAATAATTTCAGAACATATAGGCTTTTCCTTTTTCCTTTATTTCATTCAAATGCAGCTGCAAGTTTTTTGTCCCAGCTAAGAACTGGTGAAACCTAGAGGTATTAAATTAAGCCCCCCAACAGGATGCTTTCCAAGGCACAGCAAGAGCTGGATTATACAAATGAGACATTCTACTAAATGGAAGCAGGAGACGTTTGACATCAAACTTTCCATTTAGCAAGGGCAGTGTAATTGTAGGCACGATTAAAAAAGAATAACAAAATCCATTAAGTAGCTTTGGGAATGGCTGTAAACAGCTTTTGGGGAGGGGAGGTGTGTGTGGTGTCGTTTGACAGGGACAATCCCTTTAATGAGAGAATTTCTACCATACTGTATACATTTTCCTGCTTCTGTCTTTCCCTTTCCTGTTTTACTACAGTTCATGCTTGGACAATGGCACCCGTAAGAAGAGCATCGTTTTTCTTCAGCTTGAAGGTTTTATTTCACTACAGCTGAAGCTTATCAATGGAAGCAAAGGGTGCCAAGAAAGGTGGTAAGTCATGAAAGTCAGGATAAATGAGCTCTCAATAATTCCTTCTGTGTACTATGAACGTTAGGCCATTTGAGTGTGTCGCTGCTAGGGCCAGTGTAGTACAGCTATTAAGTAACAGCTTTGTGCATTGTTCCAGAGGTTATGTCTAACTTGTGGCACTCAGGCTGCTTTCTTTCATTTCCTTCATCATTTATTTGTTAGCAAGAAGCCCAGCAGAAACCAAGGCTGTAGGTGCACATATCAGACCTGGATCAGGGTAAGACCACCCCCAGCCCTTCCTGGCACCTTTCACAATGATATGGATCCCTGGGGAGAAAACATAGGTGAGAAGGGAGCTGTGAGGAGTTTGCACAGGATTTTATGATTTCTATTTCTGCTTCATAGACACAGTTCTCACACCACTGTGGGCATCCTTCTCTGCTTCACTAAGCCACCTGATGTACCATTGTAACAGTACTGAGAGTTACTCCCCACTGTGCAGTGGCACAGTGCAGTGCAGCAGAATCACAGAATTTCTTAGATTGGAAAAGACCTTCAAGATCATTGAGTCCAATCATTAGTTTCACACTGACAAGTCCTTGACTAAACCAAATCCCTCAGCCCAACATCTAATCATCATGAATCGCTATGGTTGGAAAGGACCACCAGGATCGGCCAGTCCAACCTTCATCCCAGCATCCTTTATCACTAGACCATAGCCTCAAGCACCACATCCACTCTCCTTTTAAACACCTCCAGGGATGGCAACTCCACCACCTCCCTGGGCAGCCTGTTCCAGTGCCTGACCACCCACTCAGTAAAGAACTTCCTCCAAACATTCAACCTAAACCTCCCCAGATGCAACTTGAGGCCATTTCCTCTTGTCCTATCATTAGTAATTCTGGAGAAGAGACCAGCTCCAGCCTCACTGCAACCTTCTTTCAGGTAATTTTAGAGGGCAATAAGGTCCTCTCTCAGCCTCCTCTTCTCCAGACTAAACAACCCCAGCTCCCTCAGCTGCTCCTCACGGGTCATGTTTTCCAGACCTCTCACCAGCCTTGTCACCCTTCTGTGCACCTGCTCCAGCACCTCAATGTCCCTCTTATACTGTGGTGACCAAAACTGGACACAGTACTCAAGGTGTGGTCTCACAAGTGCTGAGTACAGGGGCAGGATCACCTCCCTGCTCCTGCTGATCACACCATTGCTGATACAGACCAGGATGCTGTTGGCCGCCTTGGCCACACAACGGAGGTGGGAGTCACACTGTGTGTGTTTACTGCTGTTGTATGCTACCATAAAGGTAAGGCTAAGAAAAGCTTCAGATCTCACTTACTAGGCTATCTTTTATATGACTGTGCTATCATTAAGAAACTGTGTTACTGTAGTGAAGAGGCTGTGGCAGTAACTGTGACATTACTTGTGGAAATGTGCTTGTGCCCTGTCTTATTGCTGCTATACAAACAGAGGAATCTGTAAAAAAGAAACCATAAAGTGTCTAGATCGTTCTCTTTGTATACCTAATCTATACTAAATATTTATAGCTGCAGTTTAAAGTTTACATTCCTTGAATTCACCGCCCCCCCACACTTTTAGAAATCACCCAGACTAGACTCAGTCGGCTCTGGAAATTTGAATGAAGCTTATATTTACAGCTGGCACAATTTACAAGCAGATAGTTACAGTATATACAGTTATAGACAGAAATATACAAGGGAAAAAAGGTAATACAGACACAATTCCCCTCCCAGAAACCTGAGTCCCCAGGAGGGGCTCTCAACCCCCCCCTCACCTTCCCCCTACCCCTCTCAACCTTACCCCAGTCCTAAGGAAGAATGGAGGTTCGGCCAAGAGGGTTAAAAAGCAAGGTGAAGCAGCCAAGCAAAGGAGGGTGAGGTTAGAAAGCAAGGTGGAGTCCAGCCAGCAGCCTCAGCTTCTCCCCAGCAGGCAAAGCTCCCCAGTGAAGAGAAGAAGCAAGTGACCTAATCTTTGTTTTGCCTTTCTTCTTTACACATCCCAGCAAGACTGTGAGGGAAGTAGACCTCAGCATTGTTTTCATTTTACAGCCTATCATCTAGTTCTTCTCACCAAAACATGCTAGCTAGGCTCAAACTAGCACACAGCATGCTGCTTGTTGTAAATATCAGCAGCAAAGAGAAGACATTTGTCAAAGTTAGTGTATTGCTTGGTGGTTGAAGCCTCTTCAACTAGAAGCAAGCATGCTTCACCTTCTACTTAATTTCCAAGATTTCTTGCATGCCAAATGACTTCTTTGTACTCATGTTCTTAATCCACATATTTGACGTGGCATAAGCCCATTTTTTTAATGCTAAATAAGGTAAATCACCATTCACTTTGTAAAAAGGTTTATGTTGTAAACCAGCTATTGGGCAGTGAAATGAGCTTTAGCTGAATTTATAAAGTGATGATTTTTCTTTTTCCCTGATAGTTGTGGTGGGACATAGGGGAACTAATTGTTTGAAGGAAGCAGTTATCAACCAGCACTGACTTTGATAAACTTAGTATCCTAACAAGAAAATCTTTACATTCCCCCCCTCTTCCCCCAGGAATGGCTCTGTATTCAAACAGCAGAATAAGGTGCATATAGAACAGAAATAAAACAAACCTAGATTAGATTACTGGGTTAGTAGACTTCCAAATGAAAATACAGAATTGGAAGAAGATTTAAGAAGGATCATACTAGTGAATGCAAGAAAGAATTAGGGCATGAGTTAATGATGCAGAGTCAACTGCTCAGAGATGATAAGTACCTAAGAATTATGAAATGTTAGAGGTTGGAATAGACCTCCTGTGATCATTGAGCCAAACCCCTCTGCCAAAGCAGGATCACCTAGGGCAGGCTGCACAGGAATGCTTCCAGACTGGTTTGGAAAGTCTCCAGAGAAGGAGACTCCACAATCTCTCTGGGCAGCCTGTTCCAGTGCTCTGTCACCCTCACCATAAAGTGTCTCCTTGTGCTGAGGTGGAATCTCTTGTCTTCTAGCTTGTACCTGCTGTTCCTTGTCTTAGCACTGGGCACCATTGAAAAGAGGCTGGCATCTTCATCTTCACACTCACCTTTCAGATGTTTATAGATGCTGATGAGACCACTTCTCAGCCTTCTCCAGACTAGATAGCCCCAAGTCTCTCAGTCTCTCTTCATAGGAGAGATGTTCCCCACATAAGTTTCTGTTAACAAATCACTGAACTATAGAATCACAGAATTCATTGTGTTGAAGGGGACATTTAAAGATCATAGAATGGTTTAGGTTGGAAGTGACCTCAAAGATCATCTGGTTCCAACCCTTCACCATAAGCAGGGACACCTCCTACTAGAACAGGTCACTCAAGGACTCGTCCAACCTGGCCTTGAACACCTCCAGGGAGGGAGCAGCCACAACTTCCCTGACCAACCTATGCCAGTGTTTCACCACCCTCACTGTAAAGAACTTCTTCCTGTCATCTAGTCTAAATCTCCCCTCTAACAGTTTAAACCCATTACTCCTCATTCTGTCATTACAAAGCCTTGTAAATAGTCCCTCTCCAGCCCTCTTGTAGGCTTCCTTCAGGTACTGGAAGGCTGCTCCTTGAAGCTCAAGGATCCTTGAAGCCTTCTCTTCTTCAGGTTGAAGAGCCCCAACTCTCATAGCCTGTCCTCATAGTAGAGCTCCTCTAGCCCTCTGAGCATCTTCATGGCCTCCTCTGGACTCACTTCAACAGTTCAATGTCCTTCTTGTGTTGGGGCCTCCATCTAGTACAATCACCTTGCAGCAGCAGGGATATCTGAACTAGAGCAGGTTTTGTGATATTTGCCAAACTGTCTGTTCAGTTTGGTTGTCTAAAGACAAAGCAGTAATTGGGCTAGATCTTGGGTGCAAGCTGAATGTGCTAAGTAGAAACATGGTATCTTTTCATGAGACTTGAAAGGCATTCACAATTGAAGTGACAGAGAATGTGTTGGGAAAAAGAGAGGAGTCGTGTAGAAGGCGCATCTTCAGTTGCCTAAGTTTTGGGTCACAAAAACCCCAAGCAACACTACAGGCTTGGGGCAGTGTGGCTGGAGAGCTGCCTGGCAGAAAGGGATCTGGGGGTTGTAGTAGGCAGCTGAGTATGAGCCAGTTGTGTGCCCAGGCAACCAAGAAGGCCAACGGCATCCTTGCCTGCACTCAGCTTTGGCGAGGCCACACCTGGAGTGTTGTATTCAGTTTTGGGCACTGTAATACAAGAGAGATGTGGAGATGCTGGAGTGGGTTCAGAGGGAGGCAAGGAAGCTGGGAAGGGCCTGGAGAATTAATCTTATGAGGAGCTGCGGATCTTAAGAGGAGGCTGAGGGGACAGGCTCATTGCTGTCTACAGCTACTAAAAGGATGTTGTGGAGATGCTGCTGCTGGTCTCTTCCCACAGGTAATTGGAGTTAAATAAGGGGGAATGGCCTCAAACTGAGACTGGGTAGGTTTAGATTAGATATTAGGAAAAGGTTTTTATGGAGAGAGTAATCAGGCATTGGAATGAGCTGCCCATGGAGGTGGCTGAGTCACGAACCCTGGATGTGTTTAAGGGTTGTTTAGATGTGATGCTTAGGGATGTGGTTTAGGGTGAGTCTTGTAGAGTAGGGTTATAGGTCGGACTTGGTGATCCTGAGGGTCTTTTCCAACCTGGATGTTTCTGTGATTCTGTGTAGATGTGGCTCCAGATCTACTTTCATTCATCCTAGCTGAAAAACCTGACCCCTGACACTTTCCAATTTCCCTGTGGAGTGTTATTTGCATAGAACAGAGAGTTAGCAATTGTGAAGTGTTTGATGAGATTGAGGGGAAAAAAAATGCTGCTAATAAATCTCACACAAACTGCAGGGCTGGAGCAGCACCGTCACAACAGTGCTGCACATCAAGGATCATTCCCCCAGCCTCAGTGGAGCTGAGCTGCCTCAGGGTAAAAGAAAAAAAGAGATACTGATGTGTTATGGATTTGAATTTGATTAAGCTTTGTAAACAACACTTGCCTACTGGGCCATGGTGTACTGATTGCTTTTGCATTCTCTTTTCTGTCTCAAATAGAATACAAAAATCCTTCTCTGAGTTGACTAATTGCTTTGTGGAAGGCAGAGATCCTTACAGTTGCCCCCATCACATCACTGGTGTCGGGAGGATTTCTGAGGATTAGAAACTTGTAAGCAGCTTTCAAACATAAATGCAAATAGAACTTGCCACTTGAGGAGTCCAGTTGTCCTGGGGACAACCTGTCCCACTCTTGAAGATTGAGGCAAAGAAAGTCTTAAGCACCTCTGCCTTTTCCTCATCCTTTGTCACTATATTCCCCTCTCTATCTAATAAGGACTGGAGGTTGTCCTTGACCCTTCTCTTGCCATTGATACATTTATAGAAACATTTTTTATTCTCCTTGACAGCCTAAATTCTAAATGGGCTTTTGCCTCTCTAATTTTTCTTCCACAAGAACTCTTCCTGGGACAGCTCCCCTCTTTTCCAAAGGTGATATACTCTCTTTTTGATCTTTAATTCCTTTAGCAGCTCCTTGCCCATCCAGTCTGGCTGCCTCCCTCGTCGGCTCATCTTCCTGTACAATGGCACAGCTGCTCCTGTGCCTTTAGGAGTTCTTTCTTGAAGTAGGTCCAACCTTCCTGCACCCCTTTGTTTTTAAGGGCTCTTTCCCGAGGAACTTTCTGAGTTAGTTGCTTAAATAGGCTGAAGTCTGTCCTTGGGAAGTCCAGTGTGGAGGTTCCATTGATGCCCCTCCTGGTTTCACCATATATTGAAAACTGTCATTTTGTGGTCACTGGTCATTTAAATCAGTGGCAATCAAGTAAAAGTTTGATGCCACATCTTTGAATATACATTAATATCTTTGAACATACATTAATATCTTTGAACATGCATCAGTTATTAGAATACAAGAAAGATGAAGGAAAAAAAGATCTCCCACTTAAAAAAAACCCCACCAGACCTAATATAGTGAGTGGTGTATTTGCAATACCTGTAGTATCTGTATTGCTCTAAGAAATTAGAGCCCTGGTGAGACTTCATCTTGAATACTGTGTTCAGTTTTGGGGTCCCCAGTTTAAGAGGGACAGGGATCTGCTGGAGAGGGTCCAGTGGAGGGCTACGAGGATGATTAGGGGCCTGGAGGGCATGGCTTGTGAGGAGAGGCTGAGGGATCTGGGGCTGTTTAGTCTGGAGAAGAGAAGACTTAGAGGGGATTTGACAAAGGTTTCTAAATATCTGAGGGCTGGGGGTCAGGATGGGAGGGACAGGCTCTGCTCACTTGCTCCCTGGGATAGGACAAGGAGCAGTGGGTGTAAGTTGTAGCACAAGAGGTTCCACCTCAACACAAGGGAGAACTTCTTTACTGTAAGGGTCACAGAGCACTGAAACAGGCTGCCCAGAGTGGCTGTGGAGTCTCCTTCTCTGGAGCCTTTCAAGGCCTGTCTGGATGTGTTCCTCTGTGATCTGTGTTAGACAGTGTTGTCCTGCTCTGGCAGGGGGGTTGGACTCGATGATCTCTGGAGGTCCCTTCCAACCCCTGATATCCTGTGATCCTGTGAAATCAGTGTTGGTAATGGTGGAGGTGAAACTAGATTACAATAAAATGAGTCTTGAGTACTGGGAAAGCCAATCTGAGATGTCATATGCACCTTTACTTTCAGAAAAGGACTCATACAGTACTATTTCTAGTAATAACTGTCTACTTCATTTTTTGCACTTCTGTGAACTGCTAGAAAGCACCACAGAGAGTGCTGCATGTGTGTGAAGCTGAATACAAATAAAGCTGTATTTTGCCTCCTTTGGGGAGATCATAGTGCAATTACCTGTGCCTAGCAGCTGGTAGGCATTTCCCATGCAAATCTGGAGAACTCTTATAGTGCTTAATGAAGATTCTGTGCTCTGATCAATTATCTTCAGGAAATAGCCATGCTGTAATTGGCAGCCTAAATGGGAGTTAATTAGGAAGATCTTTGGAGCACAGCAAGCCTCCTTGGTGGGCAAACTTAAAGCATGGGCATATTTTCTTTGGAGGGCATCGAGTCAGTCATCAGCAAGTTTGCAGATGACACCAAGCTGGGGGCAGATGTGGCTGGGTTGGAGGGCAGAAGGGCTCTGCAGTGGGACCTTGACCGCCTGGACAGATGGGCAGAGTCCAGTGGGATGGCATTCAATGGCTCCAAGTGCAGGGTGCTGCACTTTGGCCACAACAACCCCATGCAGAGATACAGGCTGGGGTCGGAGTGGCTGGAGAGCAGCCAGACAGAAAGAGATCTGGGGGTGCTGATTGATACCCACCTGAACATGAGCCAGCAGTGTGCCCAGGTGGCCAAGAGAGCCAATGGCATCCTGGCCTGCATCAGGAATGGTGTGGCCAGCAGGAGCAGGGAGGTCATTCTGCCCCTGTACTCTGCACTGGTTAGACCACACCTTGAGTACTGTGTCCAGTTCTGGGCCCCCCAGTTTAAGAGGGACATTGAGATGCTTGAACGTGTCCAGAGAAGGGCAACGAGGCTGGTGAGAGGCCTCGAGCACAGCCCTACGAGGAGAGGCTGAGGGAGCTGGGATTGTTTAGCCTGGAGAAGAGGAGGCTCAGGGGAGACCTTATTGCTGTCTACAACTACCTGAGGGGTGGTTGTAGCCAGGAGGAGGTTGCTCTCTTCTCTCAGGCAGCCAGCACCAGAACAAGAGGACACAGCCTCAAGCTGCGCCAGGGGAAATTTAGGCTTGAGGTGAGGAGAAAGTTCTTCACTGAGAGAGTCATTGGCTACTGGAATGGGCTGCCCAGGGAGGTGGTGGAGTCGCCGTCCCTGGAGCTGTTCAAGGCAAGATTGGACGTGGCACTTGGTGCCATGGTCTAGCCTTGAGCTCTGTGGTAAAGGGTTGGACTTGATGATCTATGAGGTCTCTTCCAACCTTGGTGATACTGTGAGACTGTGATTCTTTGGATAACAGCACTGGGGGTTTGTTGTTCATCATTGCTCTTTGGAGAACATCATTAGAGGGTTGGACTCAATCTCTTTGAGTCTCTTGCAACATCTAGCATCCTATGACTGCAAATTTGATCATGTCTTATACTGTTTTGAACAGGAGGAAATGAAAAAAGAAAAAAAACAAACAAAAAGAAGGTGCACACATGCAAAAGAATAAGTTACTTATAACCACATTCCTAGCCTGAAAAATCTCTGATGATTTCACTATGTGAGGAGCAGGCAGAATCCTGTGTAATCATGGTGGCATATGAAGAATGATGGGCATAGTAGTTAGAGTGAAAGAATAGGATCAAAAAGAGAGTGGTGCATTTCCAGTAGATTTTAGTTTCATTATAGTTTCTTGACTGCTGGAGTTTCTCCTCATGCAGTTCTTTACCGAATGAAGTGTTTGAATCATAGAATCATAGATTGTCAGGGGCTGGAAGGGACCTCAAAAGATCATCTGGTCCAGCCCCACTGCAGAACAGGATCACTTAGAGGAGTTCGCACAGGAATGCATCCAGATGGTTCCTGAATATCTCCAGAGAGGGAGCCTCCACAACCCCCCTGGACAGTTTGTTCCAGTGCTCTGTCACACTCACAGGGAAAAAAATCTTCCTCAGGTTCACATGGAACCTCCTCTGCCTCAGCTTCCACCCATTGCCCCTTGTTCTTTCACGGGGCATCACCAAGAAGAGCCTGGCTCCATCCTCCTGGCACTCACCCCTTACATATTTATAAACATTAATGAGGTCACCTTTTAGTCTCCTCCTCTCCAGGCTAAACAGCCCCAGCTCCCTCAGGCTCTCCTCATAAGGAAGATGTTCAACTTCCTTGATCATTTTTGTGGCTCTGCGCTGGACTCTCTCAAGCATCTCCCTGTCCTTCTTGAACTGGGAGGCCCAGAACTGGACACTGTACTCCAGATGAGGCCTCACCAGAGCAGAGTAGAGGGGAAGGAAAAGGAAAAGGATGCTTGATTTGTTGCAGTATTAAAAGCCACTGTTTAAAACCTTCAGTAATCTGTCTTTGACCATTTCATAGCTTTGGATGATTAACTGTGACCTACATGATAAAACAAAGCGAAATAGGAAAGAAAAGGGTGCCAAAATGCAGCCTGTGTTGAGCTTCAACGAGTTATGTGGAAAAATAAATAGGATTTAGCATTAAAAGGCTGATGTGGATTTAATTTGCAGACTTCAGGAGGAGTGAGTATTTGTGCAAGTCTTTTTGCTTTTAAAATGGAGTATCAAATTGGCATTACTCCAACGAGCCACTTTCCACAGTGCATGAAGCTGACTGAGCTACAAAAGCTCTTGCTCTGTTTTGTAGAAAAGAGGAGCAATAAAAACTGCACCTAAAAATTCAGAATGGAGGAGGGGAGAAGGCACTCAAAATATAGTTAACATAACAAACTATTTTACTGTTTTCTTTTTGGATGGTGAAGAGATGCTCATTTTCTGGAAGACCACCAGGAAGTGTTGAATTATTTAATTTACTTCTGAGAAATAAAATCACATTTAGGGTGTGGGTGTTTATTTAGAGTAAAACAAGTATAACACTGATAGAGAATCAGCTAGAGAATCTGGATAGCTACTGCTTGTTCCTAACTTGATTTGAATAATTAGTGCAACAACATTAAGTAGAAAAAAGGTTTATTATTAGAATCATAGAATCATAGAATCATAGAATGGTTTAGGTTGGAAGGGACCTCAAGGATCATCCAGCTCCAACCCCCTGCCATAGGCAGGGACACCTCCCACTAGAGCAGGCTGCTCAAGGCCTCATCCAGCCTGGCCTTAAACACCTCCAGGGAGGAAGCATCCACAACCTCCCTGGGCAACCTGTGCCAGTGTCTTACCACCCTCACTGTAAAGAACTTCCTCCTAACATCCAGTCTAAATCTCCCCTCTTCCAGCTTAAACCCATTCCCCCTCGTCCTGACATTACCAGACCTTGTCAATAGTCCCTCCCCAGCCTTCCTGTAGGCTCCCTTCAGATACTGGAAAGCCACTCTAAGGTCTCCTCGAAGCCTTCTCTTCTCCAGGCTGAAGAGCCCCAACTCTCTCAGCCTGTCCTCATAGCAGAGCTGCTGCAGCCCTCTGATCATCTTCGTGGCTCTCCTCTGGACCCGCTCCAGCAGTTCCATGTCCTTCTTGTGTTGGGGGCTCCAGAACTGCACACAGTACTCCAGGTGGGGTCTGAGGAGAGCAGAGTAAAGGGGGAGAATCCCCTCCCTTGCCCTGCTGGCCACACTGCTCTGGCTGCAGCCCAGCACAGGGTTGCTGTCTGGGCTGCATGTGCACACTGCAGGCTCATGTTGAGCTTTTCGTCGACCCAGACCCCCAGGTCCTTTTCCTCAGGGCTGCTCTCAGCCATTCATCACCCAACCTGTATCTGTGCCTGGCATTGCATCGACCCAGGTGCAGGACCTTACACTTGGCCTTGTTAAACGTCATGAGGTTGGCCTGGGCCCACCTCTCCAGCCTGTCCAGGTCCCTCTGGATGGCATCCCTGCCCTCCAGCAAGTCAGCTGCGCCACACAGCTTGGTGTCATCTGCAAACTTGCTGAGGGTGCACTCAGTTAGAGTGCATTATTAGACCACAGTTGTGCAAAAACACTGGAATTATCAGAAAGCCACATCTAAGGAATATTGCCAGTGGAGGTGTGAGAAAGTTGGTCCCTGTGGGCAGTTAGGTAAATGCACTAGGAACAGAGTAAATAAGAACCATTTTGCCTATGATATGTGTGCTAGTTTGAGCCTAGCTAGAATGTTTTGGTGAGAAGATCTAGATTACAGGCTGTGAAAGGAAAACAAGGCTGATGTCTACCTCGCTCATAGGCTTGCTGAGATGTATAAAAACAAAAATCAAAACATAGATAAGGCACTTTTGCTGGGGAGCTCTGAGCTGCATCTCTCTAACCTCACCCTCCATTTCTCTAACTAATCCACTTTGCTTCCTAACCCTCTGGCCAAACCTCCATTCTTTCTTGGGACTGGGGTAAGGTTGAGAGGGGTAGGGGGAAGGTGAAGGGGCTGTTGGGAGCCCCTCCTAGGCACTCAGGTTTCTGGGAGGGCTGTTGTGTTTCTTTATTACCTTTTACCTTGGATATTTCTGTATATGTTGTAAATATCTGCTTGTATATTGAGCTAAGCTGTAAGTATAAGCTTCGTTCAATTTCCAGAGCTGGCTGAGTCTAGACTGGGTGATTTCCAAAGAAGAGGGGGGGTGGGGAACACCCAAACCATCACAATGTGAAATGAAGTTCTGATACATTCTGGGGAGCTCTATCAGGGGATTTTTTGTAGAGCAAGGCTTTACATTTTCCAAAGCAGCTGAAATCTTACTGGATGGCAGAGAGTGCCTGATTTCTTTCTTTCACAGGTCGTCAACAGACAGTGTTAGTGGCTGAAGAGAAAGCAAAGGTAACTGAAGCCCACTTCACCTATTCACCAGCCAAAGCAACTGACTGAGACCCCCCAGCAGGCTAACTAAAAGCTAACTGACAAAAAGGACTTTGATAGGAGGTGCTTGGTGTGCAGGGTGTCACTGCAGGGCGCCACTCTCTGTGCAGTGGTCAGCCAGAGCAGAGGCCTGAGAGTACGCTCTAGAGAAAGCATTCCAGGTGCTGAGGGATGTAGCGCTCCATTCAGTCAGTGGGATGCTGCATACTTACTTGTACCTCCCTGTGGTTGCTTCTTTGGTGTCTGGACTACATGAAGTTACTTCAGTTCTGTTTAGTTTCAGGAAGAGGAAGCTGAGGGGAGACGTCATTGCTGTCTAAAACCACCTGAAGGGATGTTGTGGAGAGGCTGCTGCTGCTCTCTTCTCACAGGTAACTGGAGACAGAACAAGGGGGAATGGCCTCAAGTTGAGGCTGGGGAGGTTTAGATTGGACATTAGGAAAGTTTTTCACACAGAGAGTGGTCAGGCACTGGACTGTGCTGCCTAGGAAGGCGGTGGAGTCACCAACCCTGGACAGGTTTAAGGGTCATTTGGATGCAGTGCTTAGGGATATGATTTAGGGTACACTTTGTAGAGTAGGAATAATGGTCGGATTTGGTGATCCTGAGGGACTTTTCCAACCTGGATGTTTCTGTGATTCAATCTTTACCTTAGATTTCAGACACATAAATCTCTTCCAAGAGTTAGAATTCTGTCAAGCATGGGTTTATGTATTTATTTAATTTTTAAACAGTGGACTCCCTGTTTGGCATCCAACTGGTTTTAGCTGGGATATAAAAGTAGATTGTGATGCCAGCTCTTCCTCACCTCTGCTCTATGCTTTGTATTTCTCAGTGACTTGACACAACAGAGTGAATCTTCAACAAGAATCATAGAAACATTCCAGTTGGAAAAGACCCCCAGGATCACCAAGTCCAACCATTATTCCTACTCTACAAAGTGTAGCCTAAACCATATCCCCAAGCACTGCATCCAAATGACCCTTAAACATATCCAGGGTTGGTGACTCCACCACCTCCCTGGGCAGCACAGTCCAGTGCCTGACCACTCTTGCTGGGAAAAAGTGTTTCTTAATGTCCAGTCTAAACCTACCCATCTCAGCTTGAGGTCATTCCCTTTTGTTCTGTCACCAATTACCTATAAGAAGAGATCAGCAGCAGCCTTTCCACAACCTCTTTTCAGGTCGTTGTAGACAGCAATCAGGTCTCCCCTCAGCATCCTCTTTTTCACACTAATCATCCCCATCTCCTTCAGCTGCTCCTCATAAGATTTATTCTCCAGGCCCTTCCCCAGCTTCATTGCTTTCCTCTGCACTGGCTCCAGCACCTCCACATCCCTCTTGTAATCAGGTGTCTAAAACTGAACACAACACTCGAGGTGTGGCCTCACCAGAGCTGAGTATAAGGAGACAATCACCTCTCTAAGAGTACCCAGAGACACATCTATCCTGAGGCAGCCACCTACCCAGGCCATAGCATAACACTTAATCATAGAATCAACCAGGTTGGAAGAGACCTCTGTTATGGAGGCAGGAATTAATTGGGCCGAGTCAGGAATTTATAAAAATAGAGTTATTTTATTTTCCCAAAAACCTGCCCCCAAAATGATATACAGAAGATAATTTAGATTTAATTAGCAGGTTCGTTCTTAGTTGATTGAGAATATCTATACGGATGCCAGATAGCCTTGACTAATTTGAAGTCAGGAGTTGGAAAAGGCTTGACCTATTAAATATAGCTTTCCCCACTATCAAAGTAAGGCTGAGCCGAAAGCTACTCACGACAGC
>WAAF01013270.1:0-78553 GCA_013400475.1 Tricholaema leucomelas
CCCCTGTGTCCTCAGGTAACCCCAATTGAGGTGCATAGGGGCTCATTTGAACTCAAGTAACCCCAAATATGACCTGAAGTAACCCCAAGTGAACTTTATTGAGGTTCATTTGAACTCAGGTAACCCCACTTGAAGTCTAGAGAGGCTCATTTGAACTCAGGTAACCCCAAACATGACCTGAAGTAACCCCAAGTGATTTTTGGAGGGGCTCATTTGAACTCAGGTAACCCCTGTGTCCTCAGGTAACCCCAATTGAGGGCCAGAGGGGCTCATTTGAACTCAAGCAACCCCAAATATGACCTAATTTGAACTCAGGTAACCCCTGTGTCCTCAGGTAACCCCAATTAAAGTCTAGAGGGGCTCATCTGAACTCAGGTAACCCCAATCATGACCTGAAGCAACCCAAACTAAACATTAGAGGTGCTCATTTGAACTCAGGTAACCCATCCATGACCTCAGGTAACCCCAATTTAAGTCGAGAGGCTCATTTGAACTCAGGTAACCCCTGTGACCTCAGGTAACCCCAACTGAAGGCCAGAGGGGTTCAGTTGAACTGCAGTAACCCCTTTGCCATCAGGCAACCACAATTGAAGGCTAAAGGTCCCCTACACATGGTTTGGGTTATCTGAGTTCAAATGCACCCCTCTAAAGTTCATTTGGGGTTACCTCAGGTCATGTTTGGGGTTACCTGAGTTCAAAAGAGCCCCTCTAGCCTTCAGTTGGGGTTACCTGAGGACACAGGGGTTACCTGAGTTCAAATGAGCACCTCTAGACTTCAATTGGGGTTACCTGAGGACACAGGGGTTACCTGAGTTCAACTGAACCTCAATAAAGTTCAATTGGGGTTACTTCAGGTCATNGACTTAAATTGGGGTTACCTGAGGACACAGGGGTTACCTGAGTTCAAATGAGCCCCTCTAGAATTCAGTTGGGGTTACTTCAGGTCATGTTTGGGGTTACCTGAGTTCAAATGAGCCTCTCTGGCCTTCAATTGGGGTTACCTGAAGACACAGGGGTTACCTGAGTTCAAATGAACCCTTCTAGCCTTACATTGGGGTTACTTGAGGACACAGGGGTTATCTGAGTTCAAATTTAGGTTATCCTTTGGGTTACCTGAGTTCAAATGAGCCCCTCTAGCCTTCAATTGGGGTTACCTGAGGACACAGGGGTTACCTGAGGTCATTGTTGGGGTTACCTGAGTTCAAATGTGCACCTCTAGACTTCAATTGGGGTTACTTCAGGTCATGTTTGGGGTTACCTGAGTTCAAAAGAGCCTCTCTAGACTTCAATTGGGGTTACCTGAGGACACAGGGGTTACCCAAGGTCATGTTTGGGGTAACCTGAGTTCAATCGAACCTCTCTAAAGTTCTGTTGGTGTTACCTGAGGACACAGGAGTCACCTAAGAACAGGGTTGGGGTTACCTGCGTCCAAATGAGCCTCTCTAGGCTTCAACTTGGATCACCTGTGGACATGGTTGAGGTTTCCTGTGTTCAGCACAACCCCTTTAGAATTCAGTGCAGGTTGAGGTGCACTTAATTGATGTGTACGGGAGGAAACAATGGGGTCAAGCGAAGACGTGGCCGGGCGGGAGCGGAGGTCCTGCTGGCCTCGGCTCGGCTTCGTCCGCCTCGCCACGTGTCGCTCCGGAGCCTGCCCTTCTGCGCATGCGCTGCGCAAACTCCCGCGCGGCGCCCCAGAGCGCATGCGCATATCCACGGCTGCGCGGCGCTCCAGGGCGCATGTACCGAACCAGCATCGAAGCGATGGTTGCTCAGGGCGCATGCGCCGCTTGCAGAGCGACTCGACGCTCCGGAGCGCATGCGCATATCCCTTAGCAACGCGGCGCCTCAGAGCGCATGCGCCGAGTCCGTAGCAACGCGCGGCCCCGCCCCGCAGCACCGCGCAGCTGCGCACTGCGGTCCGCTGGAGCCGCAATGGCTGTGCGGGGGCAGAGGGAGATGGACCTGCGCTCTCTTTCTTAATGGTAACTGTCCCACAGCATCACCTCTCTGGTTACCTACAGCTGCTAAGAGCAATTCCATTGCTGAGCTGAGGCAGTAGTGGATGAGGGAAAGGCTGTGGGTGGTGTTTATCCGGACTTGGGTACCGGCTCTGACACTGAGTCCCCACCGCAGCCTACTAGAGGAAGGCATAGCTTGGATGGAAGTTATTAAGAGGAGGTTCTTCCCGGCAAGAGTGATTGGCATAGGAATGGGCTGCCCAGGGAGGTGGTGGAGTTCCCGTGCCTGGAGGTGTTCAAGCCAAGCTGGATGAGGCACTTAGTGCCATGGTCTGGTTGATTGGCTAAGGCTGGGTGCTAGGTTGGGCTGGCTGAGCTTGGAGCTCTTTTCCAACCTGACTGATTCTATGTACTGAGTGGATAAGCCCAAAGAGTGGTGAGGAACAGAGGTTAAGTCCAGCTGGCAGCCAAGCAGCAGTGGCATTCCTGAGGGCTCAGTGCCAAGGCCACTCCTCTTTAGTATCTACCACTGACCTGGGCACGGCTCGGTTAGTTTGCAGATGGGACTGAGTGGGAGTGTGGAGCTGCTGGAGGGTAGGAAGTAGAGACCTGGCCAGGCTGAAGAGATGGGCTGAGGGCTCTGGTGTGATATTCAACAAGGCTAAGTGCTGAGTCCTGCACTTGGGTCACAACCACCCCCTGAACACGGCACACTTGGGGCAGAGTGGCTGCTGAGAGGTTCAGGAGAAAAGGACCTAGGAGTGGTGGCTGACAGCAACCAAACACAAGCCAGTGTAGGATCCAGGTGGCCAACAGGATCCTGGTCTGGACCAGCAACCACGGGATGTTAGGGGTTGGAAGGGACACAAAGAGATCATCCCTTTTGGCAAGGGGGTGGCTGGGATGTCACCATGCCCCTCCATTTGGCACCCTGAACACACCATCCTGCTGGGATCACTGCTAGTAGCAATAAACTCAGCAGCCAGAGCTGAACTTGGTACTTTATTTTCACATATATAAAAAAAACCTGCAAGTATCAGACAAAAACTTCTGGAAATGTACACACAGTTCAACAAAAATATATATAAACCAAAGCTCTTGCTTCAACAACACTTATAGCTCACGAGTATAGCTCACTGCTTGGTGGGCTGCTGGCCCCCAGCTGCTGCTCAGCCCCCCTGCTCCTGGCAGAGGATGCCGGGGGTGCATCAGGGAACTCCTGTCCCCTAGGGTTAGCCTCAGCCCCTTGCCGAGGGGCTGGGGGAAAACAGGCTTGTGGACAGCATAGCACTGAGTAAGTGACTGAGAGGCAGGAGAGTCTGATCTCTCTAGGAGGAGGCAGGAAAGGAGCCCTGCTTGCAGGCAGAGAGCTGGCACAGCCCATGGCAGCTGAAGCTAAAGGCAGGCTGCTTGCCCACTGCCCCTCTCCACTGCTCAGCTCCTCTAGCACCGGCCTGGCTGTGGGACCAGTGGTGCTACCAAAGCACAGAAATAAGCCATTTATACCTGGGGCTGGGAATTGTTCAGCACAAAAAATAAACCCTGAGACACCACCAACTGACTCTGGCCTAACATTCCTTTGCTTTAAATTTGGGGGCAAGCAGGCTGGGGAGGGGCTGGGATCCACTGTTGCCAACATCTGCTTTAAAAGGAGACCAATTCCCTGGGGAGTGAGGAGGAAGAAGTTCTCCCCTCATGTCAGCAAGGCTATGCCACAAACCATGAATCCTAAGCCTGGCATCTGCCTGAGTTAGGCAGCCTTGGCCTTGCTCTGTCAGCCACTCACTTCCCAGAAACTTCCTTTCCAGTAAGGGTGGTGAGACACTGGAACAGGATGCTCAGGGAGGTTGTGGACGCCCTCTTCCCTGGAGGTGTTCAAGGCCAGGCTGGATGAGGCCTTGAGCTACCTGGGCTGGTGGGAGGTGTCCCTTGCCCACGGCAGGGAGTTGGAACTGGACAATCTTTAAGGTCCCTTCCAACTCAACCCACTCCACGAATCTATGAACAAATCACAGCCACCCACCATGGAGCTCCCTGCCCACACAGCAGAGCCAGGACACACTGGGCTAAACCAGGGAGACAGGAACAATCCCACAAAGGAAAAGCAAAGCACCAGCACCTCCCCAGCAGCTGGCAAACCACTCCAGCACACACCACTGCCATCCTTCACTCCTCTAACTTGCACATTGCTACAACTAAGGTGCCTCAGCCATCCCACAAGCAACATTTCAGCTCTTCCAAGGACATCTTGGGGTGAAAAACAACACATCAAAACCTTCCCACACACATACAGAGCAAAACTTCCTGAAAAAAACCCAAACCCTTCCACCAGGTAACTTCATGGACTACTTCTTTCCAATATTGCTGTTGGCTTCTCTGCTGCAGGGAGCAAGTTCAGCTTTGCTGCTGCTAAGTTGATAACTTGCAAGCCCACGGTTGAGGTAACGGACAGGTGAGTTAGGGGTGTCCCTTGCATGCTGGGGCTCAGCACTGTGATGCAGTAATTGTCTCTGGCAGTGCTCCCCAGGTCCTGGAGCAGGGATGGGACAAGGCAATCCAAGAGCAGGAAAGGGTTGAAGGAAGAAAGCACTTAGTAGGTTCCCTCTCTAGTTCCTCAGATCGATGTATTTCTCGTTCTTCACTCCGCCAGCATAAAGAGGGAAGGAGAAAAAACAACACAGCAGTTAGAGGGGCACCAAACCCAGGTCCTGTGTGACAGACAGAATGTGACAGGGGATCTCCCCAGCCCAGGCCACCCCATGATGGCTGAGCATCTGTCCCAGGGCAAGGGGCAGTAAGCATGAGCTGTGTGGGCAGCCAAACCAGAGTAAGGATGGGGGCTGCTCTCTTGGCAGAAGGCAA
Source organism: Tricholaema leucomelas (assembly GCA_013400475.1). Classification (NCBI taxonomy): domain Eukaryota; kingdom Metazoa; phylum Chordata; class Aves; order Piciformes; family Lybiidae; genus Tricholaema lacrymosa; species Tricholaema leucomelas. The sequence goes on from WAAF01013270.1 coordinate 4,824, forward strand.
ATCAAACTGCAGTGGGCTCAGGTGCTGCATCTTATGGCCCCACAGGATGCCAAGCATGGCAGGCTCTGCCTGAGCATGGGGATGGTCTGGCACTGCCACTGTAAACAGGTGCCCAAGTCTGCAATGGCTCTTGAACTGGGGGGAGAGGTAAGCATGGAACCTGGGAAACTCATCTCACCCTGCACCAAAAACTTTGGCTCAGAGATGCCAGGGCAGGGCCCATTCATGTAGCCTCTGCTCAGACTCTTGGCCCTCTGAGATGTTTTTGTCATTCCTTCTCCCAGAGCCTCCTGGGCAGCCTGGTTCCTGCTCCAGGGAGCATGAAAGGTGGCAGTGCCAAGCTGTGGCAGTGTGCTCCCAGGAGATGCCAGAGGCTGGCACAGTGCAGAGCTGCAGATGCACAGGGCAGAGCTGCTCCTACATCCCCGGAGCAGAGAGCTGTGGCTTTGTCACCTCCCCTCCCTCCCCCAGACCCTCTCCAAGCGCCGATGATGATGGAGGCCCATGCAGGTTGGGGAGAGCTCGTGGAGAGGAGAAAAGCATTACCTTGGTGCACCCCCCTAAGCTCCTCACCTCTGTGCCCAGCCCGAGGAGCAGCCCTGGCCCCGGGGAAGGGCAGTGCCCGACCCTCTGTCCTACCTGGTCAGCGGCAGGTCTCTTCTCACCGTTGGTACCCTGCAGGAGCCCCGCCTCTTCCGACAGCTTATCTGACTTAACGTCAACTAAACTCTTGTCTTTACGAGCCTCTGGCTTTGTGCTACGGGAGGGAGGTGACAATTTTGAGACACGTTTGCAATACCAAAGCGGGCACGGGGCCAGACTGAGCCCTGGGGTTCCATCCCAGGCGATGCTCTGGAGCGGGGCCAGGGGCGAAGGAGGCTTTGGCTCAGAAAAAGCTTTAGGCTGCCCAGCCCCTCCCTGGGGAAGGGTCCCCTGGCTGCTCTACCACTCCGCTGTCCTCCTCACCACCTCCCTGTGTGGGTAGGGTGAGCAGTACAGATCCCAGGCTGTGGCAAGCTGGAAGCGCTGCGGAGGCCCCAGTGTGATGTCCCCCCCCGAGGCTGCCCTATTGCCTCCCTCTAGGTTGGGCAGACAGCAGCTGGTGCAATGAGATGGGAAGCATGAGTGATGGCAAGCACCTCCGGCCCCAGGGGCTCCGTGGGTGGGCAGGCAGCAGTGCTTACATGTCCTGTTTCCCAGCTCGGCCACAGGGGATCTTGCCTTTCTTGTGCAGGAAGTAGATGACAGAGCCCAGCACGGCCACCACGAGGATGGCGACGATGATGGCCACGATGATCACCCCTTTGCTCTCCGATGTCTTTTGAGCTAAACACAGCGGGAGAGGAAGAAGTTAATGCCTGTCTCACCTTAATGTTCTCTCCAGCAAGAGGGCACCATAGAGGCTCCAGTCACCAGTGCTTCTCCAAGATCCCTTCTCCTGCATCCCGGCAGGGTGCAGAGTGCACCACAAAAAAAGCTCTCTTCGGGCAGTTTGAAGACACTTTGTATTCTGCTCCCTGCTGCAGGACAGCTTACAGTGCTTCTTGCAAGACAACCCACCCCTTGGCTTCCTTGCCCAGCGGGCCCGGGTAGCAGGAAGCTGCGCTTGATGTTCTTGCTAGGCTACAGGCTGAGGACAAGCAAGCAGCTTCCACACCGCTGCAGACACAAGTGCAGACAAAGCCTCCATTCCCCTCGTGGTTTGGCAGCGAGGTGCAGCGCAAGTGCCAGCAGCCAAGGCTCCTTCCCCGAGCCAGAGATGAGTGTGACTCCTGCTGGCTCCTGCCAGAGCCTGGAATGAGGGATGCATGCAGCCAGCACAGTGCAGAGACTGACCTTTTCTGACGGACTCCACTGGTAGAGCAGGAAAGGAAGGGAAAGACACAGAGCTCAGCCGCACCACACCACACCAGCACGGCACACACACAGAGCACTCTGGGCGAGAGGGACCAGTACTTCCCTGGGCTCCGAGGGCAGTGCCCAGCACTCACCCAGCAGCTGGATGTGCTGTTCGGTGACACCCAAGGTGTTGGAGACCCTGCACCTGGCCCCCGCCCGCAGCAGGTCGTGGCTGACGCGCACCGTCAGGTTGCTGGTGATGTGCTGATTGTCGACGTACTCATGAGCCTGCCAGGCGAGGAGAGGCAGGGAAGGGTTCAGCGCCCCGCTCCGAGGCACCGCGGCCAGGAGCCAGCACCCTCAGCAGCTCTCACCGTCCCGTTGACGCTCCAGTGGAGAGAGGGCCTGGGGTGAGCAATGGCCTTGCAGGTCAGGTTCACCACCTCGTCCTGCTGCACGTACAGCGGGGAGCTGACGGCCACGATCCGCGGCTTCCCTGTGGGGAGGGCTCGTCAGGGGCAAGCAGGGCAATGCTGGCTGGGATGGGGCTCTCTCTGGCAGGGCAGCGTGCCCACACCTATGCCAGCTCTTACCCTGAACGGCCACAGCCACTTGCTTGCTCTGCTCCAGCCCTGGCACGCTTGGTGCCATCACCTTGCAGATGAAGTTGCTGGAGGTTTCAAAGGTGAGGTTGCTCAGGAAGAGTTGGTTCCCCTCCGCTATCTTCTTGCCCTGTTGAAAAGTGATGCCCATCAGCAACGAGCCCCAAGCACCCAGATCCCCAGGCTCTGCAGTGGTCCCAAAGGGGTTCTGTCCTCCCTCCTATGCATGCAAGGGAACCTGCAACCACAGGAACACCCTGCAGGTGGCCAGGAGGTGAAGAGGTAGAGATGGACAATGCAGGTCCACAGAAGGGGAAATAGTATCCCTGGCCTTTCCCAGGAGAGGCGAAGCAAGCTCCCGGCTCTGCCCAGCTGCCCACAGAGCCCAGGCTTGCAGTGCCTGCTCACCTTCTCATCGCTCCAGTGGTAGTCCAGGTTCACAGGGCTGTGGGCATCGCAGCTCAGCCTCACACTATCCCCTTCGTGAAGGGTTGAGGATGGCTCCATGTTCACATGGACCCCTTCAATGTCTAGGAAAGGGATAGAGACCAAAGCAGGGTGAGCAGGAGAAATGAGACACCCATCACAAGGTCCATAGGGTCCTGGCCCCCTGCCTTACAGTTCACAGTAAGCTCCACATCCTCCTCTAGCACTCCCATATCATCCAGGTCCAGCGTCTGGCATCTGTACAGGCCACTGCTGCTCTTATTGACGTTGTGCAGGTTCAGCACCCCACTGTCTGCCAGCGTCGACACGTCATGCCAGTCCTCCAGCTGCAGGCAGTGAGAAGAAAGCAGAGCCCCACGCTGACATCCTCCACCCAAGCCACTACATCCCACTGCCCAGGGCCCTGCAGACAGCACACAAGCCACAGCTAGGACATGAGACGCCTGCCGAGGAGGAGGTGCCCAGGTGCCCACCTCTCTCTTCAAGAAGCTGAAGACGGGTGCTGGGTTGCCATCAGCTTCACAGACCAGCTGCACATCATCCCCTTCCTTCACCAGCGTGGAGGAAGGCATCACCTGCAGCTTGACGTGCTCCGCGGGGTCTGGGGGGACAAGGGAAGGGTCAAGCGCAGGGCCCCCGCGGGCCAGCAGCGGGCAGGGGGCGGCACAGGGCTGGCAGCCCCTGACTCACAGAAGACGGTGATGTTGACCCGGCGTGACTCCAGCGTGCGCGTCTGCCCGCGCAGGCGGTAGTGCACGGCGCAGTGGTAGCGCGAGTGGCGGTCCTGGCGTGTGACGCGGGCGAGGAGGCTGCTGGTCACCGTGTAGAGCCCGCTGGCCTCCCGCGTCCGCGTCAACGTTATCTTCACCTCCCCTGCGGGGACAGCAGGCACCGCTCCTGCCGCCGCTGCCAGCCCGCGGGCCAGCCGCAGCGCCGCGGCGCTCCCGTGGAAGCGCAGGGCTCCTCCCGCCGGCCGCAAGCAGCCGGCCCACGGGGCCCCGCTGGATAGCAGAAGGGCCCTGGCTCCCCTCCCGAGCGGGCAGGTGCAATTCCTCATCGCCATCTTCCTCCTCATCCAACTTACCATTCTCCTCCAGCTGCTCCCCGTTCTTGTACCAGGTGATGTTGGGGGCTGGGTGGCCGTTCCTGCTCACGCACTGGGCAATCTGCGGCCACGGGGAGACAGAGAGCCCTGAGCACCAGGCGCTGCCACGGGGAGAGGGGAGCAGGAGCCTGGTATGGCTGGGAGCCTCCCCCTCCCTGCTGCGGGGCCTCTCCTCACCTTTGATTTGTCGCTGTTCTGCACAGAGATGCCTGCTGAGCTGGCCGTGATCTCAGGGGCCTCAGGGACCTCTGGAAAACAGAAGTCACCCCACATGTATTAAGACAGATGAGAGAGGCTCCTCCGGCAGCCCTGCAGGGCAGGTGCGTGGCTGCGCCGCCCTCCTGCCCCATCATCACTCACTGTAGACGAAGAGCCTGGTGTGCTTCTCATCCACACCGTAGCTGCCTGCCCCAACCTGGCACACAAAGATATTGGAGTCCTGTATCGTCACCCTGCTGATGGAGAGGGCCTTGTCCTCCCCCAGTGACAGCCTCCCTTTGTAGTCTGTGTCATCTTCCAGGGTCTCTCCGCTCGTGATGTGGTACAGCCTCACCCGGTTGCCATGGTTGATCTGCAGAGCAAGGGGCCAAGGCCAGGCTGACAGGGAGCTCAGGTGAAAGCCCTGAGCTAGCTGCCACCCAGCCCACTGCCCGCTGCCCTTCTCCCAGGCCAGCACTCACGTAGAACCAGTTGATGTAGGCGTAGGAACCGTTGTCAGGGATGTGGAAGTTGCACTCGATTCTGGCTGTGCCGTCCACCTCCGCTTCCACCACCGCTGGCATGAAGACCTCCACCTTGTTGGCTGCAGCTGCAAGACAGAGCAGAGAGCCACTCAGGGGCGGGAAGCACAGCGAAGCTCCCACACGTCTGAGTCAGCAAGGAAGCAAAGCTGGCCTCATGCCAGCATCCCCCACCAGGCACCACATCCTGGCCTGGTGGGTGTGCCAGCCCTGTTCCAGTTGCCTCGCTGCCTCCTGCATCCACAGCCAGCTCCAGGGCTCAGGCCACCAAGCCTATTTCCAGAAGAGGAAGAGGCACACCGTGCTCAGGAGCCCCTGTCCCACTGCTGCTGCAGACCCCTCCAGGCCTGTCCTTCCCCACAGCATGCCAGCCTTGCTGAAACAGGCAGCAGGACCTCTGGGCCCCCAGATCTCCCCCTGCACCCACCATGTCTTGCTGGCCCTAAAGGCTGGGCAAGGAGGTGTCAGAAGGTCAGCAGAGGCAGGGGAAGGGGCTGAAGCTGGCAGCACCAAGGCCACACCTTCCCATAGCCCAGCACCAGAACCCTGACGTCAGCCTGCGCAGCCCCCACAACAGCCCCAGGAGCTGGGACATGAATGAGGCACTGTGTTCCTCTGCAGTGGGATGGGGCACATAGGGCAGCAGCTCAGAAAGGGGTGCCCCAGCCAGCTACAGCTGCCTGCTGCTCCCTTTCCTCCCTCTAAGGCAACAGGGCCTTTCAGCAAGGCAGCATGGCTCCAGACACCGTGGCCATGCTTGAGCAGACCATGGCCCTACCCAAGCTCTGACCCAGGAATCCAGAATTGAGAGTATCAACCCTCTGCAGCATAGCCAAGAGCAGCCCCTCACTGTTTCTCTGCTCCCTGTCCATACAGCAAAGCCCTGCCCACCCTCAGCACAGGTGGCACAAGAGACCCACACTCACTCTGCACAGACCCTGCTCACTCCAGCACCCCACCTTTCCAGCCCAGCCACCCACTCGCCCACAGCAGTAATGGAGCTGCTGGCCATGCTCCAGAGCAGCAGCAGAAGGTAATGGCTATCGATCCAGGACAAGGAATAGAGCAGCTTCCTCAGGGGCTAGGGGCAAAGCAGCCCCAGCCAGGCACGGCAGAGAAAAGAGCTGTGTCACAGCAAGGCTGGCAGTGCCATGGCCACTAGCCCCTTAGGTGTCCATGCACACCCTGGGCTGGCACACAGCCCTGCAGGAGGGGACAGCATTCTGTCCCCTACCAACGCAGTCAGTTGTTTTGGCACCTGCAGCCCAGCTCAGGTATGGGAACTGGAAATAAAAGGCTGGAGGATGCCAGCTGTGTCAACAGCTGCCATGATAGCACCACTCACTAACAGCCACGGAGCCTCACAGGGCAGCCAACTTGAAAGGGCAATGCCATGCCCACAAAATACGCCCCACATAGTACTGGCACGGCCCCAAAATGCAGCCAGGAGCCCTTCTGCCACAGCAAAGGTTAGTCACAGGACTGACCACGTCGGGACACCCTAACAGGCAACGTTTGGCTCACACCCATCTCATCAGCACAGTACAGCTGGCCCTAAACAAAAAAAGGAACAAGCAAATCACTGCACAGGAAAGGAGGTGGCAGAAAAAGAGGTGAGAGTCCCAGAGCCAAGCACCCTGTGGGGTCAGGAAGCTGCACTGAGCACACACAGAAGTACCTGCCCACCTGCACGGCCACGACTTGGCTACCCCATTCAGCTGGGCAGCCACAGACCAGGGCAAGTCTGGGGCTGGGATGTGTCCCAGCTGCCCCCCTGCACCCTCTCCTGAGTCCTGACACTTCTGAGTACTGGCAGCCAGGGCAACCTTTGCCCCTTCATCATTTTTAGAGCCTCAGCATGGGTCTCGGGCAGGGAGAGCTGCTGGCCCGCCCTGCTGACCCGGTCGGCATGAGAGCTCTTATCCAGGCAGTGGAGCAGCCGAAACCATGAGCTCAGAGCTGGAGAATGGCTGGCATCTGGGGCTGGCATGAGGCACACGTCCCTCACATCCATGCACTGCCCTTGAGAAGGCAGGCACGGACACTGAAGCCCCCTCTCCTTGCCTGAAACAAGGGCTCACTGCCTTCCACCTCCCCTGGGACGGGATGGATATTAACCCTGCCGCAGGCTGAAAGGTGCATCCACGGATAACACTGCAAGTGCGAGCAGCGGGGGCACCCCAGGGCCCCCACAGTTCTAGAACATAAGGCTTCCATCTGCAGCTCCGAGACCCCACCATCTGCCAGATGCGTGGGCAGGCACTGGGCACAGGCAGCCTGGCATAGCAGGCTCCGGAGCACGGCAATTGTCCCTTGCACCCAGCATGGCTGTAAACACCAGTTCGGTGAGGGAAGCTGGGCAGGGCTGGAGACCCACTGGCCACGCGTGGAGCAGCCCGGCGCAGAGCCGAGCTGCAGCCCGCACTGAGCGCCCCAAGTGCCTGGCACAGCTCCAGAGGGAGACCTGGGGATCTGGAGAGGACGCCTGCCACAAGCAAGCAGGGAAGGGAGGAGAGCCCCCGTGCCTTTCCATCTGGCTGGCGGACAGACGGCCGGCAGCCAAAGCTCCGCAAGAACAAAGATTTACTTTTAGAGCCGGGGAAGGGGGTGGGAAGGAGCACAGCCCCTCCGCCAGCCTCCTGCGGAACCGAGGTGTGTGGGGAGCTGCTGAGTGCGGCTGCAGAGCCCCCAGCGCAGAGCAGTAACAGGAGGGGCACAGGGGTCTGCAGCCGCACATGGGGATGCTTGGGGTTTCCGCGGGCTTCTGTGCCGCTCTGGGGGAAGCCAGCTGCGGCCAGACCCTGCCTGCTCCCAGCTCATGCGCATATGCCACCCTCCTCTGCCCTGGCAAGGCCACCCTTCCCTTACAGACCGCTAAGCAAGACGCCCAGCACCTACAGAGCGCGATCGCCTGCACCTCTTCTTTGTCACAGAGGAGAAAGAGGGTAGAGAGTCCCAGTCCTGCAGCAAGCAGAACCAGACTCTACCCCAGTCCTCGCTGTGCTGGCGATGGGCAGGGAGCTAAGGCTCTGTTGCAACAGGGACCCGCACCTCGCACTCCCAAACCAACCCCATCGGTACACCAGGGGAAGAAAGGTTCACAACCGCAGCCCCACAGCTGGCTGACAACACCCACAGAGACCTCTCTAGCAGCCAGAGATGGCAGTGCAAAAGGGACCAGGCTGGCACTGGCATTTCCAGGGTGTGCTCAGGCCCCAGCCCTAGTAGCTGAGTGAGCCTCCCCGACCTGTCTAGGAATGGCTTGGCCATAGCCCCTCACGCCTCTGGGGAGTGTGAGGCCTTTCCCGGTGGCTGGGCTCGCAAACGCACCCACGCCATCAATCAGTGAACACCTCGCTCAGCACAGACGCTGCGAGGAAGGGGATCCCAGCACGGGCAGGGGGTGGAAGCAGCCTGCCTTTGGCTCGGGCGTTCAACCCTCCTCTAATGCCAATGCCTTGACCAGAGCAGGTTGCCCCAGCACCCTGGGCCACCTCCACAGCAAGGCTGGGCAGGGAAAAGGTGAGAAGGCTAAAGTACTGGTTTATCGCCAGTCATGGGACTGGGAGCTCTAGGCGGGCGGTCAGTTGTGAGGATCTCAAAGGTCTCTTCCAACACGGACAGTTCTGTGATTGTGCGGAGCAGCCACAGGGCACCGGGGTTACTCCCTAGCCCCCTGAGAGAGGACGGCATGCTGCGGGGAGCAGGGCAGGGCAGGAGGGCAGGAAATGCAGCCCCCCTCCCCGAGGGTGAAAATGGAGTGGAAAAAAGGATAAAAAAAGAAAGCGTGAAAAAAGCCAAGAGAAACAGTGCTCGGGGAAAAAAAAACTCCTTAGAAGGAAAGGGGTGGATGCTTCCAAACAACTCCACCAATTCACCCTGCTGCACACTGAACACACGTGGAAGAGCCCCTCCTCACTCCTCACCCTGCCCTACCTTCGCAGAGGTGCAGAAGGGTAAGGCCAAACAGGGCACTCCTTGCTCCCCCACACCCAGACCCACTCCCGCCCCGCCGCGCAGCCCGGGGACGTGCGCTTGAGGGGGCTGCTCCCACCTAAGCCTCCCCGGCAGCGCAATTTTAGCATTCCTGGCCCCCAGCCCAACAGCCTTTGAAGGGTGTGAGCTGTGCTGGCTGCCGGGGCTGGCCCCGGAGCAGCCCCCGCCGGCTGCCGCTCCTCACCCCTTCGCCGCATAGCGCTGGGAAGGGGCTGGACGGCAAGCAGAGCCCAGCACCGGTGCGGCGAGACGCTGCAGCCTCGGCGCCCCAGCAGCACCGGGCGAAGGCACATCCGTGCCCGGAGACGGTGGGGCCCCGCTTCACCGCCCGGCTGGCGGCTGCACCCACTCGCCGCCACTCCCCGGAGCGCCCCGCAGGTGCGCCCGCACCCAGCCCCGGCCCGGCCCTTCCGCGCCGCACCCGGCGCCACTCACCGCAGCACAGCAGGAGGCAGTAGCCCCAGCCCAGGGCGAGCCTCGCCGCCCGCTGCCCCCGAGCCATGCCAGCCGCCGCCGCCGACCGCCCGCGACTGAGAGGGGCCGGGGGCTGACGTCAGGCGGAGGAGGAGGTGGAGGAAGGAGCGGTGCCTGCCCACCGCCCGCGGCCCCTTATCACCCCCCAGCGGCAGCCGGCCGGGCGCCGCCGCGCCGAGCCCCGCAGCGCAAGGTGCGGACTCCAGCCCCGCTCGGCCCCCGCCCCGCGTCGGCAGCTCACCGGTTACCCCGACGGCCCCTAGCTCTGACCTCCAGCAAATACTTCTCCACGCCTCGGCAAGGGTCGTTCGCAGGCATTTGGAGCTCTGCTGGAGGGGCTCATTCCAGCTCCGCTCGCAGCCCTGCAGCCTGCCAGGTCCTGCCTGCCCGGGCTTGCACAGGCTGCTGAGTGCTCCAGGTGGAAATCGTTTTCAAAGCCGGAGAAGGGGAGAGAGGTGTAGAGGCAGCCCTGAACCCACGGGGTCTGGGGGGATGGCAGCAAGGGGGACAGTCCCCGAGAGCCCCACTTCCAGGCGCCAGTGGATCTGGCTGGCACTGCTTTAGGGCAGAACTCCCCTCCTCAGCCCCGGGGTGTCCCAAAGCCCAACCACAGCATCTGTGTTGCCTTTGAACAGGTGGACTCAACGGGGGCGGGGGGCAAACCTAGGGGCTTTCAGAGGCTCCTGCAAAAAAAAAAAGGGGGGTCCTGTGGGAACGGAGAGAACACAAGAGTGGAGCAGCCCCAGGCAGGTCACCAAGCCCTGCTGGGGTCGTACCTCGGGCCCCGCTGTGCCTCAGTGTCCTTGCATGCAGTGCCCCCTGCCCGCCTGGGAGGGTCTCTGCAAAGCCCTTTCCCCGTTCCTGAGGCACGGCCCCAGCCATGGCTCGAACCCCTACCAGCTGTTGAAGAGAGCAAGCTGTTAGCTGGGGCCGGGGCAGTGCGCCTGGCCTGGGGCTCTCAGTGCTGCACAAGGCTGCTATTATCCAGGGGTAATCATCCAGCCCCTCCTGAGACAGGCCACTGCACAGGCCTGGGGGAGCACCGCAAATCTCCAGAGCTGCTGTGAGCTGCCCACAACCAACCATGCAGGACACCCGGGGACAGTGTCCCTGTCACATCACAACCGATTTCCGCACCTCGCTTTTCCCCTTAGGTCATTCAGAGCCAGAGAGGCTATGTGGGAAGACAAAGCACTGGGGTTTTCTTCTGCTTCAGAGCCCTTCTTCTACCTCTCACACTCTCTTCCCATTCACAAAGGACTCCCAGAGCTCATTGACTCTTCCTGTCCCCACCTGAGGGACAGCATCTTCCAGAAGCAGCAAAAGTGCTCTCTCCTCCAGCTCTCAACCCAGACGCTCCTGACCCTTTTCATATCCTCTGCTTGCCTTTTCTGCAACCCAAGCTACTGTCCAGGCCCTGGGCACCACAAGCTGCACCTCTTCAACAACCCTAAGCCACTCTGGGGCCCAGATGTGGACCAGAGGAACACACATCATTCCTCCCAAGCATCCCCCAAGCACTCCTCATACCACCAGCCCCAGCAACCCTGTGCTGGACCCTTCCCCTGCCGATGCCATACAGCAGCCCTTCCCCTGCCTTCTCCTGCCTCGTCCACATGCCTGGCCAACCCCTCCACACTTTCCCAGCCAAGGAGACTTGATGATTCATCGGAAATGATTAAATATTTTCCCCAAGAGATTAGTTGCTTAAAATGGCAGTGCTGGGCAGTGATAAGGCTCAGAGCCCTCAAAAGGCTGGCGCTGAGCAGAGGCCTCCTGGCGGGCAGTGCACTCACTGGGAGGAACAAGTGCAAGGGAGCGGTGCCACCACGCACAGGTTGCTTGCAAGCTGCTGTCCTGCCTCACGACTGCACTGTGGGGGATGCTCTTACAGCCAGCACCGGCAGGATTTTCCTGTCTGCCACCCAGCAAGTCCTCCAAGGCACCTTGACACGGTGCTTATGCTTTCCTCTCCCTCCAAAAGGCAGGATGCAGCACACAGGAGCCTTAAGCTCTGCTCCTCGAGGAGGAGAGGATGGAATGGAATCACAGAATGGTTTAGGTTGGAAGGGAACTCAAAGCTCAGCCAGTTCCAACCCCCCCCTGCCATAGGCAGGGACACCTCCCACTGGAACAGGTCACTCAAGGCCTCATCCAACCTGGCCTTTGACATCTCCAGGGAGGTTGTGGAGCACAGAAGCACCGAATGTGATCAAAGATCACATCAAAGATCACATTCGGTGCTTCTGTGCTCCACAGCCTCCCTGGACAACCTGTGCCAGTGTCTCCTCACCCTCCTTCTCTGTGCTCCACAATCTCCCTGGGCAACCTGTGCCAGTGTCTCCTCACCCTCCCTCTCTGTGCTCCACAGCCTCCCTGGGCAACCTGTGCCAGTGTCTCCTCACCCTCTATCTCTGTGCTCCACAACCTCCCTGGGGCAACCTGTGCCAGTGTCTCCTCACCACCCTCACTGGAAAAGCTTCCTAACATCTAGTCTAAATCTCCCCTCTGCCAATTTAAACCCATTCCTCCTCATCTTGTCATTACAAGACCTCCAGGGAGGTTGTGGGTCACAGAAGCACAGAATGTGATCAAAGATCTTTGACCACATTCTGTGCTTCTGTGACCCACAACCTCCCTGGGCAACCCCTTCCAGTGTTTCACCACAAAATGCCATGATTTAAGCCCTGCAAACATCACCTCTTGAGGGAAGAGGGCTCAAGGTGTTCCACTTTCCCACGGGAAAGCATCCACCGAGCCAAACAGGCAAGCAGGACAGCCCAGAAGCCACACTGCTGGTGCTTTTTTGTTCCACTGCTAACCTTTACTCCACATTAAAGTGTTGCTAATAAGAAAAGACCTCCACATAAAATTCCCAAGCAGTTGGTTAGAGCAATGCCCCTCTCTGGAGAAAAGAGGTTGTCCAACTGCTGTGGCAGGGAGATGCCACCCTGAAACAGCCTCCTGCTGTTACTGCCTGACATTGGTCAGGCTTCTGCTGTACAGAGCATTTGATTTTGAAGGAAACTTAATGGTTTGGGTTTTGGTGTGGGGTTATTTTTGTCCTTGCTAAGCTAATATCTGGAGAAGATAGGCAGAATTTGAAAGCAAGGCCCTGCCACCCTCACAGCTAGCATGAAATTGCCCTGCTGCGCTGTGTGTGGCACCCAGTGGGCTTGGGATCTCCAGGTGGTGACCACGACAGGCTGAGCCACCTTCAGCCTCCCTTTCTGCCACTTTGTCTCACGCCTTCTTATTTATTTGCTTGCTTAATGGATTTGGCTTCAGCCCCCACTCGCTGCTATGCAAACAAACAGTGTGGATTAGGCTCCCGTGTGTCGCAGTCCCACGCACACAGCCGGGGTGGGAAGGTCAGGAGCAGCTCTTGCTCTCTGGCAGCCAAAGGGAGATAAGTGTTGGGGCTGCCATGGCTCCCCATGCTCTCCTCCTTGCATCTTGCTGCCACTTCATACAATCAACCAGGTTGGAAGAGACCTCCAAGCTCATCCAGGCCAACTTAGCACCCAGCCCTGGCCAATCAACCAGACCATGGCACTAAATGCTTCATCCAGGCTTTGCTCAAACACCTCCAGGCACAGCGACTCCACCACCTTCCTGGGCAGCCCATTCCAATGCCAATCACTCTTGCTAGGAAGAACTTCCTCCTAACATCCAGCCCAGACTTTCCCTAGCACAACTTGAAACTGTGTCCCCTTGTTCCATCACTGGGTGCCTGGCAGAAGAGACCAATCCCACCTGGCTGCAACCTCCCCGGGGAGAAGAGCCCAACCCCACCTGGCTACAGCCTCCCTTCAGGGAGCTGCAGACAGCAATGAGGTCTGCCCTGAGCCTCCTCTTCTGCAGGCTGCACACCCCCAGCTCCCTCAGCCTCTCCTCACAGGGCTGTGCTCCAGGTCCCTCATCAGCTTCATCACCCTTCTCTGGACACCTTCCAGCACCTCAATATCTCTCTTAGGTGAGAGGCTGTGCCCAGGCAGGTGTGAGCCATAGAATCACAGAATGTCAGAGGCTGGAAGGGACCTCCAAAGCTCGTCCAGTCCAACCCCCCCTGCCAGAGCAGGATCACCTATACCAGATCACACAGGAACGTGTCCAGGCAGGTTTTGAATACCTCCAGAGAAGGAGACTCCACAAGGTCCCTGGGCAGCCTGTTCCAGGGTTCTGTCACGCTCACAGTGAGGGTCTTGCCAGTCAGTGGCAGAGCTGCTGGACAGCTGTTCCTCTGCTGGAAACTTGGGGACTGCAAGGCAGCTCATGGGCACAGCCTGCCCAGGGCAGGGCTGATTACCCTGGTGATATCTGAGCATGGCAGGCTGCAGGCACAATCTCTAAGGGTGTAATTACATTTGCCTTTCACTGAGCCTGGCTCTCTGCAGCCAGAGGGGAGCAGCATCCAGCGTGCAGAGTCACGGGGGCTGAGCACAGGCTGCATCCCAGCACCCACCTCAGCTCCTTCCACCTTTCCCTGACCTCTCAGCAAGACCCCTGGAGCTCAGCTGTGTCCTGCTGATGCTGCTGGAGAGAGCTGGCCCCAGCGCAGGCTGTGCTGGCAGACAGCTGTCTGCTCTCCCACTGTGCATACCCTGACATGCTGTTCAGCATGTCCTAGGTGGGTACGGGGAGTCCTGTGCCTTCCCCAGCTCCTGCAGCCCTCTGCCGTGCCAGTGGGGCCCAGAACAGCCTGGGTGGCTCAGGAAAGGTCTGTGAGGTGCTCAGGGTCCTCTGTGCCCAGCTACCTCCCAGTGCCAGTAAGTGATGAGCTGTCGGCTGGCACTGGCTCCCTGCAGGGCGGATGAAAGGCAGCCACGTGGGGCAGAAACCAGCACCGAGTCTGCCCAGGCCTGCACCTCCTCACACAACACCCTCAGGGCCGAGAGGGGCCCTGCTCCCCGGGGAAGGGATGGGAGGGGATGGGATGCAGGCCAGCACCATGCTTTCCCACACCGCCTGTTAGCAGCCAGCCCCTTCCCTGCTGCTGGGGTGGAAGCCCCCGGGGCACCCTCCTGCCAGCCCCTGGTGCCACATTTTGGGGTGCTTTAGGGCTCACAAAATGCACAGCAGCCCTGTCTGGACTCTGGCTTCCTATTCCTTGGGTAGAAGACTGCAAGACATGGCAATGTCAGATGTGCCATGAGAAGAAGATGCCTCCACCCCAACTCTGTCCACCTCTGGCAGCCCTCGCCGCAGCCCCTGCCCTACAGCCCAGGGAAATGTCTTTTTCCACCTCCCTTCCTCGGCTGGGCTCCCAGCGGCTCCTTTGTCTCTCCCCTCTCCTTCCTCTCATCTTCTGCAGTGCCTTTCTGTGGGGATTATTAACCATGGCTACAAGGCCTTTGTTCAGGGGGGGCTGGGAACGGGGCGAGGAGCTGAGCAGACAGAGGAAGGAAGAACGTGAAGGGAAGGGGGGGGGGGGAAGGAAGGTGACATCTGGATTTGTGTGCTGGCAGAGCACAATCTCCCGGAGCAGCTGCACCGAGACAGCAGAGGACTCAGCGGATACGGAGCAGTGGCAAGGCCCTAAAAAGGAGCCAGGCTGGATAAGGTCACCCCAGCCCTATATGACCCAGAGCCCAGCCCCTGGCATCCAGCCCCGCGCTGGTGCTGCAGTGAGAGGGCAGAGCCGGGAGCCCCTGCGCTGCCCTGCGCTGCGCAAACAGCGTGGGCTTGGCCACGCTCCGCAGGGAGCGGCACAGGGGTGGCGAGGAAGGCTGCGGAGCTGCGCAGCTCTCCTCATGCGCCCTGCCCCGGGGGCCTGACCCTCGCTGCCTGCAGGTCGATGGACGAGGACAGCTGCAGCAGCCAGCGCTCCTGGGGAAACCTTAGCCAGCTGATGGCCACCACCAAGGAACAGGGGAAAGGAGCCCTCTGCCCAGGCCGCCTCTGTCACGCCACATCGCAGGGGTGCAGGCTGCCCGCGGCAGGTGCTGCCCAACAGCCGCATGCTGCCCGCTCACTGGCACGGGGCACAGCCACTGGGACGTGCTCCGCGCTCCTCTACCCCTGGTGCGAGGGGCTGGGGGCTGATGGGGCAGCGGGGAGGGGCAGCTGGGAGCCCACGGACAACTATTTATAAACCAGGCTTTTCCTCTGGAAGATTTCCGAGATCGTCTCCCCCAGCAGCGGGTGGAAGAAAGCCTCATTGTCTGAGCGCCAGATGGGCTGGGGCCGGGTACTCGCCCACACAATGGGGTGGATTTTGCACCCGGCTGGTGGGGGTCCGGCAGCAGGACGCCCGGCAGGAGCAGCTGCCACCAGCACCCGCGGCGTGGGCTGCTGTGCCCGCTGCTGCGCCACGGCTCCGCAGAGGCGCGGAGAGGAGGAACGCCCTTGCCCTGCCCTGCCCTCCCTGGCACTCAGCTTCCCGGTCCCGCCGTGGCGTCCCTGAGCAAAGCACTGCCCACTGCCAAGGACGAGAGGGGAAGTCAGCGTGTGGCTCCAGCATCACCTCCTGTACTTGCCTGTGGCCCCAGGCGGTGAAGTCTTCATCCTGGCTTTGTCTGCAGAGCTTGGGGGTCCCCCAGGACAGCTCATTAGGAGCGACTGCAAGGAAGCATAAGGAGAAATTAGCCTCAGGCAGGCAGTGAGGCCAGCCCCAGCTTCTGGGGAGTGCGTCTTACACCCGTGGATTGTGAGGGATCCCCTCGGAGGGCTTTGGGGAAGGGTCCCCACTGCTGCAAGGGCACATGGAGTAGGAGCAAGGGTGGATAAGGGCTGCCTGGGAGAATGCAGGGAGCAG
Source organism: Tricholaema leucomelas (assembly GCA_013400475.1). NCBI lineage: Eukaryota > Metazoa > Chordata > Aves > Piciformes > Lybiidae > Tricholaema lacrymosa > Tricholaema leucomelas. The sequence continues at coordinate 20,784 of WAAF01013270.1, forward strand.
AATGCAGGGAGCAGAGTGCAGTCCCCATGCCACCTCCTCACGCCCTACACCCTGCTTGGCCCCATAGCATCGGGGACAGGCAGGAGCACCAAGGCCCAGGGGAACTGTGGGGCCGCCTGGGCTGAGCAGGGATTTCTCCTTACAGGACTTTCCCATGGAAGAGGACTTGCTTTTCCCAGGGCTGCCTGGCCAGGCTCCAGGAGGAGAGAGATATCCCAGATCCCTTAGTGGAGAGCCTCAGCCCTCCCAAAAGCCGGTGGGCAGCTGTCACGCTCCCACTCTTCCACCAGTCCGCAGGGCGAACCAAGCGAGGAAGGTGCCTGCTACTGGAAGCAGTGTGGGACGTGGGCACCCAAACCTTCCTGCAGGCTCTCCCTGGCAGCCCCCAGCATGCAGCGTGGGTCCTGATTTTTGTTCCCTGCCAGCTGAAAAGCCTGCGGTGGGGGACTCCATCACCTGCAGCTCCAAGGTGAGGCAAAGGGCAGAGGAAGAGGGAGCCACAGCGCGCTGGAGCTGAGCCCAAGTGGGGTTAGGAGATTGTCCTGGAGCGGATGCAGCAGAATGAGTTGCTGTTCCAACCGCTGCCACAGTCGGGCATCTGGCCTGGCCCTTGGCAAAGGCATCTTTAAAGGACCCAAGGTCAGGCTGCTGGCAGTGCCCAGGACTCTGTTGGCTGGCTTCTCCCAGGCACCAGTGCCGCCACATAGCCAGGGGTCCACAGGCAAGAGCACTCCGGGGATGGTCCCAGCTGCCTGACCAACTACAATCACGCCGGGAGCGCTGGCACGATGCCAGCAGGACCCACACTGCAGAAGCACACTCTCTGCCTCAGGGCAGCGCCAGGGCTGCAGTGCTCATGCAGCAAGGTCTTAGGAAGGCAGGGGGAGATGCTGGGGCTAAACAAGCTGTAAATCCTCCTGCAAAGGCAGGCCTGGAGGGAGCCATGGTGGCCCCCAGCACCATCTTGCAAATGCGACTGTGCTGCCAGCCCTTTGTCTGCCTCATTTTTCCCATTCCTCTGCCACCCACAGGCTGTTCCCAGCCAGTCTGCAAGGACCTGCCCAGCGTGTGATGTAAGGCAGCCCCAACGCTGCTAGCCTGGCACCAGCCTCTGCACAGCCCAGACCCAGAGCATAAGATCCTGATCCCCCCTCAAGCATGCCAGGTTCCAGAATGCTCCTCATGCACCATGACACCTGGGCCCAGGGTTGCTGCCTTCCCTTTTCTGTTTCCAGCTAAGAGTTGCAAGGGTGAGGGCCAAGGCAGCTCTGTGCCTGGCTCCTCTGGCTGCTCTCTTTCCCCAAAGTGCAGAGCACTGCCTGGCTGCAGTGAGCTCAGCACTGGGAAGGCAGCTCAGAGGCATGATGCAGCAGCAGCCCTGTGGTCGGGCTCAGTGCCAACAGAGCTGGTGAAGTACACAGCCCTGGGTGGCAATGGGTCTCCAGGCAGGGCTGTGCAGACATCCCAGGTTCCTGCACTCTCATGATGGGTTATGCTGGCCCCAGTTAACACCAGTGCAGTCTGGTTTACCGCAGAGCTCTGTCTGCTCTGTGCCAAATGAGCGCTCAGAGGCTGACGAGAAGGATTCATAAGCAGGGCCCATCCTGTCCTGCTGCTGGCAGCTGCCACAGGCACAGCTGGGAACACGGTGGCACTGTGCCTGGACCTGCAGCAAGTGCTGGGACAGCTGGGGGGACCCTGGCATCCTGGCCATGGTCCAGCTGCCAGACACCCTGGGAGGGACCTCTGTCCCACCCCCACAGGGCTCCAGGATGTCATTTTCCATCCCTACACCCCAGCCTTGCAGCCCCTCCACTGGATGCCCCACTTTGTCCTGCTCCAGCTGAACAGATGTTCCAATCTGAACTGATCCCAAGTACTCCCAGTGCCCTGCTGCCTTCCATGCCCCTTGTGGGGGTACACAAGTCCCTCTCACCAGCAGATCCGGATGCTGTGGAGCTGGGCACCATCTGCCGTAGGAGAGCAGGCACAGGCTGTCCTCTGACCACTGGAATATGGAGAAAGGATGCAGAAGGGGACATAGTCTCAAGTTGTGCCAGGGGAAGTATAGGCTGGGTGTTAGGAGGAAGTTCTTCACAGAGACAGTGATTGGCATTGGAATGGGCTGCCCAGGGAGGTGGTGGAGTTGCCGTCCAAGAAGACTGGATGAGGCACTTAGTGCCATGGTCTGGTTGACTGGATAGGGCTGGGTGCTAGGTTGGACTGGATGAGCTTGGAGGTCTCTTCCAACCTGGTTGATTCTATGGTTAACCCTGCTACAGAGCTGTGATTTCTAGATCCTGCAGCCCCTGCATCTCTCTGGCCCAGTAGCAAGGAGCCTGTTGGCAGCAAAGTGGGGAGGCAGGTGCATGGCCGGAGGCAGACAATGAGTGGAGCAGGCACAGCCCTTGGCTTAGCTCTTCTTTTCCTCCTCCTGTCTGATGAGGTAATGAGAAAGCCAAACATTACCATAAATGCTGAAAGCATTTGCCTCTGTCACGTGGGCTGGGGTGCACATGCTGCTGGGGGGGGATCCAGGCACCCACTGTGAGGGATCCCACATCCAAAATCATCCAGCCAGGGAGGAGATGGGCCCGGTGAGGAGACAGCCGGCAGGACAGCCCCCAGGCAGGGATGGATGGATGGATGGACAGACAGATAGGGGCAGTTCTGCCACCCCAGAGAGCTGGATGGCAACAAGCAGCAGCAGGCAATGCAGGCTCTAGCCGGGCACGGCCCCCGTCTCAGCGCCTGGCCCAGATCAGAGCGTTACGGCGACGGCACATAGGAGAGGGGGCAGGCAGCTGCAGGAAGGGGACTCCAGTCCTGCTCCCTCGGCACTCCTCCCTTGCTGCCGGGGCTGCAGTGCTCCTCTGCTTGGCTCTGTGCTAGCTGGTGCCTCTCGGGGTTGCAGATGTCTTTCCCATGGGTCATCCACTCTGCTCGCCTTCCTCTTCCTTAAAAAGCCTTGGGCTCACGGGCTGGATTTTCCTGAAGTTGTTATCACACGGCAGGGCGGCAAGGCTGGGCCATCTCCCGGGGCACGGCAGAGTGAAGGTCAGAGGCGCTGGCGGCACTGGCAGCCCCACGCCCTGCCCGGGAGCCAGCGGCCATGGATTTATTCTGGGAGCTCCTGCAGGAAACGTGTTGGTGGGGTGAGAGCAGCAGTGCCCTGAGCCGACCCGGCCCCAGACGCTTCCTCCCCAGGCACCCTGCTAGCGAGCGCGAACGTTCCCCTGCCAGGGCTGAGGCCGCCACCAACTCCTCACGTGTGCGGCCGCAGGGTGGGTGTCCCCCCTGCCCTGCGTGGAACTAGAACGCGGGGGCCGCTTTCACGCCCCATGCCGGCCACCCACGCCGGCCCTGCTCCGCCGGGCGCGAACCGAGCGCCGCTGTCCCTTTAAGGGCGAGCAGCAGGCGGGGCCGCCCCAACGGATCCGCCCCACGAGATCCACCAATCGCAACGCCCAGCCCGGCCGGGCCCCCGCCGCGTCCTCCGAATCGCCCAATGGGCGCCGGGCAGGGGCGCGGCCCTGGCCGCCGATTGGCCCGGCGTCTCTCGGAGCCCCCGACCAAGATGGCGGCGCCCAGCACCTAGGGGTCCCCAGCGGGCCGCGGCGGACGCTGCCTGGCGGCCCCCGGCGGACCCCCCCCGGCCGCCATGGACCTGCTGTTCCTGCTGCTCCGCGGGCTGCGGATGGCCCTGGACCTGTTGGTGCTGTTGCTGGACGTGAACTTCTTCCTCGTGTCCTCGCTGGTGTCGGCGCTGCTCTGGCTGCTCGCCGCGGCCTGTAGCCTCCCCGCGGCCGCGGCCGCCGGCGCCCTGGCGTGCTGGGACGGGCTGCTCGCCTCGGGGGTGGCCCTGGCCCGGGCGGCAGGCTGCCTGGCGCTGGGCGCAGCGCAGGGGCTGTGCGGGCTGCTGCGCGGCGGGCTGGAGGGGCTGAAGGTGGCAGGACACCTCCTGTCGCACCTGGCGCTGCGGGGCCGGGAGCTGCTGCACCGGGAGCTCTGCGGGCTGCTGGGCTGCGGCCAGGCCCTGGCCAGGCAGGTCGGGGAGGGCCTGGCCATCGGCACCAGCCTGCTGGCTTACCTCATCAACAGCCTGGTCAACGTCTGCCTCATCGGCACGCAGAACCTCTTCACGCTGGCGCTGGCCCTGTGGGACTCCGTGGCCGGCCCCTTCCTCAGGGTCGCAGACCTGCTGGCTGCCTTCCTGGCCCACGTCTCCAGCGGCGCCATCGCCGTCTCCATCCTGCTCTGGTCGCCCTGCCAGCTGGCCTTCGAGCTGCTGGCCTCCGTCGCCGAGCTCTTCGTCAGCATCTTCTTCGTCAATATTTACGGCCTGGGCTTGCTCCTCCTGATCGCTGTTGTCGGCGCCTTTGTCTTCAACCCCGGGCTGCCGTGGACGCTGGCAGGCTACGCGCTGGGCTACTTCGACGCGCTGCCCGCCTGCCGCCGCCTGCAGCGGGAGCTGTGCAGGCTCTATCAGGTGGCGGTCCTGACGCTGGGCATGGCCATGACCTCGCAGGCTTGGCGCAGGTTGGTGGAGTGGAGCCTGCAGGTGACCGACTGGAGCTTGCAGGTGACCAACTGGAGCCGAGGAGGCAGAACCCTGAACCGGGAAAGCAACCAGCGAGGGGCGCCTGTGCTGGCACCGAGACCTGCGGCCCCCAGCAGGCTGACGCTGGCAGGGGCTGGGCAGCTGCCGGCCGAGCATGAGGACCCCCTGGAGGCGGAGCAGGTGCCACAAGTGCGGCCTGCTTTGAGTCGAAGTGCCATGGCAGGACAGCGTCTCCAGCTGCCCAGGGAGGAACCAAGCACCTCCAGGGGGAATGGTCCGAGGAGGCAGCAGCTGAACGCAGCAGCTGCGGATGCTGAGGGCGCTCCGGATGGCGACCCCTGGATGCTCCTGAAAGAACAAGAGGAACGTAAGAAATGTGTCATCTGCCAAGACCAAACCAAGACGGTGCTGCTGCTGCCCTGCAGGCACCTGTGCCTGTGTCAGGAGTGCACAGAGGTCCTGCTGCAGCAGGCCATCTACCAGCGCAACTGCCCCCTGTGCCGCCAGATGATCCTGCAGACGCTCAACGTCTATCTGTGAGCCCAAGGGGTGGGCGGCTTGGGTCGTCTTCGTTTTGCTCAAGGGCACTCCTGTCTGCCTCTTGGCAGGAAGCAGAACTTCCTAGGGCTGCTTTGAGCAGCTTCCAAAGAACTAAGGACGGTGCTGAGAAGGCAGCAGGCTGCTGGGAGTGCCGTGTGGCTGGCTTGTAGGTCTCGCTGGCAAGCGCAGCTGCTGATCTCTGCAGCAGGCTGAAAGAGCAAGATGCTTCTGGTTGACTTTTGCGGTCTCAGGGCCTGTTGCCTTGAGCCTGCAGCAGTCTGAGATCGAGAGCAGAGGGTAGAAAGATGCTCTGGTCCCTTCTAGTCAAAGCTGATGGCAAGGTTAAAGGCTGTGTCCTCCTGGGAATCACAGGGCCTGGTGTAAGGCAAGGGAGGGTTTTTCCCAGGGTCTGACCAGGAAACTGCCTGGCAGACTGCAGTCAGACCTCTGTTTCCTCCTCCCACCATCCAAGTTGGGGAGCTCTCTTGGAAGGGAAAAGGATGTTCCTTTTGGTAAAGTCCTAGGAGAGCAATGAGCACATTCCAGCTTTTTAGGCTTTGCTGTCAGAGGGCTGAGCCTGTCTTCCAGCTGGGAAAGAGCAGGGTTCTGGGGCTATTTCAGAATCCTACCCCTGTGGCCTTGGGGTTTGAGCTTTCTCTTCCCCTTGCCAAGACAAGGAAGGGCCCTGCTGGGACCAGCTGCAGAGCTCAGTGTTGTTGCTTTCACACATCACCTATGCAAGAGCAGCAAGCACACAGCAGGTCACTCACCTGGGGAGGCTGGAGGGAGTTACTTTATCTGCTCGGGGAACCTGAGGGCTGGTTGGCTACTAGGTGCTTGCAGCCCTGGCAGCAGCAGCCCCACACATCTGAGCCAGTGCTGGAGACTCCTCTCTGGGTAATACACATTTTCTTCAGGCTCAGAGCTCCATGGAACTGGGCAGTTCACACCAGTGCTTGCTTGCTGCTTTCCAGGCTGTGCTGGCTAGAGAGAAAAACTCTTTGGGGGGGGTGGGGGGTGAAGAGAGGACACAGCAAAGCTCCTGGGAGCACTGAAACATTCCAGCTCCAGGCACAAGTTCTGCATATCTGTTATCTGTGCTGTGGGTCTGCAGTTGTGTGCATGGAGCAGTACCAGGACCGTGGCTATCTTTGATTAGGGCAGGGTTGCACTGTTGTTCTGTCTTGCTGTCTGTCAGAAAATGTAGCTAGATAGGTTTAAAAGTGGCATCTGGCCCTAGCTGGGGAGGCCCAAGATGGCTCATCCCAGCTTAGTCAACCAGCATTGTTCCAAGGGAGTGCTGGGCAGCAGGAGGGCCTTGCTCTACAAAGCTTTCTCTTTTCCATTTGCTTGCCTGAGGTCAGCCACGTGCCACAGCCCATTCTGGCTGGAGCCTGACTGGATAGACTCTGGGCTCTTGGATTGCAAGCCAAGAGCCTGAGGGGGGCTGGCATGGGCTTCTGTCTCTCCTCTTGATTAGTTCTTTAAGCCAAAACAGAGGCAGCAGAGGCCAGGCCATGCAGGGAGGTGCCTCTGTGCTGTAAAGCTGAGCTGGGGCAAGATGCTGTCTTGTTGGAGGGCCTCCCAGGACCAAACTGGGTTGCTGAGCACTGATGGGTGTCAGAAGGGCCTGATCCCAGGGCTGCCAGCTGCACCCACCTCACTTTGCAGAGATGTAAAGCTCCCTGCCCAAGCCCCATTGCCCAGTACCTCCCAAAGCACGCACCACCCGTGGGGATGTTTGCTCTCTCCAGCCACCTCTCCCAGGGCTGCAGCCAGTGACACTTGCAGCTGCATAGCCAAGCCCTTGGTGGAGCAAAGAGTGCAGCCTCACAGGCTCCAGCTTGCCCCAGGCACTTCTAGAGGCCCTCCTGCTAGAGGAGATGAAGTTGCCTCTGAAGACACCTGGGAGTGTGGCCACGCTTCTGGCTGCAGGCAGTGGTGTTCAGTTGGGACCAGCTCACAGCTCTTGAGTGCAATCTTTCCAGTGTGCTAGAGGGGGAAGGACACCTCAGGATTGCAGTTTCTCCCCTCCTACCCTTTTTTTTTCAGTTGTTATTGTTAAAGCAGTCACATTTCTTGTTTTAGAGCCTCTTTGGTTTGTTGCCTGTTTATAAAAATAAAGAGAAAGCTTTGCCTTAAGTTTAAGTCTTTGCACAATGGAGCAGGCACTGAGCAGATTAAAGCCTCCTTTACCAAAAGCTGCCTGCTGCCTCGTTCTTGAGAAGGGTTCTCTGTGGGGATGAGGCCTCCTCTCTGCTGGGCTCCAGAGGAAGCTCATCCCCCTCCAGCAGGCATCAGAACTGGGGAGCTAAGAGCACCAGCAAGCTCAGGGGGTACTTGTCTATGGGTGCTGGGGGGATACCCTGTAGCTGGGCTGCTTCACAGGGACAGCCTGGCACCCAGGAGGTGAATCTATACCTGAAGACACAGTGGGTGAGCTTTCTGGGGGTGCAGTCCTTCACCCCTTCCTCTGCTAACCCCCAGTGAGAGGGGGGTGGTTGTGGATGTGCAAGGAGGCACATCTCAGGCTGGCAGGAGCATGCACAACAATACAAACCCCCTGCTTCCACGTGTCCTTGGCATCTCAGAGGCCTACTGCTTGCAGGGGAGGATGTTGGCAAGGCTGACTGTGCCAGGGCTGAAGACAGCACCAGGCTTGGTCCTGCCTGGCAGAAAGGCTGTGGCAGGCTCAGCAGCACAGGGCCACTGGTGAGCAGAGGCATCTGCTGCAGAAGTTACTCCCTCCCTGGCAGTGGTCTGAGCTCTTGGCACTTGCTGTCTGCTTTTAAGCACCCTCTGCTTCTCCAGCATCCTTCTAAGTGGTTTGGAAAAGTGTTTCAGGGCTGTGATGGGCAAAAGACCTCAGGAGTTCTGACTCAGCCTGCCCTGAACTCATCTGCCTTGGCAGGCCCATGCCCAGCTCACTAATTTTAACCAAGATGAACAGAGAGTGGCTCCCTGGAGGCCAGAAAGAGGTGGTCATCTACTGCAGGAGCATAACCCTGCCAGGCACAGCATGGGCACAGGAGAGAGGGCCACAGTGACAGCCTGCCTGAGCCCTGTACAGAGCTGACTGCAAATGGGTGAGAAATGGGGAAACAGAGGCACTGCTCAGCCTTCTCATGCTGCCAGGGTGTGTGAAGCTGGGGAGGCTGCAGGGCTGCCCTAGGGCAGGGGGACGGGGCCAGGAGGAGAATGTTTGCCATCCCCTGCAAGGGTAGGGTGCTCCCAGCCCACCAGTAATGGGAGATGGAGAGGGTGTCCAGCTACCTCAGGCTGCTGCAGCTGAGCCTGCCAAGCAAGGACACGATGGGAAGGACACAGCCTTCTCCCTGGAGCCGTGGAGTGATGCACTGGCCAAGCAGCAGGTAACTGCAGGAGGAGAACGCAGCCACCCCTCAGCTAATGGGCAGCTTGTAGAGTCCCCAGGACTGGTGGTCAGCCATGCCAGACCTGTCTGCTCTCTGGCACTGAGGTAGGCGTTCAACAGCAGCAGTGCCCTCAGAGGCTCAATATTTGCAGTCCTCCTACCCCACAGCTCACCCGGGAGCCTCACACACCAGCCAGGTGGGCTGGTTTGAGCCCCCCCCACCCCTTTCCCCAAAGGAAGGAGGAGCATGCTGCTGCTGGCTTACTCCAGTTTAGGACTGGTGGGGGCCGACAGCTTGCTGAAGCCAGCTCCACCACCCCAGGCCCTGGGAAAATCCCCAGGATCCCTTTGTCAGCCTGGCTGCAATATCCCAGCCCTAATGAGCTGCTAGTCCCAGCCTGCGGACAGCAGCCATCGCCTGCCTGCCAGCAGGGAGCTGGCACCGCAGCCGCCTGCCGCAGATGCACAGCAGCAGGAGCGGCTACGGATATCAGGCCCGCAGGGAGGGAGCAGATGATGCTCAGCAGCAGAGCTGCGGGGGGCCTTTGGGCTGCTCCTGTGCACCAGCTTTGCTCCCTTCATTAGCAGCTCGGCACGGGGAGCCACAACGCCCCCCCTCGAACGTGGTGACAATCCCAGCACCTCAGAGACCTCGTGGGAGGCAGAGTGGCTGAGGCTGGCAGGGAGCTCAAGATCAGAGTGGGTCGGAAAAGACCTCCAAGATCACCGAGTCCAACCACCAGTGTAAGACCACCATGATCATTAAACCACATCTTAAAGTGCCAACTCCACCACCTCCCTGGGCAGCATGCTCCAATCCCCGACCCACTCCCGCCCGAGTGAGGACTGTTCCCTCCCCTGTCATTCCCAGTGCAGAGCTCTCCTTACCAGGTCAGCTGGGCTGTTGGCAGAGGTCACCTGAAGATGACTGCAGAGCACTGCCTGCACTGTGTCAGCGAGGAAGGTGCTGAACCTGTGCCATAACCACAAGCTTCTGGGTGGAGCACTGCCAGAAGGCACCAGGACAACCTTCACCAGCAAGGGCATTTTGACTTTTGAACCTGGCAGGGCCACTCTTTGCCCAGGGTTTAGGCTCTTGTAGCAGTAGGGCCTCAGAGGTGATCTAGTTGATCTTTTTCTCATGCTCTCCCTGATACCATGCAGCCTGCTAACCTCCTCCAGCAGCTCTGCTACTTGACAGAGCAGCTCCAAGATGAGCACTGCCACTTACCTTTTGCAGGCTGCCAGCCCCAGCAGCTGGCTCCAGGCATCCTCTGCAGTTCAAGGCTGTGCCTTCCAGCACTGCAGGAACACTTGCTCCAGTGGCTGCTGAGGGCTCTAACCGTGGTGTGCCCACACTGGGTGTGCTGCTTGGAGAAGAGGTGCTGGCACCTTTTGGTTTTAGAATACCCCAAAACCAACCCTTGCACCAACTGCCACCTCTGCCAGCTGTACTGCAGCTCCTTTGCCTGAGCCTGGCTCTTATATAGGCCTTTGCATTGGCTAAAGAATGTCAGCCCCTCCCTAAACTGGGCACAGCTGAAAAGAGGACTTGAAGCACTCCTTCCTCAGGGGCAGCACCTGGAAGGGCTCTTCAGAAGCAGCTAGAAGTCACTAGAAACTTTCCAGAAGTTGAGGGCTCCTGTGGCTCTCCTTCTCTTATCCTTATCCTTTCCTTATCCTCTTCCTCGTGCTCCCCAGGCAGCAGCAGGCACACCTGTGTTCCTCAGAGCCTTCCCAGTTATCCCAGACAGTGTCCAGAAGACCAAGAACATCTCAAGGAAAGAAGAGCTCAGAAACTGCTGTGCCTGTGGTAGCCTCTTGTCAGCTGCTCTCCCATCCTGACAGGGGACCAGAGGATGCTCCCAGCCCCCACACACCTTCCCTGTCTTCATCTGAAGAAAAAGCAATTTTCCTTCTCCCAGAATAGCCAGCTCAGGCCATCGATCTGCCCTGCTGCCTTGTTTGCCCTGAGCAGCTCTGCTTACAGCAAAGGCCATCAGCAACCCAAACAGAGGCTTCCGCTGCAACCCAATCCTGCAGCCAGGGCTGGGAAGAGGAGCCTGGAAAACGGCCAGCAAAGCCCCTGGGGACCCCGGGAGGGAGAGAGCTTTCATCTCCCCCCATCCCAGCACATCCACGGACCACTATGTGTTGGGAGTTGCCCTTGGCACTGCTGACTGCGTATCCCCCCCAGTCTCACACAGCCAAGGTGGGTTGCAGAGTGCCATACCCTTGGCTCCAGGTCATAGAATCACAGAATCACAGAACTGTTTGCTTGGAAAAGGCCTCCAAGATCATCCAGTCCAACCAGCAACCCAGCACCTGCATGGCCACTGAACCATGTCCCCAAGTGCCATGGCCACAGGGTTCTTGAACACCTCCTGGGATGGGGACTCCACCACCTCCCTGGGCAGCCTGTGCCAATCCCTGACCACTCTTGCAGCAAAGCAATTTTTCATCATCTCCAATCTAACCCTGCCCTGGCACAATTTTAGGCTGGGTCCCTCTGTGCTCTCCAGTCTCAGGGTGGGAAGCTGTGGAGTGGTAGGCAGCCCCTTTGGAGGTGGTGCTGGCTTTCCACAGGGGCACGCAGGCTGGCCCCATGGCTGCTGCTAGCCTGCCAGCTCCCAGCCAGTGCAGGGGAGCTGGCTGCAAGGGTGGGCATGGCCACAGTCCTGGGAGCTCCACGCAGTACAGCCTGGGGAGCAGCAGGGGAGCAGGAATAAGGGGCAGGAGATGTCTGGCACTGCCAGGAGAAGAGCCCAGCCCAGCTGCCACCTCATGGCAGGGCAGAGCAGCCGTCCCCAGCCCGCCCCGCTCCAGCGGCAGGGCCCATTAAGGAGTTGGGCCCATGGCCAAAAGCCCCTTCCGTGGCTGCTCCCTGCAGGGACCTATTTTGGGCAGGAATGAGGAAGATCTTCGTTCCCCGGCTAAAAATAGTCCCCTTCTCTCAGCGGAGGGTCACCGCTGCGGCGCGGAGCTGACAGCGCGGCCGGTAAGAAGGGGACTCCACAAGCCCCTTCCTGGCAGCGTGGGGCCAGCGGCTCCCCCCGCCTGGCCAGGGTCCTTGCCTCGCCCCGGGCGAGCCTGCTCCCACCGAGGTGGCCGCGGTGGCAGAGGGACCTTCAACGCTCGGCAAGGCGCCGGTGCTAACGTCGAGCCGCGGGCAGCCGGAGCACCTGCCGGGGGTGGTCCCCGAGCCCGCTGCCCTGCCGGAGCTCTGCGTAGGGCACACGGGCGGCGTGGCCGCGGCGTGCCCCTCGCTACGGGATGCTGATGCTTCCATCTAGTGGCTGCTGCCGTTCCCTCCCGTCCCCTCCCGGTCTCCGGTTCGCCACCTCCCCGAGGCAGGACGGCGCACTCAGTACCAGAGGGGTGCTGACACCCAGGAGCCAGCGGGCGGGCACACGCAGCAGGCACATGAGTGGCTGAGGAGCTGTTTATTGAGGGTATGGCCGAGGAGCCCTTTATCGAGCGTGAGGGGGCAGAGGGAAGCGGCCGGCAGGCAGAGAGCAGGGTGACAGGAAGGGCAGCTGCCAGTCCTGGGACATGCCAAGAGCGGGCACCTCGCCGTGCCAGCGGCCAGGCAGCCCGACTCGCTTTGCGCATGGGGAGAAGCTGGCAGCACGGCCGGGGCATCGTGCCCATACCGGTGGGGCTAGGCTGTGTGCCCAGGTGGCTGTGGCGAGTAGCATACAACAAACAGGTTACTGCAGCAGCCTGGCTCGGGCATCTCGCTTCAGAGCCTGGCACCCGAGGTAATAATACTGAGCTCCTGCGCAGCGCCGCTGAAGGGGTGCTCCCCACCACCCGCCAGGCAGCAGAGGGACCACAGCCCTGCCCCGCACCCAGTGGCAGAAGCAGAGCAAGGGGCTCAGTGTCCCAGCTCCCCAGCGCACGGCTGAAGACAGGGACAGGTCCTGGCCCTGGCCACTGCCGAGGGCAGGCTCAGGCAAAGACGGCAGAGTTTTGCCAGTAGGAGTAGACGAGGAAACCGGTGAAGGTGCTGTCTGTCTTGACGCTGGCATAGAAGCCAATGTAGTCCCCCACGCCCACCTGCACCCACACCTCATCCTCGGGCTCCAGGCGGACCAGGGCCCCCCCTGAGAGCGAAGTAGGCTTGGGCCAGTTGCCGTAGTACTGGAAGAAGGAGGCGACGGAGTGGCCGTTCTTCATGATGTCGAACTGCAGGCTGGCACGGTAGACCGTGGCGTGCACGGCGAAGTAGTAGAGGCCGGGCACCTCGCAGGTGAACTTGCCGGTGGCAGGGTCGTAGTGCCCCTGCTCGTTGACGAGCACCACGTCGAAGCGGATGGGCTGGTCGGGCTGCGGCGGGCTGCGCGACTCGGAGCGCTTGGCGCTGAAGGCTGAGCGAGGAGCCACCGCGCACTCGCCCTGCGCCCCCTTTTCGCCGTACATCCCATCCCTGCCGGGGCTGCCCACCTCCCCGCGGGGACCGGGAGCTCCTGGGGCAGGCAGGAAGGGGACAGGATTACCTCTTAGCCGCTGCCACCGGCACAGCCCCTTGCCAGCGTAGCTCTCCCAGCCCCAGCCCCAGTCCCATCAGAGTTAGCAGCTCCCATGGGATGCAGGTGATGAATATCTGCCATGGCCAATGCCCTCTACCTGGGGAGCAGCACAAGGGCTAGGGGCACGTAAGTGGACATAGCAGCAACAGAAAGCTGGAGAACCTCCTCCAGGATGGGAGATAACCCTGCCTAGGAGCCAGGGCAAGGATGATGATGCTGCATTCTGGGGACAGCTTGGTGGGGCCTCCTAAAGCAGGGATTGGGAGCAAGGGGTGGCAATAGGGCTGGGGAGAAGTGCAGCGTGGCCAGTGATGGGGAGCTGCTACCTGCTGCAGGAGCACAGGGTCACCACAGGCAGGACCAAAGAGGTGGTGGTGGTGTGAAAGGAGCACTTTGCAGGATTCACTCTTGATTTAGCAGTGAGAGGCTGTGTCAGCATCCAAGGCTGACTCCTTGGCATTAGGGCATTCCCCACAGCCAAGGCAGAGCAGGTCCTCCTCCCCAGCTGGGATGTCTCATTTCTTACCAGGAGGGCCCATCTCGCCCTTCTCCCCTGGCATCCCCATCGCCCCATCCCGGCCGTCTCGTCCGTCTCTGCCTGGCAGACCCTGACCCCCGTGCAGCCCTGGGGTCCCGGGGATGCCTGGCTGCCCTGAGCACAGCCCAGGGATCTTGTTGTCTTCAATCTGCAAGGAGCTGGTGATGAGCCCGAGGAGGAAGAGGAGGAAGAGGAGGTGCTTCATCTTGTCTGCCACGGAGAGGCTGGAAGGAGGCAGAGAAGGGCAATAGCTCTGGGCAGCTTAGTGAAGGGGGCTGGGAAATGAGCTTGCAGTGCTCAGCAGGGAGGGGACAGGGGAGTGTAGTAGGTGACTGTGCCTCTCTTCTTCCCTCTTTGCCTTTTTGGCCTCTCCCTACAGCAAGACTGCACCTGCCACAGCATCCCCACCACTGGTCCTGCCACCACATCGTCCCCCACGGCATGGCTCCAGGCGGTGCCAGGGCCCAGGGCGTGGGGAGGGAGTGTGGCATGTGTGGGAGGCAGGAGCTCCGTGGTGGTGTCTGGGGGCTGTTTAGAGTAGGAGCTGCCTCGTTGGCAGCATGCCCAGCTGTGGAGGTGTGGGGGGTGCTGGCAGGGCACTCTGGAGGTGTCAGCTGGAGGGCAGCAAGCGTGGGGGGGGGTGGTGGTTGTGGCATCCGGGCGGTGCTTGGTGGGGGCGGCAGCTCGGGGTGCATGGGGCCGTGTCGTGGCCCAGCCCTTGGCAGCATCCCTGCCGCCGGCAGCTCTGCTCCGCGCCCGGACGGCTCCCTGGGGCACGGCTGCAGCATCCCTGGCCGTGCCAGACCACCCTGCTGCTGCCGACCGCTCTGCTGGCCCCAGCCCTTCCCTCATCAACCCGGCCAGAGCAGAGCCCTGTGACCCACGCCGGCCCCCTCCCCCTGGCCTTGCCCTGAGAGAGTTGCTCTCTTCCCCCTCCTGGATGCGATGGCTGCAACAAAGAGGAAAAGGAGGAGGAAAGTTTCTCTTCCCCGCCCAGGCGCCAGAGCCAGGACCCCAGCACGCCCCAGCTGCTGGGCAGGCTGAGGTAGCCCCACTCACCACGGTCCCATGGCTCTTGCTCCAGCACCTCGCTGCTTTCTGGCGTGGAAGGGCTGCAGCTCTTCCCGACCACTTCACTCTGACGAAGGCCCTAGGAAAAGCAGCCTCTCCACCCCCCCCCCTCCTCCTCCTCACGTCTCTCCTCCCAAACTCCAAAGGAAATCAAGGGCCTTGGGAGCCAAAAGCTACAAGACAAGGGGAAAAAGAAAAATAATCCCATGGTGTCAGAAGTGCTGTAAGCAGGGGGGAGGGAGAGCAAGACAAACAGCCTGGCGAAGGGAGGGGAAGCTGAACACGTCTCATCTGGGCAGCAGGAGGGGAAATGAGAGAAAACAGGCAGCAGGCTGAAAGTGGAGCAAGAGGAAGGCCAAGGGAGGGAGACTCGGCAAAGGCAGGCGGGGTTGGAGGAGCAGAAGGAAGAGGAAAGTCTCTGGGGTATGCAGGTCCCCTGACTGCCAGCCTCGGGGCTGTCCCTGGCAGCAGGGCTGAGCCAGGGGAGGTGGCAGGACACACACAGGCTGACAGTGCCAGCCCTAGGAGCACCCCCAGGGAGGGGCAGGAGCCAGGTGGCAGTGGCTGCGGTAGGGTCTGGGGGCAGCGCGTGGGGCTGAGCTGGCAGGGGTGTGCCAGTCAGAAGCAGACAGGTGGAAAGGCAGCACCGTGGCCGTGCCATGCAGCAGGGCTAGCCCTAGGGCACCCGGAGCATGTGGCAGAGCTTTCGAAGGCACTCCCAGGCTGCCTTTAACTTGTTCCAGCACCGAGTGCATCCAAGGGACACAGTCAGACGCTGAGCAGCAGGGCAGGCCTCTGGCTGGGGATGTCCCCATGCTCTGCAGCCAGCTCAGCAGCTGGGTCATGCAGGGAGGGAAAGAGCTGAGCAGGCTTGAGGCCCCAGAGCAGCTGGGTGGGAATGGCAGCAGTGTGCTGGCTGCAAGCTCAGGGTGCTCCCAGTTACACCAGCTGTGCCACACAGGCAGTGCTGACTTTCTCCTCCCCATGCCCACAGCGGCATGGATGATGCTGCAGACTGAGCCTTCCTGCCTTGGGTACCAGACTGGGTGTTGGCAGGGAGCATCCTGGCTCCTCTCTCCAAAGGTGTGAAGAGGTTGCTGGTTTTGGCCAGCTGGGAGCTGGTTTGTGGCTACAGGGTGCTGTCAGGCCTGTGGCCACCAGGGTGGCATGAAGCCAGCACAGGCAGCTTAGTCAGTGGGGCCACGGCCCTCACTGGATTGGGACCCTCTCCTTGCACAATGGGGCTGCCAGCCTGACCCCCCTCTGAGCTCCATCCATTCCCCTGGGGCCTTGCAAGCTCCCCAGCACATCGAGGACACAGCCAGCAGCCAGCTACCCCCTGCAGCCAGCAGCTTGCCCTGTGCCACACCATTCCTGCTCAGACTGCCCACCCCAGCCCTGGCTTCCCTCTCTTGGCCTCGGCTTCCCATAGGATCTGGCAGGAGCCACATGCAGGCCCTCCCCAAATGAGCCACCTCCTGCACTGGGTTTCTCAGCTGCTCACACTGTTTATTCTGTTGGCTTTGGGGCTGCTGGACATGGGCAGCCCTGGGCTCTTCTTCTGCCTGCAGGCTGGCTCACCTCATGCCAGCCTTGCTCCAGCTCCCTTCCCCTACCAGGCTAGCAGCTGCCTGAAGGCTGCAGAAAAGAGGCCATGCATGGCCTGAAAGAGAACTGGAGCCATGCACAGTTCTGGCCAACACACCTGGGGTTGGCTGGAGATGGGGAGGCAGTGCCCAGCCCTCCTGTTACTGTCCCGTTGCTTGACAAGGACACTTTGCTTGGCACCCCCAGCACAGCTCCGACCTGTGGGCACAGCCTCTCCAGCATAAACCTTTCCCTGTAGCAGGGCTGGGAAGGGGCACCTGTTCTCCAGGCACTTGGTTCCGTGGGCAAGCCCACGGCATTCAGGCACTGAGCTGAGTGCTGAGCCAAGGGCATGACCCCAGGGCAGGTGAGGAGCCAGGCAATAGGGTGCTGCTGGGGGGGGCACACCCTAGAAGTGGGGGATTTGCAACAGAAAGAGATGGGAGAGACATCTAGGGTGGGAGGGGGGCTCTGGGCAAGCTGCTTCAGCCCCTGCTCCTCTTCTCTTGCCAGGTCACGGCTGGAAGCACTCTATGGGGTCACTGGAGTCGGGCAGGATGTTGCAGTTGATGGGCCAGAGGATGCCAAGGAGACCCAGGGACTGCTGGCAGCGCAGCTCAGCAGCCAGGCAGACGGCTCGGCAGGGCTGCAGGACACCCCCATCCGGGGTGCACTTGGGCACGAAGAGGCTGCAGATGAGGAGCCGGAGGTGCTGGTAGCAGGCGAGCTCCATCAGCGTCTGCGGGAAGGCGGCAGTGAGTGCTCCACCGCCTGCTCTGCCGTGCCCTATCCTGCCGTGCCCCCTGCTGCAGCTCACCTGGTAGTCCTGCAGCACCTCAGCAGCTCCCTCCTGGTCTGGGATGGCCAACCAGATGTTGGGGAAGGAGGTGTCGTTGTAGCCCAGCCCCAGGCACATCTCCACTTCCACAGGCTCACAGACAGACCCTGCCGCAGGGTGAGGTGCTTCGCCTCTTATAGCAGCAGTGATGCCCACCCGGTGGGCAGATGTCAGCCGTGGGCCAGCTGCCAGTGTGTCTCCTGGGCCAGGTGGGTACAGGGAGAGCTGAGTGCTGCATGGAGCACGCAGGGATGGCACTCACCAAAGGCTGGGTAGGAGACCCCAGTGCAGTTGAGCTCGTCGGTGCCATCGGGGCAGTCGTGCCAGCCATCACACACAGACTCCAGCGCCCGGCACTCCCCATTGCCGCAGGAGAACTCTGCAGGGCTGCAGGTCTCTGTAGGATGACAGGGACCAGTGCCACAGGGCGTGGGCTCAGGCGTGGGCATAGGCAGAAAGCAGCCTGAGCATGGCTGGGAGTCAGCCTGTTCCCATGCTGACTGCTCCTGTCTCTGCTCTTCCTGGTCATTGGCCTGAGGGCATCCAGGTGGGTGGCTGCAGAGCAGTGCCACATCACAGCCAGAGTTGATAGGCAACCACAGCAGGCCCAGCTCAGTGAGATCCTAAATTCCCAGCCCTCAGGTGGTGGCTCACACCTGTGTGCAGCTGAGCCCTTCCAGGCCACATCCCCATGGCTGGGATCAGTGGGATCATGGAGTGATGCAGGTGAGCAGGGATCCCAGGGGCCCGGAGCTCCTTCTCCAAGCAGTGTCAGATATGTGGTGAGAGCAGGTTGTTTTTTTTCCCAGGGCTTGGCTCAGTGTGGCCATGAAGACCCCCAAGGACATAGCCCCCCCCTGGTCAGCTTGGCTACCTACTCTCCGTGGCATTGCGGGCCTGGTAGGTGGCGAAGAATCCATCGTCTGCTACGCCCTCGTCTGCCACGAAGAGAACTGTCAGGACGTGGCGAGAGGAGGTCAGCAGAGGTGGCAGCTGGTGGCCACAGAACCTGCCAGGATGGTGGGGCAAGAGATGTGGTCAGGGTGGGCAGTGAGGCCAATCAGCACCTCCCCAAAACCTTTCAGTCAGTATGTCCTTCTCACCAGCCTGCCCTGTGCCTCAGTTTCCCCAGCTGAGCCACAGGAGCCCAGGGCACTCGGGCTGGTGCAGTGAGCCTGCAGGGGTTAGGAGTGTGCCTATACCTGCCCAGGAGGCTGGCAGCCCCTGTGCCTGTGCTGTCGTGCACCTCCACGAAGTCAAAGCTGCAGTCCTCGTGGGACTCCAGGCTGAAGTTGTGGAAGTGGAGGTCGATGACGTGGCCCACGGGCACCGAGATCTGCCAGAGGCACAGCTGCAGGGCAGGGGGCAGCCAGGGACAGTCGTGAAGCCAGGCAGAGGCACCTCCAAGCTCCGTTCAGTGGGAGGCTCCTTCCTGCATCTCACCATCACCCTCCTCCCACCTCCACCCCCCAGCCTCCCAGAATCCCTTCCCTTACCTGCTGGTGTGGGTATGGTCGGGGGTGGTTTGGGGTGGAGAAGTGCCCCTCCAAAGCTGTCAGTGGCCCCCCGCACTCTGGAGGGACACACACACATATGCAGCTTTGCCCCCTACCCCCTTCCCCTCTTCCTTCACCCTGGATCCTCTCTTCCCTGCCCCTGCCTCCCACCAGCTGGATGCCAGCAGGCTGTGGGCAGGCCCTGGCCCACCTTTGTGTTTCAGGCTGCAGTTGGCCTCATCGCTCCTGTCAGCACAGTCGTGGAAGCCATCGCAGAGGAAGCCCAGGTGGAGGCAGAGCCCTTGGTCACACAAGTGCTCATCCCAGGCACAGCTCTCTGCCGTGAAGCAAAGATGGCCAGGTTGGCATTCTGTGGGCACTCTCCCCTGTCTCAGTGCCCTGGGCATTATTGGAGCCTCCCTCAACGGTTGCCCACAGTGCCCGGGGGTGGGGATGCTCACTCTCACTGGGAGGCACAGCACGGTAGTGGGCACTGAAGCCTGAGGCACCCACACTGCTGTCTGAGACAAAGGTCACCCGCAGGTGGTTGGAGTTGGTGTTGAAGGTCGGAGGGGCCACGTTGCCACAAAACCTAGGGGGGCACAAGAAGGGCTGACACTGCTCACCCCAGAGGTGCTGCTCCCTCCCCACTGCACCCCCTGGAGAGTGAGGGGCACTACCTGGTTGGACCTCCCCGAGCTGGGGCAGAGCCTTGACCGCCAGCCCCCAGCTCTTCATAGAGCTCCACGTGGTCGAAGAGGCAGGAGGCAGTGCCCTCCACGCTGAACGTCTCCATCTTCAGCTGGATGACAAGGCCAGGACCCACCTCGATGTGCCAGATGCAGAGCGTGTGGGGTGGGTAGGGGCTGGGGTAGTTGGGAGAGCTGAAGGAGCCCTCAGGGCTACGCAGGGTCCCGCCGCAAGCTGCATGGGGCAACAGCATGGGCATGAGCCAGCGCTGCCGGGCACCACCTTCCCGCACACCAGCTCGCACGGGGCTTACCCGGTGCTGCTGTGCCAGCTGTGGGCAGCCAGCTCTGGGTTGGGGTGGCAACAGTTTTGGGGTCCAGGAGGTCCCTTCGGGTGGGTGCTGCAGTGATGCTGGCGGTGCCGCGGGCAGGCAGGGCTGCAGCTGGGGCACTGGATGGCTGTGGGGACGTCAGCTCTGTGCCCAGGGAAGAGCAGGCACAGCTCAGCCCCAGCAGGGAGAAAGGGCTGAAGTGTGAGGAAGGGGCTTAGGAGGCTCAGCTAGCCCCAGATCCTGTGCTCCTGCCCCACCCCACGCATGTGCAGGTCCCAGGAGGTCCCACAGCTCTCACAGGCCCAGGTGACCATCCCAGGGTGGTGGAGATCCCTCTTGCTTCTGTGCATGGTGCCACTCTGCCCCACGAGGTAGGTAGAGGTCCTCAGAGAAGACCCTGGGAGGTCCTGTGTGGCATGGGTACCCTTGCTATGCCCTCTCTCCCACTGAGCCAGTTCTGTGTCCCTCAGCCCACGGTCACAGCCCATCTGCCAGCCCCCTGCACTCGGGCACTCACGGTGGATGACGATGCCCAGGAGGAGGGCAATGAGGAAGAGGAGGACAGCACTCATCAGGGCCACACAGAGCCAGGTGAACTTGCAGTCAGCGCGGTACTGCCAGCCTGCCTGCCTCCAGAGCTGCTGGCCTGGGAGGGTGAGGAAGGCAGGCAGAGCCTGGGTGCTGTTAGCCATACCCCCACCCTGCCACCTCCCCGCACGGCTGCTGGCTGAGCCCTCCCTGGGCATGTTCCAACCTCTCGTCCCCAGGGTGCTAATGAATGCCCTCAGCAGCCCTAGAGCTCTGCAGGCAGCTTGCCTCACCACCCAGCTCCCAGACAAGTGGCTGCTCCTGGTGGCCCCGCGGCAAGGGGCATGTGCACAAACCCCCAGGTGGGTACCAAGGCCGTCCTGGGGTGATGTGGGGCTGGCTCTGTCCTCGCCTGGCAGGTGCTCGGTGCCCGATGCTGCCTGGGGCTCCTCACCCTCAAAGACAGGGTTGCGGAACTCGGTCTGCAGAAGAGTGAGTGCAGTTGGCAGCACAGGAAGCACACTGCAGGTGTCTGGATGGGCACCCGAGGCAGCCCCCACAGCCCCAGCCCTACCTTGCTGTGGTCCAGCTCTTCGGAGCAAAGGGTGATCTCGGTGAAGTCTTTCATGGTGCTGGGCAGTGTCCAGAGCAGCCTGGCTAGAAGCCTCCTGGGCACACTCTGCCCCCCAGCTCAACAGCCTGCCCCATCGACTGCTCCTCCCCAGCTGCCTCCATCGGCACTGGGTCAGAGTGGGGACACCTGCTCCATGCACCAGGGCAGAGGCAGTGCCAGCTGTGCCTACCTGTGCTGCCCCAGCGCTGCACCCTGCAGAGCTCTGAAGGCCATGCCCACTGTGCTGGGAGTGCTGGGAGCCCCAGGAGATCGACAGCCCCAGCCCCCTCTGCAGGCCCCTTCCCCTCACCCCCTTAATCCAGCTCAGCTGAGGATGCCGAGGTCAGGCTCTGGCACTGAGAGCCAGCTTCTTAAAGGGGAAGATTTGCTTGCCCCTGCCTTGCTGGGAGCCCAGCCCACTGGGGACCCTGCTCTTGGGTGCATGGGGGCACCACTGGTTTGCCTGCTGCCTCTCAGCTCTCCACCAGCACAGAGTGGCATCAGAGAGGTGGTGTTGGGGAGCCCAGGTTGAGCATGTCCCTCCTGCCCTCACACCTCCCTGGAGCTGGATGCCTGAGCCCTGCCACCAACATTCACAGTCACAGATTGCATCAGTTTGGAAGGCACCCTCAAAGCTCATCTTGTCCAACTCCCCTGCAGGCTGCAGGGACACCTCCAACTAGAGCAGGATGCCCAGGGCCACATTAAGTCTGATCTTGAACGTCTCCAGAGATGGGGCCTCAACCACAGCTCTGGGCAGCCTGTGGCACTGCTTCACCACTGTTGTTGTGAAGAATTTGAGAGTGGTAAAATTCCCACTGCCCCTTAATGCCTCGGTGCCCCTCTCCATCCCTAAGCAGAGGAGAAAGGGAGCATTGTTCAGGGGCTTTGGGGGAAGAGCTTGGGCACTGAGGAGCTCTGCAGGGCTGAGGTAGGAGGAAAGGCAGCTGCTGGAGAGGAGGGACTGCCACCTGCACCCATGTCTCCCTCCCTCACCCTCACTCCAGCCAAGCCCCAGGACATGGTGATAGGAGAGGAAATGGCCTGAAATTGTGCCAGGAGAGGGTTAGGTTCGGGATTAGGAAACATTTTTTCCCTTCAAGAGTGGTCAGGGATGGGCACAGGCTGCCCAGGGAGGTGGTGGAGTCCCCATCCCTGGGGGTGCTCAAGAAAGGTGTGGCCGTGGCGCCTGGGGAGATGGTTTAGTGGCTGTGGTGGGGTTGGGTTGCTGATTGGGCTGGATGATCTTGGAGGCCTTTGCTGTGGCTTTGGGGCTGCTTCTGGGCCTCTGGAGCCCCACACAGGCAGGCTACCCTGGCACTGGTGGAGCCACAGTCCCTCGTCTGCCCACCCAGAGAGAAGCACACGGACAGGAGGCTCTGTTCAAGCTCAGATTTATTCCTGCAGGGGTCTCCCTCGTACGAGAGCCTTCCTGCCCGTCTTGCTTACACAGTAAACAAGCCACCTGCCAAGCAGCAACTGCCCCAGTCCGGTACCTGCCGTGGGCAGTCCCTCCAGCTTGACCTGCCTTCCCCAAAGCCCTGCTGGGATGCCCTGGGCTGGGCAAGAGGTTCGTGGCTCGAGAGTGCTCAGCCTGTGCCCGCAGGGCCAGCGAGAGCAGAGCAGAGCAGGCCAGGCTGGGCTGCTGGGTTGGGTGTCGTTGCCTCGCGGGCTGGGATGGCGCTGGGTCAGCCCCAACTCTCCTCCCGCTGCCCCTCAGGTGAGGCAGGGTGAGAGGAGAATAAACTAGAGAGAAGGCTAAAAAGGCCACTGGCGTTTGCTAGCTGGAGGACAGAGCAGCAGGGCAGATGGGGACACGCATCCCTGGGCACCCAAGGGGGCTCCTGAGGACAGGCAGGAGGAAGCCCCAGCCGCAGATGGTCCCAGGGCGCCACTGTCCTCCCCTCCCTTCCCTCTGCAGGAAGGACCTGCAGCGGCCACGGCCTCCCGCTCCCTTAAGTGGTTTAAGGCACCGTTGTATGAGGAGGCAGGTAAAAACCCACCCCAAACCCCCCCCCAGCACG
Organism: Tricholaema leucomelas; assembly: GCA_013400475.1. NCBI lineage: Eukaryota > Metazoa > Chordata > Aves > Piciformes > Lybiidae > Tricholaema lacrymosa > Tricholaema leucomelas. The sequence goes on from WAAF01013270.1 coordinate 43,506, forward strand.
AGTCTCTGGAGAGCCAGGAGGCTGAGAGGTGCTCCAGGCTGAGCAAAGTCCACTATAAATACATATAAATTACACAAAATGTTTTCCTCCATCCTGCTTGTGAGTCTGAGCTCAGGCTGCTTCGAGGAGTGTGCATGGGGCAGCTGGTGGCAATGTGCTGCCTGAGGTGAGATGGAGGCAATTGAAGGGCCAGGGTCCTTTGCCAGGAGCTTCAGAAGTGCTAGGAAGAGGCCAGGAGCAGTTCAAGAATCCTCTGGGATGACCAAGCAGAATAGGAGTGCCAAGAGGCCGGGAGGGATGCAGGAAGCTCTCCTGGGTCCCCAGCTCCGAGTGCTCCTCCAGGGGAGCAGCGGTTCTGTCTGAGTCCATGAGGCAGCAGCCCCACACCTGCAGTCCCTCGCTCAGGTTTTCTATTACACACCAATGGGGGAGGGGAAAGGAAAAAGAAAAAGCCCAAAACAAGAACAAAAAACCCAACCCCAAACAACCCCCCCAAAAAGGAAAGAAACGAACACATACTCTGAGGTAAAAAGCAAATGCCAGCGGCCAAGAGGTGCCTGAGCTGCCTGGACCCTGCCCTGCCGTAGGCTGACCTCACTCTGGAGCTGAGGTGAACTTGCTCGGGAAATGCTCCTGGCTGCCTCCAGCCTCCTGCTGCAGCCGCGTCGAGGTCTTGCCTCTTCACCTCCCTCTCGCAGCTGAGGGGCAAACGGCTGAAAGCTGGAGGGGCTGGCTCCGAGGGGGGGCGCAGACGGTCCCCAGCGGGGCAGGGCTGGCTACATGCGGGAGGACGGACTGGCCAGCTCGTAGAAGAGCAGGTAGGCGTCGCTGCTGCGGATGTGGCTGGAGGACATGGGGGTCACGCTGTGGAGGTGGAGAGATGCTCTGTGAGCAACGGGGAGGAGGCACCCGAATGCCCTGGGCCCCTGTTTGCCCCGATCCCACAGCCACCCCTGTGGCCCCGCAGCCTCACCGGGAGTCGTTGAAGCTGTGCCACTCGCTGGAGACTGGGCTCTTGCAGTAGGCAGTGTAGTGTCCCCCCATGGTGGTGCCCGAGTGGTTGGAGACAGCGTAGAGGTTATAAACGGCGTGATCTGGGAGGGGGCAAGGGTGGTGCTCAGCTGCTGCTGCCCAGAATGCCAGCACAGAGCTAGGGACAGCAAGGACTGGCACCCTGGGCGTCTGTGGCTCCTATCCCCCAGTACCTCTGCCCCCCCATCACAGGCTGCAGCGCCCTGGGGGGCATGAGGGACCCATCTGGGGGCTGGGAGAGCACAGGGCTGGGCCTGAGCAGTACAATGCCTGGAACTCACTGCAGCTCTGCGAGGCAAACTCCCGGAGGTCCAAGTCCTTCAGCTGGAAGTTGACAAAGGTGCTGAGCTTGCTGCTTCGTATCCTGGCTTCTGAGAAGCGCTTCAGGTCTGGGGGGATCATGTCAAGGAGCCAAGGGAGGAGGCAGAGCCCATGTCACACAGAGTCACAGCAACATGCAGGTTGGCAGAGCCCTTCAGGATCATCAAGCCCTACCTAGAACTCTACAAGATCCACCTTAAACCCCCAAGCACCACATCCAAACCATCCTTAAACACATCCAGGGTGGGTGACTCCACCATCTCCCTGGGCAGCTCATTCCAGTCCCTGACCACTCTCTCCATGAAAAACCTTTTCCTAATGTCCAGTCTAAACCTCCCCAGCCTCAGCTTGAGGCCATTCCCCCTTGTTCTGTCTCAAACTGCCTGTGAGAAGAACCCAGCAGCAACCTCTCCACAATGTCCCTTCAGGTAGCTGTAGACATCAATGAGGTCTCCGCTCAGCCTCCTCCTTTTCAAACTGAAAAGTTCCACGAGGAACTGCCTGCCCCCACCCCCTCCCCCCAGCACAGCCTGGCCTCATGCCCCTGCCAGAAGGATACGGAGCACCAGGATCTTGGGGAACTTCTGGATGCTGAATTTCTTCGTGCACCTTGTCCTGGCTTTGCAGCGACAGCAGGTCTGCAGGGGGCAAACAGCACAGGCAGGAGGGTGAGGGCAGAGGCAGTCCCCATCATGCAGCGAGCCCACAGCCCTGTCAGCGCAGGGGTGGAGGGAAAGGGGCCCAGGCTGCACCGAGGCAAGCCCAGCAGCCTCCCTGCCCCTCGCCCAGTACCGGTTTCTCGTCGCCATCCAGCACATCCTCTTTGGTGAAGAGCCTCAGGCAGTCCATCAGCGTCACCTCTCCGTAGCTCTTCTGTGGGAGCACAGCACGGGTCAGGGACAGGGTGTGTAGGGCAGGGTGCCGGGGGTTGGAGGGGAGTCTACCTTGGGGATGGGCAAGGACAGGTCCCAGAAGGGGTCGAAGGCTGTGGAGCAGTAGCCGCACTCACTGCAGGTCAGTGAACTCTTCAGCTGCCCAACAAAGAGGTCTGGTGTGGATGGGACAAAGCAGGGTGAGACCTCTGGTTCCCAGCCCGTCTCCCAGCCCAACCCTTCCTCCTGCCCCCCACAGCCCTGCTCACCACTGATGCGGCTGTCCTCCCTCTCCTGGTACCTCCTCCACATCTGACGACTCTTCTCGTCGTCACTGCAAGAGATGGGAACGCTAAGCGATACTGAGTGCGGCCTGAGGGGGACACCAGCCCCTGTGACCCAGCCCAGAGGGAGCTGCGTAGTCACTGTCCCTGAGTCAGGCTCGCACCCCCTGTGGTGCTTGTCCCCTGCCCCAGGCAGCACTCACGGGAGGTGGTCCAAGGTGTCGGTGCTGGCCCGGGGCCGCACCAGCACACGGTTCACCTCGCTGTGCAGCCCGTCGAGGAGGAACCGCAGGAACTCCTGAGCATCCTGCTGGCTGCAAGACAGGAGGTGTGGGCCAGTGAGCGTGGACGAGGGCCAGGCTGCCCCCTGCCACCCCTGCACCGACACCCCTTACTTGTAGCCGACGAAGCGGGGCGCATATCGCTGGATCTGCGTCTTGAACTCGGAGGGGCTGACGCTGTCGTTGGGGGACGAGGTCCAGAGCAGCTGGATCAGCTTTGCAAACTCTGCGGGCAGAGAGGCAGGTCAGCAGCCCCTGCCAGTTGCGCTGGCACGGCATTGCTTGCCCTCCAGAGAAGAGCTAACATCCTGCTCCGGGGTTCCCCACGGCTGGCTCTGTGCCTTCTGGAGAGAGGATCCCAATCCTCCCACCGGCTGGGCACCCACCGCACAGTGCCTGCCCCAGCCCGGCTGGGGAGAAGCACCGAGCTCTGAATGGAGGTGCCGCCGGGCATGGTGTGGCCCAGGGGAGCAAGGACGTGTTGCAGGGAAGCCCCGGAGGGGGCGCAGAGGCAGGGTCGGTGGCGGCCGGTACCTGAGATGAGGGCGGTGCGCATGCGGCTGTTGTTGTTGAGGTCCCGCAGGTACTGGTTCTGCAGGCAGTAATCTCGCAGCTCCTTGGTGTTGCTCAGGCACTGCAGGATGGAGTTCATGAAGCACTGGGGGAGGCAGAAGAGAAAACCATGGCAACGGGAGGCAGAGGGAGGCAAGGCGGTGGCAGGGGGACACCTGAGGTGGGTGGGCAGAGGGATGGGGACGGAGCATGGCAGCGCCTTCCTCCACCAGGCACCACCGGCAGCAGGGTGCAGGGAGCTGCCGAGGCAGAAGAAGGTTCCCTGCTGTGCCACAGACGTGCCCAAGGAAGGGCAGAGTGTGAGCTGGGGTTACAGGTCCAGGTGCCCTGTTAAACACTCACCGTATTGCCGAGGTTTCGCAAGCCTGTCAGCCCCTGCACCGCCTTGGAGCTCTGCAGAGAGAGGGAACAGGGCTGACCCAGTGCCCAGCACAGGCTGGCTGTGCCTGTGGGCAGCCCAGCGAGGCCGTGGTGCCACGGGCATCCACACGGAGCAGATCGTTATGTGCGAGCACAGGCCCTGTCCACCTGCGAGCACCACGGGCAGAGCCAGCACCGAGCCTGCTTCCTGCACACAGGACCACGGCCAAGGCCCTGCTGGGAAGCCACAACTGGCCTGCCCCAGCCTGCTTGCCAGGCTGCTGTTCAGCTCCCTGGTCCAGGACATTGCACAGGGCTCAAAGTCCTCTCTGTCTGGCAGCACTGCTGCCCCATGCCCTGGGCTGTGGGCCAGGGTAGCTGTCCCTGCTGTCCTCCTTTGCCATCCCTGTGCCCTGGGAAGCTGGGGGCTAGCAGTGCCCCATGGCTGCCCCACAGGTGCAGGAGGTGCAGAGTGCCCACTTCTCCCTGCCTTGTCCACACTGAGTGTTCCTTCCACGACACCCTGCACAAGCACAGCCCAGACTTTGGCATGGTTGATTTGCAGGATAAAGTCCACCCAGGAAAACGAAGCCCAGCCCCACAGCAGTCAGCCCAGGAGCTGGGACTGTGTGCCCAGTGATGCCCTCTCAGCCACTCACTGGCACGACTGTGCTGTGCCACAGGGCTCTTCCATGCACTCAGGTGATTTCTGAGCTGGGCAGGCTCACACCAAGCAGACATGGGCACGGGAAGCTGGGTGCTGGGGCCAGAAGGCATCACCACACTTTGCTGGAGGGACTGAGAGCACAGAAAGGTCTGGAGGTTTGCCCATTCCTCTGCCAGCATGGAGGACCAGATGCTGCCAGGACTGAATGGTGGGAGCCCAGGGACCCTGCTCCCAGCCCTGCCTGTGAGCCTGACACAGAGGGCAGTGGTGGAGCAAACCTCCCCTGAGCTGTGCCCAGAGCAGGACAGGGCCTGTGGGGTCAGGCTGCTGATCTTGCCCCTTTGGCATGACCAGGCTTTGAAGACCCTCAGGCAAACACCACCCCACTGCCCACCGCAGGCGTGAGGAGGAGGAGGAGGAGGAGAAGAGGAGGGGGCCCAGCAGCTCTGAAATAGCAGCAGCTGGTGTGTGTGTGGGAGGTGCTGAGCACCCAGCCCTGACAGCAGCCCAAAATAACCCAGATCCAGTTACACGTGCTCCTTCAGCGGCTCTGCGGGCATCACCCTCCGCGGGGCACACCGGCATCAATGGGCACTTGGCCACCCTGCGTGGGTGCCCGCTGCTCTACTAGACACACCGGGTACCCTGTGTGCCACACGAGTGCCCCCGCAGTGCCCAGCGCACAGGGCTGTCCCCAGCCACCGCCAAACAGGGGCTGGCTGTGCAAAGTACCAGGCGACCACCCCCCGACATGTCCCCAGACTGAGACCTCCAGGTTAAGGGGTGAGGAGTGCCAAGAAGGATGTGGCAGGGCAGTGTCACACTGCAGCTGGAGGAGCTGCCCTGGCTGCGGTGGTCCCTGAGCGGGCAGGGCCGAGTAGGCAAGCAGGAGGTGTCTCTGTGCCCCAGCAGCTTGTATGCCTCGGAGGGGCTGACCCCTAGAGGGCTTGTTCCTGGTGTCACTATGCCTATGGCAGGGAAGGTCATGGTGCCAGGGGAGGTAGCAGCAGCTCTTGGGAGCTGCCACCACCATCCCCACCAGGATGCTGCTCATCCTGTTGACCTAGTTGGGCAGCTCCCATCATGTGCCAGGAGGGATCAGAACAATCCACCAATGTAGGTGCAGTTCTCCCCAAGGACCTGGTGTTTGCCCACTGGCTGGCCAGGCCAGCACCTGCACTGCCTTCCCAGAGGCTGGAGCAACCCTGTAAGAGGGCTTGGGCAGAGCTGGGGGCCGGGGGCCCTACCAGGTACCCTCATACTGCTGCATGAGCCTGTGTGCACTGAGGTCTTATTTCCTCCCCTGGTTCTCTGTCCCTTGAGTGACTCAACTCCAGCTAATCCCCCTCGTCCATCCAGGGCTTTATCTAGGACACAGCTCTGCTCAGAGGCAGCGAAGGAGAGCTGGAGCTGGAGCTGGCTCACGCAGTGGCGGCTGGGGAGTCCCTGAGGCTGCACTGCAGGAGAGGGGACAGGGGACAGGATGCGAGTAGGGGACAAGCTCTGGACTGTCCTGTTCCATCCCACCCTGGTCCACACACCAAGTGCCTGTTTGGGCAGCAGGAGAGCCGGAGCAGACAGCCTTACATAAGTGCCCAGACCCTGCCCTCACTGCCGCTTCCCTCTGCCATCCCCGCAGGGGCAGATCTGCCCCAGCACTGTGCCTCCGGCGACAGCTAAGCTCAGCCCGGTGGCACTGCCAGGGGCTAGCGTGGCCGGCAGCCCCTTCCTTGCGGCAGGCAGGCTGGGGCACGTGGACTCGGCCAAGGTCACCAGAGGGGCAGGTCTGGCAGAGGGACCCATGCGTCCTGACACGTGCTGTCACCCGCTCCCTGCCCTCCCGCGGGGCACGGGGGCACTGCGGCCCCGCGCCAGCCGCGACTGACACCCACCTCCTGCCACCTCATCCTCTGGCAAGGGGGATGCCGCGGGGTACCCCACGCTCCCTGGCGAGGGCAGGAGCCGCCCCCTCCTCACACCTCCTTCTCTGCCCGCAAGCCGGAGGGCAGGGGTTGCGAGCAGCCGCAGGGCTCCTACCTTGGTCTTGTTGAGGACAAGCCCGACGAAGGTGGAGACCAGGAGGGACCCTGGCATGGAGGCGCGGGGGCGCAGGTCCTTGTGAAGGTCGGGGAGCGCGGGGGGCTCCTCGGGCAGCGTCACTGTGTACGAGTCCCTCATGATGGCCCTAGCGGGCACGGCGGCACGGCCGGGGCCAGCCGCGCACGGGAGGATGTCGGTGGGTGCCGGGCGGGCACCCCTCGCCTGGGGCCGGCTGCGGTCTGAGGCGCGGGGTCAGGCGCTCAGCCTGGCCGCAGCTCCGCCGTGCCCGGGCAGGCAGTGCCAGAGCCGGTGCCGGCTGCGGGGCTGACGGCACCTGAGCAGCTCTGACATCAAATGGGTGGAGAGGCGGCAGCCGAGCTCCGTGACGGCCCAGCCCCCGCCGCACCGCGTGGTACGGCCGCGCTGGCAGCCAGGGGGGCCCGCGAGGGGCGGCTGTGCCCGGGGGCCACGCTGCTGGCACGCCGAGCCCCGGGGTGCTGGCACTGCGGGGCTCTGGGCAGCGGGCGGGCGGCACTGGATGCAGCTCTGGGCGGTTCTGAGGTGCCTTTCCCCCGACATCGGCACTAGGCTGGCAGCGCTGGGGCAATAGGGCACTTCGGGTGAGGCGGCAGCTGGAAGAGCACCTGCTCCTCGAGGGCTCCCTCACGTTCCCGGGCACGCTGTGCTGCCAGCATGGTGCTGACCCGAGAGCTGGGTGGCAGAGCGTGGGTCTGCTCCAGCCTGGGTCTGCTCCAGCCTCTGTGGATGCCCTCAGAACTGGCTCGTAAAATCGGAGCACTCCCACTGCATGCGGGTGCAGAGTGCCTGTACCCAGAGAGGGGCTGAGGGCTGGCTGAGAGGCTTGTGGGGCTCTCTGGGCATATCCCTTCCCTGCAGGGACAGTGCCAGCCCCCCGGGCAGTGCCATTCTGAGGGAAGTGAGCAACGGCAAGCAGCACATACACCCACCCCTCTCTGGGGGATGCACTGGCACTGAGCTCAGAGGGTATTTCAGGCTTTGCTTCCTTCTATGGGGAAAAACTTCCCCCCAGACCCAGTGTGGACCAAAGCCCCCATCTGGTCTGTCCACTACGAGTCCTAGGTAAACTGAGGCACGGAGCGAGCAGGGCTCCAGCTCTTCTCCTGCAGCAAGGGCAGGTGAAGAGGCTGGCAGGATGCCCGGGTGTCCTGCGTTCCAGTCCTGCGTCTCCCGCTGCTTCACCCCTCTGACCGCAGCAGGGCGAGCAGCGGAGGCTTGCAGCCGCCGTGCATGCCCAGGTGCCTTAGCCGCCTGCTCAGGGAAATTTCCACGGGCGGCCGAGGCAGGGAGCGCAGTCAGACTGCTGCTCCGGGAACAGCCAGAGCCTGCAGCCTCACCAGAGGGGCTGGAGGCACCAAACAGAGGCTGTTTTTCTCCCATACCAGCCCCCATCAATCCCCTCCTCTGCCCCCAGCCGGATCCAGCGGCTGCTGTTTGAATCCTAATCGCCGCAGATGCAGCCTCCTTGTCCGCGCTGTGAGCTCGGCACAGCCAGCGGAGGGGCTGGCTGGGGAGGAGGAGGGGGGCGGGGGGAGGGAGACTATTTTTGGCACCAGCAAAAATATCTGAGGAGGCATCTTGCAGCGTTATTCATCTGCAGGGCCAGGGCTTTTTGCATCACAACAGGACGCTTGTCGTAACCCTGGCGTCCGGCTGTATATACATACACAGCCCTGCTGTGTACACCCGACACACAGCCGGGCACACGGCGTGCACGCCGGGGTGCACCCCACCGACCTCTCACACATGGCACTGGTGCCCCTCGCCACACCCTCCTGCAGCCCCTGCGGGTCACAGCCTGAGCCCTGGGGCCGTTGCACGGCTCCCCATTGCTGGACGTGCCAGGCAGGCTGCTCACCACCCTGCCCTGCAGCTCAGGGGGTGGCCTGGGGGGCAGGATTTGGCCAGGTGCAGAGCCTGCCCCAGGCGCTGTGCAGGATGCTGGTGCAGCACCCTCCCTGGGGATGCACCGTGCCAGCAGAGCTGGTTCCACGGGGAGAGGGGTGGCATTCAGCCACGTCCTGTGCCGAACCTTGTGCCCTGCTAACATTGGGTGCCCTGGGCTAAGGATCAAATTCCTCTCCAGTCAGAGGGCAGCAGGCTCTCAGGGCGAGGCTGGGTCAGCAGAGAGGAGAGCCCTGGCAGGATGGCATCACTCAGAGGCAGGTTCCTGCCCTCAGCTGGCCCCTCTGCTGCAGTGACCTTCTGCCATGGGCAGAGGTTGCCACAGGCCCGGCTGGTACCTTGAAGGCAGGCAGGGCCAGGACTGGCTTCAGGCCAGAGCTGTCAGCTGCTCAGGAGGGGACTGTGGAGAGCTGCTGGCGATTTTGTGGGCGGCTTTGGCCTTCTGACCCTGTGTTCACCCAGGGTGGTTAATGGGGCGGCACAGCGCTGGTCCTGCCCCCTTCCAGCCTGCCTTACTGAGAGCCAGCATGGCTGTGCACGGAGCTGGCAGCTCGGGTGACTCTGCCACTCACTGCAGCTCCACCTGCCTGCCCTTGCCCTGCGGGACGAAGTGAGGTGCCAAGGGTCGGTGTGGGTAGGGAGAGATGGGAGCACCCTTCCCTCCTGGCTTCAAACCCTTCTGGCTGACGGTTCATGTGGTGCAGAGGTAGGAGGTGGCTGGGAAAGAAGGGATGGGAGGAGACACTGAGCCGGCCCTGCCATGCCCTGGCTCTGGCAGTAGTGGGTGCTGCTGGTGCTGCCCTCGGGGCTGGGTAGTGGGGCAGAACGGATGGCAGCAGCGGGGCTGCAATGTGCTCTTGTTTCCGGTGCCTGGCAGGGCCGCAGGCACCCAGGCCTGGTTTATGATCAGTGCTTTTGCTTCCCAGCTCGGGGAAGGGAGGGAAAAGAGCACGTGAGTGGAAAATAGCAGATGTGCCAAAGCACCAAGGAAACCTATGCCAGCTTCACTGATCTGCCTTCCCTGCCTGCCCTGGCACGGGTGCCTGCCCCAGCACGCTCTGCCAGCATGCCCTACTCACCTTTGCCCCTGGGAAGTTCCTGGCTGCGTTTGCATGCAATGCACAAGTTTGGGTGTAGCATAGTCCCTGCTGCCCTATGGCCATCCCATGGCACCCACATTGGAGTGGTGTGTGGGCACCTGGCCGGGGGGACTCCTGCCCTAGCAGTGGTGATGAGGGCTTCAGTGAGTGTCCATGGCTGGTGGTGGCTGGTGGGTCCTGCCTTGGTCCCCTCTGCTAGGGCCTTGTGTGGGAGGGAGAAGCAGGAATTGCCTTCTGGAGCACCCTGCTCCTCTCATCAGGGACCCTGTCCTGCTCCCTCACCCCAGGGCTGGGGGCCAGGGGCCAGGCAGGTTAGGCACAAAGGCTCCCACACCAGGACGGGGTACTGCTGGTGATGCACGTGGTGCAGCTGGTTGCGGGGTGCAGGGCACTGAGGAAGGGGCAGGTGAGATGCTGGCAGCAGGCTGCTGGGCTACACCCCCTTCACTGCCCCTGATCCCATGCCTGGGGAGTCAGGTGGGCATTTAAAACCTAGGTGAGTGCCAGGGAGAGGGAAGAAGTGAGACAGCTCCACCACAAATGGGACAGGTGGCTCCAGGGGAACAGGGGGGAGAGCTTTCCCACTGAGGCCCAGCTTTGGGCACATGGTGGGCAGAAGCAGCCACTTCTCCTCCCTACCTCATGCCTCCAGCTGTGCCCCCCAGTCCCAGGGCATGGGCCAGACCTCCAAGCTGCCCCTATAGCCCATTCCCTAGGCACCTGGGCACAGAGAGGCATGTGGGGGAACTGTCTGGGAAGGGAAGGAGCCTCCTTTACTGCTCACAGGGATACAGAGGTGAATCCCCCAGCCCTTGTGCTCCCCTTTTTGTCAGGCAGTGGTGGGACAGAGCCGCAGGGACACAAAGGGCACATCGGACCCCGTGCCCGGGCAGACCAACCTCCACCATGGGTGAATGGAGACTGACTGAAAGGAGAGCAGCAGACAGCACAGCAGAGCCTGGCCAGATCTTGGAAGGAAACCTGAGTGGAAAATTACCAGGCTGCTCCCCTGCGTGCCCGAGCTGGGCTCTGCCATGCCTTCTGCCAGCCCGGGCTGAGGCTCTGGGGGGGTTCAGCATCGACTGGTACCTGAGTGCCTGCCACCCCCTGTGGTGTTGTACAGAGCAGCTGCTGCCATGGAGAAACTGCTGCTCCCCTGTCTGTCACAGCCCGTGATAAGGTTGGGTCACAGGGCCCCAAGATGGCAGCAAGAGACTGCTGGGATAAGGCATCACAGGGCACGAGAGAAAAGCCTGACCAGCAGCTGGGCACTGAGTCACTGTGCCCGTGCCAGCCAAACTGGCCCTCCCAGCTGGGTGTCTCCAGCAAGGTGAGTGCCCAATGTGATCATGTCACCTTTTCCAGCTGGGATGAGGCAGCCCAAAACCCTTCTCAGACCCACACTGGCCTGGAGCAGGGAGTGTGGGCACAGGCAGCTGTGTGGGTACACAGTGCCCAGTGTGTACCCATGAAGAGAAGATTGAGTTTGCCTTCATGTGCCATCACCCACTGGCACACAGGCATGCAGAAGGGTGCAGCACACACACTTCTGCCAGCACATGGGCACCCTTAGCCACCAGGCACCCACGGGGAGCTCTGTGAGCTGTGCTGCCAGCAGTGCAGGAAGTGGGGAGCACAGTCCCTCAGAGGGCACCCACCCACCTGCCACACACAGCTGCTTCAGCAGCTCTGGCTCAGGACTGCTGTGCCAGCAAGGGCAGCACGAAAGGGGCAGCAGCAGCCCTGCATGACACAGATGCTGACAGCAAGGCAGAGAGCAGCACACCAAGATTTCCACACCAAAGTGCTCAGCACGAGTGGGCATGGACCACGTACCCCACCCCGAGCAAGCAGCACGTACCGTGGGGTCCCGGGCGGGCACATCACCGTAGCTGTCATTCCTCTCGCAGGCCTGGCTGGCACAGTGGGCGTCTGAGGGTGGCAGGGCAGAGCCAAGGATGGTCTGTGAGGAGCTGAGAGGGCCTGTGGGGCAGCTGCCGTGGCTGCTTTTCCTCCCGTAGCTCTCCAGGTAGCCGCGGACGTAGTCAGAGTGGGTGGCAGCCTGGTAGAGCCCCTGCAGGGCACCAAGCTCCTGGCGGCCCCGGGCGCTGAGCGGGGCTGGAGGGGCTGTGTAGCTGTCCGAGGCGTGCAGCCCCGAGAACTCCCGTGCCAAGTCCGAGTGGCTGATGGATTTGTGACGGCTGAGAGGCGCCGTTGGGGGCAGGTAGCCTGGGGGGCTGCTGGGGGCAGCTGCGAAGCTGTAGCCTGCGCCCCCGCTCAGCCTGGCGCCCGACGCCCGCGGCTGGGTGCGGCTGTAGGTGGGGCTCAGGCGGATGCTGGAGTCGGGGTACAGGGGCAGCTGGCTGCTGTCATAGCCACCGGTTGGAGACAGCCCCGTGTGGTGGTAGCGGGGCGGGGGCAGGTAGCTGCTTTTGAAGCCGATTTTGCTGCTGTCTGCATAGGAGGCGGCCAGGGTGGAGCCGTAGGAGCTGTAGGAGCTGTAGCCGCTGGGCACCTTGCTGTAGGTGGTCTCGACGTAGCGGGAGGAGTCGACGTAGCGCTTCAGGGTGGAGGAGAGCTGGGACATGCTGCAGGCCGGGGCTCCGTGGTCTCTCCTGCAGGCATCAACTGCGAGAGAAGAGCCCAAGGGTCAGCTTCCACAGGCCACGGGCAGCACAGCACCGCTGGCAACCACCCAGCAGCTCCTGCCTTGCTCAGACAGCCTGAGAAGGCCAGGCAGGCAACAGCAGGAACCTAGGGGATGAAGGGTGAAGAGGAGGATAGGGGGTGCAGGGTGAGGATTGGTCCTGGCACTTGCTGGTCCTCCTGGAGAGCCTGGGACAGCAGGGACCAGTTGGCACTGCAACCCATATGCTTTTGGGCACCTCAACCATAAAAAGGAGTCCCAGGGCCTAGCCAGAGGCATTCAGTGTCCCATCATCCAGAGTCACCAAAGCCAAGAGACTGCAGCAGCCACCTCTGCCCCAGCCTTGGCAACCCTGCCCCACTGTCCTGTGGCTGTCCCATTCTGGGCCTGGAGAGGTATCTGCAGTGCTCCTCCCTGCCAGCCAGGCAGAGCCAGCTGTAAGCTGTAGGGGTGGGCAGCCCAGCACTTGGTTCCCACAGGGAGCTGGTGGCTTCTGCCCCATGACACCCACACAGGGCAGGAGAGGAGCATACAGGGGACAGGCACAGAGGCACCCTGAGCACATATGGTGCCAGCCCAGAGCCAAGACAGGGCCGTGTGGCAGCCAGCAGGCAAGCATGGGCTGCCCACAGCCAGAGGGAAGTTTGCTTTTGGCACCCATGCTGGCAGGCTGGTGGCTGATCACTTACCTGCCCTGGGGGCTGTAGTTGGCACTGGGGTGGGCAGGACCCCAGCCAAGCTCCTCTGTCCTGGTGTTGGTGGTGCTCAGCTCCCCGGGTGCCTGGCATCCCTTCCCTGGCAGGACACTGGCTCATATGGCTCCAAGAGTCTTTGGTCACCCAGGAGATGACCCTGATTCAAAGGCTTTTCCCAGCCCAGCCTGGGCGGGCTCTGGCCCGGCTCCAAGCCAGGAGGAGACAGAGACAGTGCCTGGCCTGGCTCTGGCACAGTCCGGGCAGCACACGGGGCACATCAGGGCTGGGACAGGAACCGCATCCCTGGCAGGAGGAGCCACCGCAGCATTCCTCCCTGCCTGACTTGGAGAGGATCCTGCTCAGAGCCCAGGAGACCCTGGACCTGCCTGCCCCCCACTCACGCCCCCTGCCCAGGCGTGCAGAGCTGACAGCAGCCCTCTGCTGCTGAGAGCAGCCCTCTGCAAGTGTCACCCTGGGGACAGGAGTCACCCCGGGGCTCCCTGCCACGGGCAGGGTGGCTCTGCTCCGCCTTCTCCACGGCAGGCAGCCGAAAGCGATGCCTGTGAAACCCGAGCGGCGGGAGGGAGCCGTGCAGCCAGGATGAGCCCCCTCGGCTCCGCAGACCCCGGTGAGGTGGCTGCAGTGTCACCTTCCCTGGCCACCCCTGCCCGTCTAAGCCAGACTTGGAAATGCCCTGGGACTGCTTTTAGGGAGTGGTGGTGAGAAGAACCATTCAGCCACCAGCAGCTCAGCTTTCTGGCCAGCCAGCTGCATCCCAGCTGCTGAGGGTGATGCCCAGGGAACTGCCATCTCCCAGGGGAGAGCAAACAAGCAAGGTGAGGCCCACAGACCTGTCTGGGAATGGAGGCTGAGGGGTGAATAATCTGCTCCCAGGCAAAGGACACCACAAGACAACCAACTCTTCCCAGCAGCCCTGGGCTGCCCTTGCTTCCTCATCACCCTGACCAGCAAAGATGAGCCAGGTTCAGGACAGGCACCTGGGTGCTGGGACGATGCTAGGCCATCACCCTCTCTGCCCTCCCGCTGTGCCAGCAGCAGCTCCCCGTGGGTGTGCACAGGGCACCTGTCTCCCGAGGAGAGCCACCAGTGAGGGAGCAGGAGGGGCAGCAGCTGCTTTCTGGCAGCAGGACAGGTCTCCTGAGGGCAGTGTGAGCCCTGGAGAAGCAGAGGAGCTGATGGCGGGGTGTGGGACTCGGGAGGAGAAGCCTGCCCCAGACACGGCAGCTAACCCCCTGGCACTGTGGGAAGAGAGGTCTTACCATGGAGGACTGTCACATCTGCTAGGACCACCTGTGCTTCAGAGTCCCCATGTCACATCAGAGCCGACCCCAGGGCTGCGCGAGAGCAGAACATGCCAGGAGCCAGAGGAGCTGAGGGGGTGTGAGAAAGCCTCAGTTCCTCCCATCGCTTCCTGGCCTGCCTAGCCCCTCCCTACCCATAATAGTGCTGAGCTTTCCTGCTGCCTGGCGAAGCCCTGGGGCTGGCACGGCTGAGTCAGGCCTCCTGCACCCTCATCATCCTCCTGGGCTGTCAGGGGAAGCTGAGGCACAGGAATGTCCGGTCCAGCATCACGTGTCCGGGCAGCAGCCAGCAGCGGGGACCTGGCATCGTGAGGCTGCTCAGGGCATCCTGCCCAGGTCTCCACTGGCAGCCCCCCCGATGGCTATGGGAAGCTCAGCCCAAAGCTGGGAGGCAAAGGCAGAGGAGAAGAGACCTTGCTCCTCTCCTAGCTGCTGTCCCCTGCTGGAGCTCTCCTGCCTGTGGCCTGGTGGCAGCTGTCCCCCTTGGTGGCCGTGGAGCCCCAGGGCAGGCTCAGCTTACACAGCAGTGGCTTCATCCAAGGTGTTACAGCACAGCTGCTTCTCGCTTACGCAGGCTTGGAGTTGTGTCCCCTGTCCCCTGAGACACAATGTCCCAGCCTGGAGGTTATGTGGCAGCTCCCAACCTTCCACAACAGCGGAGGCAGAGAGGGGTGACAGTATGCCAGGCACCTTGCCTGCCTACAGGAGTTTTGGGGCACCCAGCAGACAGTGCCAGAGGGGTGGGACAGCCTCTTAGCCGTTGCCAGAGGAGCACAAGGCAGGGGAGCCCTCTGGGTGTCTGCCTTTCCCTCTAGGAAGGTTAGACCCAAGCAGCCCTGGCTGCAACATGCTGCAAGAGGCCAGAGTCACCAAGGGGTGTCCTTGGTTAGCAGATAGAGACCTCAGTGCCTCGGCAGTCCTGCTCCAGTGCTGGGGAGAAGCTGCTCTGGCTCCAGCACTGGCCTCTCTTCGCTTGTACATCCCAGGACCTGCCCAAGGTCACACGTGAGGCCAGCTGCTGGGCCTGAGAACTCTCCAAAGTCATGCCAGATGTGGTAGCTGGGGAGTCACCACCCTGTGCTGCTGACACATACCCACCCAACTGCGGAATCTGCCACTCGCTGCCAGCCCCCAGGCAGCAGCACACCAACCCCATGGGAGCCTTGACGTAAGAGCCAGGGCATGATCCTGTGCAGGTGGGAATAGAGAAGGGACCCCAGGGAAGCACCTGGGCACGCAGCTCTGCCCGTGATGGGGCTTGAGGATGGTGCCAGGGAGTGCAGCTTGCTGGCAGAGAGCTGCCAGGTGTTCGTGTGTGAACCCTGGAGGGGCTCTCTGTAGATGTGGACACTGCAACCCTCTCCCCCTTGGTTCTACCCAGCCAAAGGAAGAGGGGGGCAGCGTTGCTGGCTCCTCCGAGTTGCTGACACGCAGCCCCCTCCCGACACCCCCAGCACTCACCTGCGTGTGGGTCGGTGGGGCAGGTGGGTTCAGGGGCACAAAGCCAGCGGGTCAGGGCGCAAGCAGCTGGTCATGGTGCGATGCCCCCGGGGGATGAGAACGGGGGAGAGCAGATCCTGCCGCCGTGGGGCTGAAGGAGCGACGTGGAGGGGCTGGCAGCACCAGAGTCCTCTGCAGGGGACAGACCACCCCACGGCTCAGCTCCTTCCCCTTGCAGGGAGCAGCCGCAGTGGCCCGAGGGGGCTGAGCCAGAGGGCTGTGGGGCTACGTAAAAAACGCTACCACAGAAATTCAGGGCTCAGGTTACCAGCTAGATAAATATAGTGTCTTTATCTGACCTCACAGGGCACCGACAGGCTCCTCTCGCATTCCAGCTGCAGAGAGGCTTAAAGGGGACGTGAGATGCTGGAACAGGTTGCCCAGGGAGGCTGTGGATGCCCTCTCCTTGGAGGTGTTCAAAGCCAGGTTAGATGATGCCTTGAGCAACCTGGTCCAGTGGGAGGTGTCCCTGCCCATGGCAGGGGCTTGGAACTGGATGATCTCTAAGTTCCTTTCCAACCCAAACCATTCCATGAACCTATGAACATGAGGGGGATGGTGGCATATAGCAAGGGACTGCTAGGAGAGGAGGCTGTGGAGGCAGTGAGGGGTGAGGGAACAGTGGAAGATGACTGAGGGAGTCACTGGGGATTTGGGGGGTTAGAGATCCAGGAAAGAAAGAACAGACTGAGGGTTAAGAGGGGAGCAGGGTGGGACACAACTTGGTGTGGTTGTGTCATAGCAAGAAAGAGGCAGAAAAAGTGTTTGCCTGTGGCTGCCACTCAGCTCTGCAGCAGAGCATCAAGGCGAGAGGACATCGTCTGGGGTTTGCCTGCTCTTGGAGGGGCAAGCTGTGGGGAGCAGAGGAGCAGCCACTCCTCGTGACTCCACCGGGACACTGAGGCACCTACCCCGCACCGCTCCCCGACGCCTGACCCGCCCAGGGTGGCACAGCCTGACGGTACTGCGGCACTCGGGCGGCTGTGACTCAGCCAGCACCTGCCGAGGATAATTAGCAGACATGCAATTAGGGTGGCATTTTCCTCCCTCCTGCCTGGCTCCAGCCCTTAAACAGGGCAGGCTGCTCAAGGGACACATCTGAGCGCCACTCTAGGAGGTCAACTGTGTAAGGGAGTGGTGGCAGAGCTCTGCTCCCAAAGCTGACAGTGAATGTGCCCGGCGGTCCCTGGCTGCCAGGGCAGCATTTTGACTCTGGGCAAAGAGCAGTTCGTGACTGCTCCAGCTGCCAGGGCCAGCCATAGCGTGCCCACTTACACCTACCTTGCTTTGCTTCCCTGCTGGCACAGCCCTGGCCCTGATGTCACAACGAGATGCAGGTGGGGCAGAGGCAAAGGGCCCGGGTGTAGAGGGACTGTGCTCCAGGTGGGCAGGAGAGAGTCCCTCTCCCCAGGGAGGCCAAGTCTCCTCCCTGCCCGCTTCTGTCCCGCAGTGCTTGGGCTGCTGGAGCCTCAGCGAGAGGCATGGCAAGGGCTGCCCAGGAAGGGTGGCCCCTACCAGCTGGGAGGCTGAGGGCACAGCCTGTCCCTGCCCTAATCCCACACAGGCTGCAGCCCAGCCCCACCACAGCCCCGTGCCCACCGCCGCACACAGGGTGGCCTGCGGCTGCAACGTACAACCTCGGGTTTTATTGTGCAGACAGAGGAAGACTCCTGGAGGATTGTTGGTTTGGTTTTTTTTGTTGTTGTTGCTTTTCTTAGGGTTCTTTTTCCCCCCCCTCTCTTTTTCTTCCCCCCCCCCTTTAACAGAATTTCTTTTACAACAAGCTGTGGAAACAACTACAAATGTTCACCAAAAAAATGAGACTCGAGACGCGTCTGGGCTCTGCGCCTGCCCCGGCGCTCACCAGCGAGCCCAGGGAGCTGGGCGCAGCCAGACCTCAGCTATACATGGCCTCAGCAGCACTAGACAGCAAGCAAGCAGGCAGGGATGGGCAGAGAATGGGCAGGAGGGTAGGAGGCAGCTCGGGGTGTCTAGAGAAGAGCAAAGAGTGGGCAGCAGCTGCTGTGAGTTGCTCTCGGCTGCGGTGGCACAGCCCAGGCTGCATAGGTGGCTCAGAGGGGCTGGGGTTCACCTCGTGGACCTGGATGCTGCTGTCTACATCTTGCTCTGCTCCAATGCCCTGCCCTGGGCACAGGTGAAGCAGGACCAGCCCTCTGGTCTGTCTCCTCATGAGCAGCTGGGCTGCAGCTCAGCCAGGAGCCATCGTTTTGAGGAGGTAGGGCAGCAGCCCACCAGCTCCTTGGGGTCCCATGGGCATCAGGGCAGGCCTGGGCTGGCAGATGTTGGCTGTGCTCAGCATCCGTCTCCTCACTCTCATGGACCCTTTATTGAGGTGGTGACCAAGAGCTGGGCTGCCCTTTAGACTCTTCTGCTTTTAAATGGAGGCAGGGAAATGCTGAAAGGGAGGGAGAAGGGAGGGGGCACATGGGCTCATCCCATGGAGGAAGACTGCACTGGAGGAAGGCTGCTGGGACTACACAGGGCCAGGCACCGGAACATGCACTGTGAAGAAGGACTGAGACCTCCAGATGTTTCCTCAGGGAAGACAGGGTGACAGTGGAGACAAGTCCCTGCAGAGACTTTGGGGTCACACTCCCATAGGGGAGCCCCCTCCCCACCAGCCTTCCTGGACCTGGCTCCAGCAGCTCTGGAGGGGAACAGGGATGAAGGCAGGGCTGTGGCTAGCTCAGAGAGGCTCTGCTGGCCTCTGCTGCGGGCCAGTGCTGAAACCAATTCTCTTGCCACAATTAAGGGCTGATCTCCAGGGAGAGTGAGTGGTGTCTTGGGCTCAGGCTGCCCAAAGGTACCAGACAGTGTCTGGAGGAGGCCTCACTTCCAGATCAGCTGTAAAAAACAGATTAGGAAAAACTTGTTGCCAAAGCACCTTTCCAGTGAGCCCCCTCCCAGGGCCCCAGAAGAGCCCTAATGAGGCAGGGGCCCTTGATGGGTGTCTCCTAGACCTGCTCCCCTCTCTCCTTCCAGCCTGGCCATGTGTAGCACTATCCCCATGCCTCCCCTGCTCCCTCTGTCTCCTCCCTGCTTGCTCTTCAACAGGACTCACCTCTTCCCCCCTCCCAGTTGGGGTGGCTTGGGGGTGAGTCGGGGCAAGAGAAGCAGGCTGAGAAATCCGTGAAGTCACCTGGCTAGGGGTCAGGGCAGGGTGGGGATGCCAGCAGCCCTCTCCTCCAGGGGCCGTGGGCACTGCACCCAGCACAGGGACGCCTCCGCACGCTCTCACATCATCTCTCTCTCTTACCTGCCAATCCAGCTGTCTTTCCCTAGTGGAGAAGGGGCAAACCTCTACAGTTAAAGGGATGGGAGAAGCGGGGCTGAGGCTCCGGCGCTTCCAGCACGAGCAAACCAGCCAAGGCTACCCAGCGAGGAGCTGCGATGGGAGAAGCAACGCTGCCTAGCACCGCCACCATGCTTCGGAGCAGGGCATGTGTGCGTGTGATGGTGGGGCTGGGCACAGGACAGTGGTTAGCGTTAGATATACGGCTATATAGAGAGAACACAGAGAGGTGTCGCTTCCTCCCGAGGCTTCAGCTTCTCTTCCCAAGGGCTGCGTTCTGGCAGGGGGAGGTGGTTTTGCTGCGGGACTCGGTGTGTGCGTACGTGCGTGTGTGCCGTGTGTGTGTGGCTCTGTGTGTGTGTGGCTGTCTGGGCTTTGCTTTTCACAGGGACACGAAATCCACGGCTTGCAGGAGAGGCAGGGAGAGGAGAAGCAGCAGCAGCCACGAAGTGTTCTGGATCAAGAGGCTGAAGCCGGCGCATTTCTCCAGTTTGTCTGTGAGGAGAGGGAAAGAGGAGAAGAGGAGAAGCTTCTTTACTGGGAGGGTCATGGAGCAGGCTGCCCAGAGAGGTTGTGGAGTCTCCTTCTCTAGAGACTTTGAAGACCCATCTGGATGTGTTCCTATGCGACCTGCCCTAGGTGATCCTGCTCTGTCAGGGGCTTGGACTGGGTGATCTTCAGAGGTCCCTTCCAACCCCTGCCATTCTGTGATTCTAGGAGCTGCAGTGAAATCCATTGGGAGAAGGAATCAGACTGACTGGAACTCAGCTTCTCACCTTTTTCTGCCTCAGAAATGCAACAAGTCTTATCCTGGCTGCTTGCCTGTTTTCCCTCCTTCCTTATGGCCATGTAGCAGCAAAGCTTGTGAGGGCACAGAGACCCTGAGAAGCATAATCCTGCCTGTGCCTGAGTGAAGTGACAAGGGTTTGGGCACCAAGCAAGACAAAGACCTCTGCAACTAGAGGACTGCTCCTGTGGGATGTAAGTGTGGAAAATCCCCACCTCAGTCTAGCTCTGGACCACAAGACCTCATCAGTCCCTGCCCAGCAAGCTTGTCTCCTCTGCCGGGACTGACTATGAAGCATCAGCTAGGGGAGGATACTTGGGAACACACCTGAGGTGGGGCCCCAGAGAGGAAGGGGTGAGCAGTCTGACACGGGGCAGTGAGGCCATCTGCAGGGCTGACTGCTCTGCTTGCAGCAGGAAGGGCACATAAGGCCTAGTGTGGGAAAAATTTTCTCCCTAGCGGGCATGAGCTGTAAGCATCAGAGCTCATGCAGGGAAACTGTCCTTGGGCTGTATTGGGCTCAGGAAACCAAGCTGTAAATAATGAGCACCCCACACACAGCTGCAGGGGGCTGAGCTTGCCACCCCATCAGGGTGGACATCAGAGGTTGTGTTGATTCAGTGTGACCTTTACCTTGCACATAACTTTAAGCCAATCCAACAGAACCACACTGGCAGTAGCCTGTCAGAGGGTATAAATTGTGCTGTGCTGCGAATAAACTTTGGAGTCTGTTCTATCAACTCATATTGAGTGGTGCCTCTTGCTCCCCTCCTCCCTGGGGCCTGAACCCTGTCGGTATTGCCGGACCGATCCCTCGCGGGCTCGAACTTCCCAGCAGCCTAGGGAAGGTTTATGGGGCTCAGGGAAGGTTCTGGGACAACAAAAAGGTTGTGGCTTTCTCTGCTGGCCCTGCCGAACCAAGGAGCGGGTGCCAAGGAGCGCCTGAGGCCAGGGACTTCCGCCTGTCTCACCTTTGATGACAGTGATGTTCTTAATCTGGTTGCCAGTGTAGTCGTTGGTGGCCTTCAGCTCGCAGGTGTAGACCCCCTCGTCGGTGGTGGCGAAGTTCTGCAGGTAGAGGCAGAGCAAGTTCTTGTGCATGGTGACGTTGGCTCGGCTGCGGTAGGCGTTCTCGGAGACGCTGATGGTGCTGTGGATGACGTGCTTCCTGCTGTCCTTGGTGATGCTGAACTCGTAGGTCAGGGGGTTGCTGGTCTTGTTCTCGTAACGGCAGTCCACCCGCAGGCTCTGGCCCAGCAGGCAGGCGCTCAGGTCCCTGATCATCTGGCAGTGGGCGACCTGGAGGACTGGGAGAGGCAAGCAGAGGTCGGACGGGGAGCGGCGGGCACTGGGGATGCCCGTGCAGCCTCCCGGCCCTTGCCTGGCTGCTCTGGGTTGGACTCTCTGGAGAGCAGGGAGGGGATGCAGGCCTGCTGGCTGTACCTGTCAGGATGACAGCGATGCCCACGGTGGGGTTCATCTCTCCGCTGAGGTGCTTGGTGGTGGCTGTCACTGAAAGGGGAGCCTGGGCAGGGAAAGAGAGGAATTTAGCCAGGCCGTTGCCTGGGCACACAGATGTGGTGCACACAGAGGTGTACACGTGGCACAGGTGGGCAGGCTGCACAAATGATGCTCTATAGCCTGCTCCTCATCATGGTGGCTGATTCGCTGCCCAGGGACCAGCCAGCCCTGCAGCAAGATCTGGCCAGCATCACCTTTCCACATGCCAGCCATGCTGTCCTTGCCCTGACTTGTGTTTCCCCCCACCAGACATTAAATGAGCATAGAACAGACCTGCAGCTGCCTGTAGCAAGGCCTCCAAGCTCTGCCTTCCCCTCCTGCTGCCCTGTGCCCAGGCTGGGTGCCCAGAAAAGGGACAGGCAGGAGAAATCAAGGTGTGGCCTGATGCCGTAGCTCATGGCTGGAAGCCTGCAGCTCCCAGTGGGCACGCTGCCAGGTGAAGGACCCTCTCTGGGTGCTGTCGGGTGCTTGCCCTGCCAGCCCCCCTGCAGCTCCAGTGGGTGAGCTCAGCCAAGATGACTCATTGTGATGCAGTGAGGGAAAGGGGCCAAGAGCAGTAACAGGGAGGGACACAGCAGCTGGACAGAGAGCCAAGAGTGCTGAAGGATGGCACCAAGTCTCCGGCAGCTGAGCCAAGACTGCCCAGACATGGGGTGGAAGGGTTTTGGGGTGGCAGCGTCCACCCTCAGGGTCCCTGTCCTGGTGCCCATCTCTCTTCAGGCTGCCTCCTGGTCTAGGTGGGCAAGGGGCCCTCAGATGTGCTGTCAAAATCCTAGGGCTGCTGCCCACCCACTCCAGCTGACAGCAATTAATAGAAGGTTTGCAGCCCAGTCAAGCAGCCGCATGGGGAATCCAGCCGCAGACATGCGGAAGGGAGGAGGGGAGGAGCAGCAAAGCAGCTGCTGGCGCTGAAGGACACCACGAGTGCCCTGCAGTCATCCCTCCAGGCTGGGGATATGGAGCCAGCTCCAAGAGGAGAAGATGAATTAGCACCGGTTTGGGACCCTAGGCTGGCAGGAGGGACATCAGACTCTCGTTTTTTTCCCCTCTGAGCCTGGCCAAGCATCCAGGGAGGAGCCAGGAACTGTCTGCACTGCAGCTAGATGGCTTTTGTTTTTTAGCATTTTTTTGGGGGCCTTTCATAGAACATTCTAGGAGGAAATACCAAACTCATTTGCTCATTCTGAAGCTGTGAAAAATCTATCTGCAACCCCAAACCCCTGGCCAGGAAGAATGATTCCCATCTGCTTGGTCTTGACAGTGAGGAGGTTGAAAACGGGGAAGAAAGGCATAATGGAGGAGACTACTCAAAGATCCTCAGCATGCCTAGAAACTGGCTTCTGCTCCTTGCTTTGTTATTTCTCAGCTCTGACCCACTCCTCTTTGAATGTCCTGGGACATTGTCTAGGTCACAGCCAGGTTTTTCTCCATACAATCAGTGCAAATAAGCTCCCAGAGAAGGAGGCTTCCTCCTATCTCTATGCAGAAGCACTCAAATCTGCTAGGCTCCAGGTTCACAAACCTTTCTATCCCTCGTCCCTCTTATCTACCTCCTGCAAGTGGTGCCAGGAGTATACCCCAGCAAGGGAACTCTCGATCCCAGGGGCTTTGCGTGGGGACAGGACCCATGGGGACGGCAGCACCAGAGAGCCTTTGCAAAAGCAAAGCTTTCAGGTGCGGTTTCCGCCACCAGCCTGGGGCCACAGTGATAATGTGACAAGTTAGCGGTGACAAACAGGCTGTGGGGACAGAGGGAAGAAGAAGATAGCCAGACCGATGGGCTGAGGGAAACCAAGATCCCCAGCAACCGGGCTGGGTTCGGGGGTGGCTGCCCGCAGAAAAAGGGCTGCAGGGAAACTGCCGGATGCGCAGTGCTGGGGGAACGGGGCCAGTGGCACCTCTGCCCGAGCTCTGCGAGGGGCAGGGGGCTTCGGGGCAGCCACTGCCTCCCCTGTAGGGAGCGGACACCCGTGGGAGCCGCGGCGCGGCGTGCGCACAGGCGTGTCTGCGGAGGAATGCCGCAGTCCCGACCCTCGTGGGGGGGGACACATAGCGGTACGGGGGCGAAAAAACCGACAGCGTCTACCCCCGGTGACAGCCGCCCTCTAGACCCAGCCTTTCCGCAGCGGGCGCAACATCCAGGGGTCTAAGAGGCTGCCCCGTCCCGCTACCCCGCCCGGGGGGCTGCGGACCCTCCCCGCGACATGCCCCGCGACCCCTGCCCCGCCAGCGAGGTCCCTTCCCGCAGGGCTTCTCCGCTTTCCCCTACCCCGTCCCGGGGTCCCCATCACCAGAGCTCGGAGCGGGGCCGTGCGGTGGCTCGGGGCCGTGCCTACCTGCCCGGCGCTGTCCGGTGCTGCCCGGCGCGCTGCCCGGCGCTGTGCCCGGCGGGGCTGGGGGCGGTGCGCTCCCGCAGTTTGGGAAGGGCCGGGCGGGCGGCCCCAGCGAATCAGCGCCCGCAGGCGTCACGCAGGTTCGGCCCCCGGCCCTGCGGCGAGGGGGGGGTGGGGTGGGGGTGTCCTGCCTCTGCGGGACTGGCACTGCCCCTACCCCCGCCCCCAACCCGGGGGGCTTGCGCCAAGGCCGGGGCGCAGGGCGGGCTGCGGCGGAACGGGCTGGGAGCTCCCGGGTGGGGGCCAACGCGGGTACCGCTTTATCTTGGCTCGGGCAAGATAACGACACGCACCGGGCCAGGGGTGGAGGGGTCCCGTTCCTGTCCCTACCCCAGCCCTATCCCCCCTTCTCACAGGCAGATGCCCATTGCCATGGGAACGCAGCGTTCCGCAGAACCGCTGCCAACCCTCATCCTCCCCAGCACCGTGGGAGCAGCTTCCTGGAGAAGAGGGTGGGGTGGAAGTGTAAAGAAGAGCATGGCCTGGGCTCTGCTGAGAAGGGGAACGTAGCCCCCGTCCCCAGACAAAGCTCAGGTGCCCAAGGACACCAGCCTGCACCAAGTCACCAAGGACCTATGCAGCACGGGTGCCCTGCATGCAAGAAATGGTGGCAGGAAAGGCAGGGAACAGAGCTGAAGCTCTGCCTGTGATGTCCCTGAGGGCAAGCCTGAAGTTTTAGGCCCAGGGCTGATGCCAGTGAGGATGCAAACAAAGGCTTGCTCCTCACAGACTCCTGTCACCACATGGCTGGAAGAGGCTAAGTAGAGTTGCTTCTGCACAGGTAAAATGTCTTTGGACTCAGAGAGCAACCTGGCAAATGGTCTCTTACCTGCTCTTGGGCAAGGTGGAGATGTCAGGAGAGGCAGACAGCAGCAGAGGGCATCTCTCCCTGGGAGTTTGGGTCCCAAGAGACCGCAGCAAGGCGCAGAGGCATGCAGGATGGATGGCCTGGCTGGGCTCTGCAGAAAGGGCTTGCACTGT
The DNA here is from genome assembly GCA_013400475.1 of Tricholaema leucomelas. Taxonomy (NCBI): domain Eukaryota; kingdom Metazoa; phylum Chordata; class Aves; order Piciformes; family Lybiidae; genus Tricholaema lacrymosa; species Tricholaema leucomelas. The sequence goes on from WAAF01013270.1 coordinate 68,139, forward strand.
GAAAGCTGATATGAAAAGTCATATTCTGCTCCAGCAGAACCTGATCCCAGGTGACATTCAGGTGCTGAGGTTTTGCAAGCTGGCTGTGCAACCAGCTTCTGCTAACTCTACAAAACCCTGGCTCTGGCTGCTGGCTCACTACGTGGGCTGTGGCTCTGCTGCCCCAAACCCGGCTGGGCACCCAGGCTGAGTGAGAGGCCTGTGATGCCCAGGGAGTGTGGAGCAGGGTTGCCAGTGTGATGACCCAAAGTTGTACAGACTGAGAGTGCTGGTTGAGGATGGGATTAAAGGCATGGAAAACTGACACAGATGATTGTGCAGTTTCTGGGCAGTGCTGGCAGCAAGCATCTTGTCCGGGTGTTTGCAGGAGGCTCCTTGCAGAGGCTCTCCAGCTGGATAGTCTCTTCACTGCAGATTGCAGCCTGGCTGCTATCCATAAACCACAGAAAATCAGCTCCCAAGTCACACCTAATGCAGAGGTCACCATGTAGTGGTCAAAGGAAAAGAGAAGGGTGGGGAAGGGAAAATCTAATGCCAGACAGGCAAATGGAGAGGGGGGCAGGTAGAGGCAGGTGTTAGACAGCCAAGCACAAACAGGGGCAAGGAGGTGGAGGAACAGAGTGCAGCACAGCAGTGCAGACACCAGCAGTCATGAATCAATGCAGCAGGACAGACAGACAAGCAAGCAGAGGTAGAACACAGACAGCTCTCTGAGGAGTTAAAATCAGCCAAACCACCCCCAGCTCCCGTCTGGAGGTAAAGCCAGGGCACTGTGGAGTCCTTCCACCCTACTGGCATGTGGTGGGAGCATCACTGCTCCCTGTAGCTCAGGGACTATACCCAGTAGCTGCAGGAGGCAGGCTGGAATTGGTACTGAGGGGAACCATGACTCGGGTGTCTGGTGCTGCTGCAGCGATTAAAACCTGGCCTCGCATCAAGGACGTGCTGCTGTAGCAAATGCCCTCCTTGTAGGAGAAAGGTGGGTGCACATCCTGCCCAAGAGGAGCATCTCCCCTGCCCTCAGCCTACCCCCAAACACAGGAAGAGGAGAGAGAGCCTCTTCCTCTCCCTCCTGCTCGTTAATCACTGCACAGCAGCACACTCTGGGTCCTGCTCAAAACGTTGTCAGCAGGATGCCCACGCAACAGCCGGTCCCCGTCAACAACCACTTGCTCCCCCACTGCTAATTGCTAGGGAGGTGACACATGAGGTCCCTCCAGCAAGACCTGGGGGCAGCACTCCTGAAAGAGACCCTGGCATCCTCTCCAAGGCCATTAGAGCTAGGGCAGTTATGAGATGGAGGACTTCAGGAGGGTACCTGAGAATTGGTGCTATGGGTCTGGCAGAGCTGCCTAGATTGCAGCTCTAGGCTCATCTGCTGCTGCACATCCCCACTCTGCCAGGCTTCAGCTGCCAGGAGGGCTGCAAGGGATTCATGCTTCTCATTGCACTCAGCCAAACTTCTTTGGGGGACAAAAAGGGAGGCTGCAGAAGAGCTTTGCCCTTGATTGAAGGGACAGAATGGCCCTGGGGAGTCTAACGAGGCCCCATGGATGCTATATGTAGCATGGCCCAGATAGGAAGCTCCTGGGCTTTGTGACACCACTGCACAGAGGAGGGGTGGAGGAGACTGTGCTCCCCTCCTTCCTGCACAGCTATGGAAAACAGGGGCAAGCAGAGCTCCTGCTGCAGTGCTGGCCTGGCCTCTGCTGTGCTTACAGCAGTCTCATTAGCCTAGGAGGGGAGATTGCTGGCTAGCACAAAGCCCCAACTCTGCCAGAATGGTTTGCCTGCAGAGTGCAGGGCAACTGCAGTCCTTTGTAGCCTCTACCTGGTCTGTGGCTGCATCCTGCATACAGAGAAGCCCCAGAAACTGAAGACCTCAATCTAACAGAGAGCTAGGAAGTGCTTGTGAGGAATCGGCTCCAGCCTCTGTACTGACATCTGCCAGCAGAACATCCATCCTTTTCCTCTCTGCTGGCCCCTGTGCTCTGGCTAGCCACTGGAAGCAGCTGCCTACAGCGTTCCTCCTGTGCTGCAGGCTAGCTAGGAGGATCCTCAATCGAGAGAGAGGTGGGTTAAAGGCAGGCAGGTTTGCTTCTTCCTTGAACAGAAGAGGGCTCAGTTCTGCAGGGAGACTGGAGACCTTTAGGAGGCCTGGCTCTTATCCTGGCAGCGCTGGAAAAGCAGGGGCTGCTGCTGCAGCACACACAGTGCTTCCCTTGAGCTGCCACCCAGCTGCTTCCCGCACTTGGGTTTGTGTCATCAGCTCCAGCACTTGCTCATCTCCCCATTGTCAGCAGGGACAATGGGAGCGTGGAGCAGAGCTGAGCCAGGAAGGGCTTCCTCCTGCTCCCTACCTTCTCGGCAGCTGCTAGGAGCCAGTCAGCCCTCCTGCCCCAGACACCCCAGAGCCTCGGCATGGGGGCAGGCAGCACTGTCTGCCCAGAGCCTCTGGCCAGCGAGCTCTGCTCCTCAGGCCATCCTTTCTCTCAGCAGCAAGCCACAAACACCAGCCGCGCTCCAGCCGCGTCTGATTGTGCAACCAGCCTGTGGTGTGCTTAGTCACTCCGCGACCCCCCTCCTTGTCTGTAATGAGAACTTGTTTTGAGCAAAAAGACGTTTTTAAGTGCTTTGCAGGCAGGCAGCTTTTTACCCCTTGTTGTCTGCTTCTCTTTGCCTAGGAGCCTGGGGACCCTTGTTTTACTGGGCTCTTGCAGTAGAGCAAGGATGCCTGAGTCCCCTGTCCCCAGCTTTGCTAGAGCAGCCTCCGGGGGCAGGGGGTGGGTCACTTCGTATCTCTGTGCTTCAGTTCTGCCACAGCAAAACACACAGTGAAGAAATTCTTTCCATGCTTGTCTTAGCCAAACCATCTGATTTGAAATACTGGTCTCTAGGAGACAGATTGCAAATCAAGACCAGAAACAGAATCAGTGAACTTTGATCAAGAGAAGCCCAAAGCCATGGATATAAGAAATTGAAAGTTATAGAATCATAGAATCAAGCAGGTTGGAAGAGAGCTCCAAGCTCAGCCAGGCCAACCTAGCACCCAGCCCTGTCCAATCAACCAGACCATGGCACTAAGTGCCTCATGCAGGCTTTGCTTGAACACCTCCAGGGGCAGCAACTCCACCACCTCCCTGGGCAGCCCATTCCAATGCCAGTGCAGGAGTTACCCAGATCCCTACCAAAGAACTGCAGAGGTGAAAGTGCTTCTTAATATACTGAGTTACTACAAGCACCAAGTTGGCAGCCACGAGCCCTCCAGCAACCACTTCATTTATGTGTTAACAAAGGCTGTTTCCAGCAGTGATACAACCTTCAGACATCTGAAAATGCTCTTGTCTTGCCCCTTGTCCATCCTGCTGTCACTCAAAGCAGACAAGAGGACCCAGCATGAGCCTCTTGCCTTGCAATACAACAGTTCTGCTAGAGATAACTCCAAGGCTGAGGGGGAAACTCAGCTCCCTGTCAGGAGGTTACAGTGAGGTGGAGTTGGTCTCTTCTCCCTAGGATCAGGTGATGAAAGGAAATGGCCTGAAACTGTGCTAGGGGAGGGTTAGGTTGGAGATGAGGAACAATTTCTTTGCTGCAAGAGTGGTCAAGCATTGGAGCAGGCTGCCCAGAGAGGTGGTGGAGTCCCCATCCCTGGAGGTGTTCAAGAAAGCTGTGGCCATGGCACTTGGGGACATGGTTTATTGGCCATGATGGTGTTGGGTTGCTGGTTGGACTGGATGATCTTAGAGGCCTTTTCTAACCCAAACAATTCTATGATTCCACAATGACAGGCTTGGGCAGGTATTTACAAGCAAGTGTAAAATACATGGGTATACATAAGTCTGAGTGCAGCACTGCAGTCAGGTTGCCTTATATCAAAAGGAATTTGCCCATCTATTTGCTGCAGTTGGAACAAGAACTTCCCCCAGAGTCCTATTCACAGATCAGAGAGGGTTTGATCATGGCAGCTGGGTTATGTTTGCTCTTGGTGATATTAAAGTTCTTTTCCAACCTTTATGAGCTCACTGCTGTGTACATCTACTGGAAGGGAGGCTGTAGTCAGGTGGGGTTGGGCTCTGCTGCCAGGCACCCAGCAACAGAACAAGGGAACACAGTCTCAAGCTGTGCCAGGGCAGGTTCAGGCTGGATGTTAGGAGGAAGTTGTTGGCAGAGAGTGATTGGCATTGGAATGGGCTGCCCAGGGAGGTGGTGGAGTGGCTGTGCCTGGAGGTGTTGAAGCCAAGCCTGGCTGGGGCACTTAGTGCCATGGTCTGGTTGATTGGCCAGGGCTGGGTGCTGGGTTGGGCTGGATGAACTTGGAGCTCTCTTCCAACCTGACTGATTCTATGATTCTATGGTTTCCAGTTCCTGTGTCCATAGAGCAGTTGGGCAAGACTGGAGTAGCTCCAGCCACCATAGTAAACCTAGAGCTGTATACCAGGAAACCTTGACTGTGGTACCATCACTGCTCTGGGAAACAGCCCATGACATTCCATACTCCACGTGGAAAACATCTAGCACAAGCACACATCTTTGTGACAGCACTAACTGGATAGAAAGGATAAAAAGAATAAACCCCTAGAGTGCAGGCTTCTGAAAAGAACAGAAAAGAGGAGCAGAAAAAGTAACACAAATTCAGGAGAGTCTGGAAAACCACTTTTGTTGATGACCCACACCATGGAGTAACAGGAAACAGTGAACTCACAGACACTACCTCTCATCTGCAAGGCCACTGATCTGGATGCTGTGGTTCACCAGGTTTCTCCAGGGAGGAGATAGCAAACAAAGAAAAAAGGGCTGAGGAATAAAAGCCAGCATCAAATTCTCACCTACAGGAGAACAAACAGCAAAAAAAAAAAAAACCCAAAACATATTTGACATATTAAAATGAAACCAAAACTAATGTAAAAGCTCTGTCAGCACAGATGGTGTGCAAGATAAAGCAACGGAGCAAGCTCTCAAGAGCAAGACTTTGCACAGTAACATCAAAACATCAGAAAGTGCCTCCTGCATCAGCTTGTCTCAGCCAAGTGGTGCATGGCAGACTTGTGGTTGGGACTGTGTCTAGTTCTGGGCCACTCAATTCAAGAATGATGCTGAGGTGCTGGAAGATGTCCAGAGAAGGGCAGCAAGGTTGGGGAGGGGCCTGGAGCACAGCCCTATGAGGAGAGGCTGAGGGAGCTGGGGGTGTGCAGCCTGCAGAAGAGGAGGCTCAGGGCAGAGCTCATTGCTGTCTGCAGCTGCCTGCAGGGAGGCTGTAGCCAGGTGGGGTTGGGCTCTGCTGCCAGGAAAAAAGCAACAGAAGAAGGGGACACAGCCTCAAGCTGTGCCAGGGCAGGTTCAGGCTGGATGTTAGGAGGAAGTTGTTGGCAGAGAGAGTGATTGGCATTGGAATGGGCTGCCCAGGGAGGTGGTGGCGTGGCTGTGGCTGGAGGTGTTGAAGCCAAGCCTGGCTGGGGCACTTAGTGCCATGGTCTGGTTGGTTGGGCAGGGCTGGGTGCTAGGTTGGGCTGGCTGAGCTTGGAGCTCTCTTCCAACCTGACTGATTCTATGATTCTATGACTGGAGATGGGCAGCGAGGTAGGACCTCTGGGCAAATGGAGCTGGGCAAGCAAAGCAATGGCTGAAGAGGCTGCATGACCCTTTGCTGCTGGCATTGCAAAGCACAGTGACATCACTTCGGGGGCCCAGGGAGTGACCTCGACCCTCTAAGGGGTTCCTGTTAGCTGCCTAAAGCAGCCTACTAGTCCCTGCTCACAGGGGCCTCAGGCTGCTCAGGGGGACACGGAGGGACAGAGAGGGACAGAGGGCTCCACAACTCATCACACAGGCCACAAGTACAGGGCTGCTAGGCTGGCAGGTTGCCAACAGGACAGGCTGCCCTGAAGGGTGAGCCCCAGACCCTGAATTACAGGTGGGTGACCTTGCCCCACACTACAACTGAGCACATCCAGTGAGGAAAAGGAGGGGCAAGCTGAGCTCCCACTCCACTAGGGTCCCCAAGAAGACTCCCCTGTTGCTGCCCAGAGTCCCTCTTTCCCTCCTGGGAAGCCTAAGCTGCCAAATGAACCCCAAAACTCATGCAGAGTTCTGCAGTAGGTATATTTGATTGCAATGCTGTGTGCAGGCAGGATGACTCCATCAGTCCTGCACACCCCATGCTGGCACAAGCCACAGCTGATGTTACAAGAGCAGGCATATTCAAATTAAGAAGCAGGGTTCTTACAACTATTCCTTGCAGTTCATTAGCACAGGGATTTTTCCATTCTCCACCCCAATCCCAACCCACCCTGGTGGTTTTGGAATGATTATCTGTGATGAACACCCCACACAGTCTTCCTCACAGAGTCTTTTTCATCTCTGGTCAGTAGACTCCTCTTTATTGCTGATGTCAGGATATCTCTGCTTCTGCTTTACCTCCTCCCTGCTTCTCTTAGTCACTGCAGGCCTGGGCCTTTACAAGATTACATATCACAGATCTGCTACAAGTAACTGCAGAATCACAGAATCAAGCAGGCTGGAAGAGANAGGCTGTGTCCCCTTGTTCTGTTGCTGGGTGCCTGGCAGCAGAGCCCAACCCCACCTGGCTACAGCCTCCCTGCAGGGAGCTGCAGACAGCAATGAGCTCTGCCCTGAGCCTCCTCTGCTGCAGGCTGCACACCCCCAGCTCCCTCAGCCTCTCCTCACAGGGCTGTGCTCCAGGCCCCTCCCCAGCCTTGCTGCCCTTCTCTCAACACCTTCCAGCACCTCAACGTCTCTCTGCAATGGAGGAGCCCAGAACTGGGCACAGCACTCAAGCTGTGGCCTGAGCAGTGCTGAGTACAAGGGAAGAAGAACCTCCCTTGTCCTGCTGGCCACACTGCTCCTGAGCCAGCCCAGGATGCCATTGGCTCTGCTGCCCTCCTGGGCACTCTGCTGAGATGAGTTTTAAGGAGAAACGATGAAGTCACTTACGTGGCAGAAAGCGCACTTGGTGTAGGTTACAGGGACAACACAGGCTGAGGAGTGAAGCTCATGGACTCAGAGTTTCTCAAGACCTAATGGCTACTGAGGCCAAACAGCATCCATGGGGGCTCCTGCTTTGCCCAGGTTCCTGCCTCGCAGCCTCGCAGCCAGGCTCCAGCCCCGACCAGAGGTCTGCCATGCACCCCTTGGGTGAGACGAGCTGAAGTGGGAAGGCTTTGCAGAGCTGGGGCGGCCTGTGGGTGGGCACCTGGCCAGGTGGTGTCCTTGGGGAGCCCCCTGCGGGGCTGGAGGGATCCCTGTTTCCCTCAGGCAGGGAGGAATTGGCACTACCGAGGCCTAACTGTCTTTGTTCCTCGGCAGCAGCTGGCGCAGAAGGCAGAAGAGGCCTGGCGTGGAATGTGAGGCAAGAGGCAGCGAGAAGGGGAGCAGCCTCGGGCTGGAGAAAGGGACCTGAGAAAGGTACTCTGGGCAAAGGGATTCCTCTGACTGACACTGGCAACACGAGAGCCTTGCCTCAAGGGTGCCCTGGCTGGCTTCGTGCTGCCAGCAGGGCTTGGCCTTCGCTTCTGCTGTCCTTGGCCTTCAGCCGCTTTGCTCCTTTGGCTGCCCGGAGCCTGGCAGCCCTGTGGGCAGGATGCGAGCTGGCATCTCCACACCCGTGGGGGAAATGGAGCTCCCTTGACCCCGAGCCCCCCCTGTAAGCAGGGGAGGGCCCTTCCCACAGCCCCAGTTCTGGCCAGTGTGACCCCTTCTAGTCAGGGCACATCAGAGCCTTTGCCCCTTGGCCACCTCTGAAGGCCTTTGGCATCCCGAGCCTCCCCTGACCTCCATGCAGCCCCGGCTGGGCCAAGCCTGCTCTCAGGCCGGCAGGACAAGGGAGGTTCTTCTGCCCCTGTGCTCAGCACTGCTCAGGACACAGCTTGAGTGCTGTGTCCAGTTCTGGGCTCCTGAATTCCAGAGAGATGTTGAGGTGCTGGAAGGTATCCAGAGAAGGGCAGCAAGGCTGGGGAGGGGCCTGGAGCACAGCCCTGTGAGGAGAGGCTGAGGGAGCTGGGGGTGTGCAGCCTGCAGAAGAGGAGGCTCAGGGCAGAGCTCATTGCTGTCTGCAGCTCCCTGAAGGGAGGCTGTAGCCAGGTGGGGGTTGGGCTCCACAACCTCCCTGGAGGCGTTCAAGGCCAGGCTGGATGAGGCCTTGAGCGACCTGTTCGAGCGGGAGGTGTCCCTGCCTGTGGCAGGCGGGTTGGAACTGAATGACCATCAAAGCCCCTTCCACCCCAACCCACTCTATCGGCCTGCGCCAGTCCCCCTGGCCCGCAGCCCCGGCGCTGGCTCGGCAGCAGAGTGCCTGTTCCGCTAGAAAGCAGCAGGGGGCAGCATTGCCCTGCGCTGGACCTGCCGAGCAGCAGCCAGATGCGGCTGGACCTGAGCCTGGGCACAGGCTCGGTGGGAAGCAGGCTGGGTCGGCTGCTGCAGTGTCTGCTCTTAGCTGTGGAAGGAAATGCCTTGTAGAAACCAAAAGCCTTATGCTCTGCTGGGGGACTGAAATCCATTGGTAGGATGTGGGCTGATTTCATTTTCTGTCGTGATCCTTAGCTTGCCCCCACCCCAATCTTCTTTTCCCCCTTGGTGAGGTAGGTAAGGAAGGATGGCAGTGAGCTTTATGGGTTCCTAAGTCCCAAAGCTCTGTTTTGTTTGTATGGCAGCAGGCCTAAGGTACTGAGGCAGGGCTTTAGTGGCAAAGCACAGGTTTCATAGCATCATAGAATCGGTCAGGGTTGGTAGGGACCACAAGGATCAGCCAGCTCCAACCCCCTACCATGGGCAGGGACACCTCACACTAGATCAGGCTGGCCAGAGCCTCATCCAGCTTGGCCTTAAACACCTCCTGGGATGGGGCTTCTGCCACCTCCCTGGGCAAACCCATACCAGGGTCCCACCACCCTCATGGTGAAGAAGGGAGGAGTGGGGAAGGTGGAGTGGGAAGAACTTCAGCAATTCTGCTCTCTTAAAAGCCTACCAGATGAGATGGTTAAAAGGAGCAGCAGTGCAGGAGTGCTGCTGGGCCTGTGTTTGGGGTGAGGGAGTGAGGAGCTAACACCGGGGACCTCTCTTGCATTTTCCCCAGGCCTAACAAGTCTGCAGGCATGGCTCAGGTTGAGGAAGGACCCTGGAGCTGACCTGATGGCTGTAGTCCCCAAGAGTTGCTGTGTGCTGCTTGCCTGACTCCAGCTAAAGCTACCATGACCTACAAAATGATTTCCAGCCTCTTGCTAAAAGCCATCAGCAAACATTCTTTGATCACTTTCCCACCCCCCATCTAGCCACACTCTTGTCTCTCTGGCACCATTTACAACTCCAAGCTTCAGGCAGTGAGAGGAAAAAAAAACAACCTCTTTCCTTGTTTGTAAAATAAAACCAAGCTCACACTTCTCTAGTGGAGGAGCACAGGGACCTGCTTGCCCTGCATCAGCCTGGAGTGAGTTTTTATGGGCATGGCATAAACCCCTGCACAGCAAGCTCTGTGATATTGACAAACCTTCCAGTGCAGCTGCCTTAATGCCTCTGCTCTGACAGCAGCAGCCCCTTGCCTCGCAGGGGAGAGGAGCAGGAGCAGACCATTTGCAGCTATTGGCAGGTTTCTGTGTACTTCTCCAAAGCTGAGGCAGTGGAGACCTTTCAGTGCTTCTTGGTGGGGGGCTGGAATTCAACTGCAGCAGTGTCCTTTCTCAGCCCCCCTAGTTTCCAGCAGTATTGGAGTACTGCTACTCCAGTTTTAGTGGTAGGGAAGCAAACTATGCCCCTTCTGCACAACAGGGGTGGTCTGGAGGTTGCCAGGAAGGAGATGTGCAGAGCCAGCAGGGTGCTTGTTTCATGGATTCATAGAACGGCTCAGGCTGGAAGGGACCTCAGAGATCATCAGCTCCAACCTCCCTGCAGCGACGCCTCTCAACTAGACTTGGTTGCCCAAGGCCTCATCCAGCCTGGCCTTGAAAGCCTTCAGGGAGGGGGCATCCCTGAACTCCCTGGGCAACCTGCTCCAGTCTCTCCCCACCCTTGCTGTGAAGAATTCCTTCTGAATAAATGCTACAAAGAAATGTTCCATTCCTGTCTAAACCCCTCCTGTGCCCTCTGCCTGGCAGGTTTTCTTCTGCAGCCTTTGGTTCTTCCTCATCATAAATCCTGTAGGATTTAACTTGTAGCTACTCATCCTTTTGACAGTAATGGACCATTAACTAACTAGACATAAAATTCAAAGCGTAAATCCCTCTCCCTTGGGGAATTAGAGAGCAGGTTTGGGATGCAGGCCATGAAACGCAGGAGTTCATTGTCACCGCAAACAAGTCCTGATTAACTCTGCCTGCCTGGCATCTCCAGGTCTGTGCCAGCTGATGGACAAGACAGCAGAGGCTGAGGATGTGCAGAATGTGTTCAGAGAAGGGTGACAAAGCTGG